>CAUYUJ010014854.1:236227-372115 GCA_963575745.1 Prorocentrum cordatum | reverse complement strand
TACTACTACTACTACTACTACTATTACTACTACTACTACTACTACTACTACTACTACTACTACTACTACTACTACCCTACTACTACTACTACTACTACTACTACTACTACTACTACTACTACTACGACTACAACTACGCCGACGACTACTACTACTACTACTACGACTACTACTACTACTACTACTACTACTACTACTACTACTACTACTACTACGACTACTACTACTACTACTACTACTACTACTACTGCTACTACTACTACTGCTGCGACTACCAGTACTACTTCGACGACGACTACTACGACTACTAATATTATTACGAGTACGACTACTACTACGACTACTACTACTACTAGTACTACTATCACTACGACTACTGCGACTACTACTACTACTACTACTACGACTACTACTACTACTATCACTTACTACTACTACTACTACTACTATACTACGACTAATTACTACTACTACTATACTACTACTACTACTACTACTACTGCTGCTACTACTACTACTACTACTATTACTACTACTACTACTACTACTACTACTACTACTACTACTACTACTACGACTACGAATACTACGACAACAACTACTACTACTACTACTACTACTACTACTACTACTACTACTACGACTACTACTACTACTACTACTACTACTACTACTACTGCTACTACTACTACTACTACTACTACTACCACTACTACCACTACTACCACTACTACTACTACTTCATCTTCAGTCCGAGAAGGAATGTTCGGAAATGGATTCCGCGCTCGCAGCGGGCCCGCATTTTTCGCGGCGTCTTCGTCAGGGTTTCAATTGTATTGTCTGCGTTCGCCGTCCCAAGCCCTACATGGAGGCATGCTTGCTTGTTGCGAGCTTGCGTTATGTAATGCTTGCGCAGTTCCTTGGCCAGCGAATACGCCAGGGGTACACATTGCACTAAGAAGCGGAATCTCTGGACACAGGGTACGACGCAACGTTTGGTTGTTCTTTGGGCCCCTGGTGGAACTCGCAGGTGCATTCGGTGCCGAGGCTTCACGGCGCTTTGAGGCCGCGTGGGGCGCGCGGATGCGCTCGGCGTCAAGGGTTTCGTTGCACGTGGAGGCCAGGTGAGGCTCGCGGATGTGATGAGAGCCAAGGGTGTCGGGGCATTTGGGGCCTTGCGAGACCGCTGGAGACCGCTTGAGACCGCCATCGGGAGCCCTTTGGCGCGCACATCCATACATGTATGAAGACCCGTCCGACACCCACTCATTATAATAAGTTAGGGGTCGGAGGGTCTCAACGAGCACGGAAGGACCGCCGCCAATGCGCGTTAAGCGTCGCAGAATGTTGGTGAAAGTTTGGGCCCACGTCGGTTCGGCGCGCGTGCAGCGCCCGATGTGACTGCATGGGAGTGTCGTGGACATGATGCGCACGCAGCTGCCACTTTCCGAAAAGTGCACACGTTCGTGCCCGACTTGATTTCGCAGGGTGTAGCATTAACATTACTTACGGACCGATACTGCTGGCATCGCGCTGCGAATAATATGTGATCCGAAGACAACGAGTATTATTGACACTTACATGGCCACCCCAACGAAGCTGTCACCAGGAGGCGTAGGGCGACGACGACGACGGAGAAGAAGAAGAAGGGAACGTTGGGACATTATGCGCAGCGGGAACACTATCCGTAGTACGTGGGGGCAAATTTGTGATAGCGAAAGCACCCAACTCCACCACCCTCTTCTCGTTGGACCCCACACGTCCAGCTCTAAAAACTGAGCCGCTGGTCGTGTGCACGAGCTTGTGCAAAAATCAGAAACAATCGAACTGTGGCGGGAGCGCATCTCCGCTGAATGCACTTGCGGTTTTGAATCTAACTGATGAGCGAGCTTAGCCATAGTCACTATACGTCCGTACGTCGTTGTTTAAGCGGGAGGGGGGGAGGAAGGAGCCCTGTATGTTGTTCTAGAAGGGCAATGCGACGGGTTCATTTGAGGTCCTGGTTCGCCTCCTCTTCCCCCATAGTCCTCTTCCTCTTCTTCCTCCTAGGGTTGTTTTACCCCGAGGGGAAGCCTTGAGTCTTGCAGTCCTCTCCCTCCTCCCCCATTCCCTGTTCTATCTCCTCTCTTCCTTCTCCGTCCTCCCCTCTTCCTCATCCGTACCCCTTCTACTCTTCGCCCTCCAGCATCCCCTTGCTGGGCCCCCTGCCCAGCGCGAGGCTCCTGCGGGAGCGTTTGGGCGCCTAAGAAGTCGTGGCCGCCTCTCTAGCCGTGGTGCGCCGCTCGCCTCCGTGGTACTTCCTCGTCCCTCCTATGCTCCCTTTGTGCCTTTTCCCCGTCGTTCTTCTCCATTTTGTCCTCGTCCGCCTTCTCGCCTCCTCCCTCCACCTTCCCTGCCTCGTCGTGCCTCTGCCCATCCTGATATTCCTCCTCCTCCTCATCCTCCTCCTCCTCCTCCTCCTCTCCCTCCTCCTCCTCCGCCTCCTCATCCTCGCCGTCGCCCTCGTCGCTGGAGCCGCCGTCGCGGTCGTCCTCGCCGTGGTCGTCGTGGTCGTGGTCGTGGTCGTCGCTGCCCTCCGCCTCGGTCCCAAGGCTGCCTTCTGGCGGGAGCTCCAGGCCATGGTGGTGCGCCCGCTTCGCGGTAGCAGCCTGACGATGGACTTCATCCTCCTCCTGGGTTATGATGCTCCGACCTACTTTAGCCTTGATCGCCAGGAAGAATTTCGAGCGCCCAAAAAAGTACCGAAACTCAAGGGTTTTCACGTGCCGGGCCCTGGGAGACATTGTTTCGACACTGTTTCGACACTCTTTTGACATTCTTCTGGGTGCTCGAAATTATTTCTGGGATGCGGTCCTTAAGTAGGACGGGAACAACATGACTCCTGGGGCCCATCTCGATCCAATCGGTCCGCTGCGATCTGTACGCAGTTTTAGATCTACAGATGCACCGTTTCCTTTTCACCCTGTAAGATTGCAGTGGGAAATCCCCCCTGAAATCCAGGGGAGGGCACCACGCCCACACACACCCTCCGGAGCCCCCGTGACGGCCCAACAGCCGGCCCAACCGACGGCCTCCAGGCTGGCCAAGAGCAACCGCCAGGGCCCCAAGAGCAGCCCGAGCACGACGGGCCGAGACGCGCCCGCAGCCTCCCAAAATGGCTTCCGGGTGGCCCAAGAGGCCCCCAAGAGGCCACCAAGACGGCCCAAGAGGCCTCTACGAGGTTCTCCAGGGGCGCCCGACGAGGCGAAAATCAATGCTCGCCTTTTGTTTTTTCCAGGATGATGCGCTTTCCTTATTTTCGCCATCCCGACGCCCCCGCATCGTCCAGGGCTTCCACACTGGCCCCATGACGGCCCAGAGAAGGCCCCAAGACGGACCAAGAGCCCTCCAAGACGCCCAGGATGGCTTCCAAGACGGCCCCGAAGCGCACAAGGAGGGCCCCGAATCAGGTCCCACGGGCTCCCAAGTCGGCTTCCGACGGCGAGGGCCGTGGAGTTGCAGTATCAGAACCATGCCGTGTCCCCGCGAACGGGGTTCGGCCAGAGCGCTGGATCTTGCAGCATCCTGCAGAACCAGGATTGCACCGGCCCTGGCTAGTGCGCAGGATCCTGCAATACCTGGCTGGCCCGGGCTTGCATGGACCCAGGCCTGTGCGTCTCCGACGATCTGATTTGTGCCATTCGCGCTTCCTACCCAGATTTCGATGCTTTGAGCCACTTTTTCGGGCCCTAGGGCCATCAGCAACTGATCTAGGGCGAAGCATTGCCCCCAAGGAGGAGGTCGGAGCCTCTGGGGCCGCGCACTGAAAAATCAGATCGTCGGATGATTGGGTCTCGAGCTCCGACGTTGCAATGTGAACGTGACGTCGGCCCCCTGGGCCTCGACCACTGCCTCGAGGCCAAGCTCTCTTCCTGGGTGTTTGCTCGACGACCTGAGGGCCGGGGAACGGCCTACTGAGGCCGAGAGCGACAGAAGAGAAGCCTTCTTCTCCTCTTCCTTGCTCTCGGTCTCAAGGCCATCTCTATCCGTGGCCCAAGTGATGGCATGAATGTGGTGTGGTGTGCATCGTGGTATGGTGGCGTGGTGTGCACGATGGCGCTGCGACTATGTAGTCGTGGTAGTCGTGGTAGTCGTAGTAGTCGTAGTCGTAGTCGTAGTCATAGTAGCAAGCGTGGTTGGCGTCGTGATACCCAATGTGACGTGGTGTGGCACGATGGCGCTTACGCCTGCATCGTTCTCTGTGGTGTGCGCCGCCACGATCTGAGGGTGAAGGCGCCGCCCGCCCGCCTTCCAGAGGATGGGGCCGAGGAGGAGGAGGAGGAGGAGGACGAGAAGGAGGAGAAGGAGGAGGAGGAGGAGGAGGGGGAGAAGGGGGAGGAGGAGGAAGGAGGAGGAAGGAGGAGGCGGAGGAGGAGGCGGAGGCAGGAGGAGGAAGAAGACGAGAGGAGGGGCGAGGAGGGGAGGAGGAGGAGGAGGAGGAGGAGGAGGAGGAGGAGGAGGAGGAGGGAGGAGAAGAGGAGGAGGAGGAGGAGGAGGGGAGAGGGAGAGGAGGAGAGGAGGAGGAGCTAGGAGGAGGAGAGGGGGAGGAGGAGGAGGAGGAGGAGGACAAGATAGGTGCGCTCGCGTCATACCTGACGTCCTGACCCTCCCTCCCATCCCTCACCAGATCTCCCTCTGGAGGAGGCGCCTCCCCCCCCCCCTGCTTGGGGTGGGGGGGCGCTCGGCGGACCTGGCTCTCGGCCTTCACCTCCGTCGTCTGCTGGGTGCCGTTCAACGAGGGCCGTGGGGGGGCGGCGGAAGCGCCGCGGCGGCCGAAGCCGGCCCGCTCGCCGAGCTTTTCGGCTCCGATCGCGATCTGGCCCGGGCCGCCAGGGTTCTCGAGGAGGAGGAAACCCAGAGATCCAACGCATTGAAAAAATCAGGACGACGGTCTTTCGCAGCTTTCGGCCTCAAGGAGCCCTCGCTGGGCCCCGGGACCGTCCAAAAACGACTCCGGATGAAGATCTGGTCCTGGAGAAAGGGTCGAGACCTCTGGGGACCCCGTATTGAAAGAATCACGACGTCGGATCTCTGGGAAAGGTACCCATACCCCTACCATCCCCTCCTTTTCCCCTTGTTTTGGGTCTGCCGGGCGGCCCTCGTCGCCACCGCCGGATGCGCCTCGGAATCTTGGTCAGAACGCACCCTTGGAGAGGTCCGGGGAGCAGCGGTATCAGTAGCTTCTGGTCTCCCCAGAGTCGGAGCCTTCTCTGGCCCGCGGGGGGCTGGGCACGCTCCGCGATCCCGAGCGCGATCCCATCCTGGGCCGAGCCCGATCGGATTCCGCGCCCATTCGTCAGAGGGGCAAGGGGTCATGGTACTGACTGAAAGTGTCGAGCGGCTTCACGTCCTCCCCCCCATCCCCCCCCCGGCGAACTCCTGGGGAAAATTCGTTGGATGTTTGTCGTATCCGCCCACCCTGCGGCCAGTGCACCTCGCGGGGAAACGTTCCATGGTTTCGGTTCAACGCCCTCCAGGAATGAGGGTGGCACAATGGCGCGGCCCCCTCTTGATAGTGATGCGCTCAAGGACTTGAAGGACTGCTCCTAGGTTTCTCATTGCTCCAGGCGGGCTGCAGAAGAAGCCAGGGCCGCTAGATACTCCAGCAGTCATGGGATGCGTCTTGAACCAATCGCATCATGACACCATTCTCGTCCTGATCCAGGCGCGATCCTACCCGTTTCCTCTCCGATCCTACAGGCGGATTTTGGACGACACATGAAAAATACCCCAAAATATGCAACACGAGTCAAAAATAGTCAAGAAATCGTCCCAGATTTTTTTGTTTCATCAGTTTGAACGTTCCCCCTGTACTCTGTCCTATCAATAGTTCATAAAATAGTCAAAATAGTCCAACACAAACAGTTTGTCCAAAAAAATGTCAACAAGCAACTTGAACATTCCCCCTGTAGACTTCATCCTGCCCGTTTCCGCTCCGATCCGACCTTGCGACTCGGCTGGCCAGCCGCACCGGCAGACTGGTCTGCGCGACGCCTCGGGCGCCCGCCGCCAAGCGCTGCCGCGCAGCGCGCGTCAGCCCCCCCCCTTGTGCCCCGGCGCGGCAGGCGAAGGGGGCGCACAGCCCCACGGAGTTCGTGCCCGCAAGAGAAGTCAGGAGCGGAAGAAGGGCGCACACGTACATGAATCCACGTGTAAGCCGGGCCTGCCCATCTACAGGAGGAAGATTCCGACATGGTCAAAAACTAGTCTGGGGACGCAGCTTTGACAACTTTTGAGTATTTTAGAGTATTGTTTGGCTTTTTTTTTATTTTCTGTCCAAAATCCCCCTGTAGGGGGACAGGCCCGACATGAATCTACGTTGGTTTCGTCTCGGCCTCCTAGATGGGGTCGGAGTAGATGGGGTCGGAGGATCGCGCCGCATCGCCAATGCATCGCCGATGCGGCTCGATGCGGAGCCCGATTTGCTTCACGCCAGCGTCGCCGATGCATCGCCGACGTCGCCGATGCATTGCTGGTGCATCGCCGATGCATTACCGATGCATCGCCGATGCATCGGCGATGCGGCGCGATCCTCCGACCCCTCTACTCCGACCCCATCTAGGAGGCCTCCTACTTCGAGAGTGCACACTGCGCGAATGTTCGTATCACGCGCCCGGCCCCGCGGATTTGGGGGCCATGTTCATGTACGTGGTTGGGCGCGTGCGTCCTTCTGTGGGCTGCCCAACAAAAGGCTGCACTCAGTTCGTCCACGGCAGCCCCGAGAAGCCTCAAAGAGGCCCTCCCCTCAGGACCCACTTGCTTCATGGTGATGTGGGCCCTCCCCTTCGTCCTCCGCCCCCCAGAAGTCGAGTGTTGCCAGAGGTGCTCCTGGCCCAGGGAGCCCTGGCTTCTCGCGCCGTGCTGGGGCCCCCTAGGGCCCTCTTGGCCGCGTGAGGGGTGCTCGGTGCTCTGGAGGCCGCCCAGGCCTCCACGGAAACGTGGGGGCCACTTTTCGGGCGGGCTGGGAGCAGGACGAATCGTCCCAGGGCGCCCCAAGACGCTGTCAGGGCCTTCTGGGGCGCCCCGGGACGGCCACGGCGCCCCAGACAGCTCCCAGAACTGCCAGATCTCTCAGAGATGGCCGTGTCGTGCCAGTCCCATCGCGCCCTGGCCCGGCCTTCGTAGCAGCCCTGGGCCAGGGTCACCCTGGGCAGCACCTCCTCCTCCTCCTCCTCCTCCTCCTCCTCCTCCGCCTCCTCCTCCGCCTCCTCCTCCGCCTCCTCCTCCTCCTCCTCCTCCGCCTCCTCCTCCTCCTCCTCCTTTTGAGGGGTGGAGGGGATCGGACGTCCCCCGCCGCCGCGCGGGCCGGGGCTGCCCCTCCCCCAGGCTGGGGCCAGTTCTCCACCATGGCGGTGGTGCGCCGGGCGCTCGGCCGCACGACAGACCCGGGGCGCATCGTCGTCGGCAACGTCGGCAACGGCGTCGTCGCGGCGTCGCGTTGTCGTCGTTCTCCTCCTCCTCCTCCTCCTCCTCCTCCTCCTCCCTCGCCTCCTGCATCCTATCCTCATTCCTCATGAAGCACATCATCTCCGCCTCATCCGTCTCATCATCTCCTGATCTCCTCCCTCCTCAGTCCATACCTAATTCTCTCCTACTAATCATCCTCCTCCGACCTCCTCTTCCTCTCTCCTCTCGCGCGGTAACCTCTCCTCCTAAGCCTCCTACGCCTCCTCCTCACTCCTTCCTTCCTCCTCCTCCTCCTCCTCCTCCTCCTCCTCCTCCTCCTCCTCCTCCAGTCCTTGTTCTGCCGAACCAGGCCTCAGGCATGGCCCCGCCGCCCCCGGCGGCTCCCTGTCCGCAGCCAGTGCCCTGTGTGCTTTCGTGCCTCGGGCACTTCGGTACTGTGCCCCAGGTGCGAGAGCGCGAGGCTCTCCACGTACCTTCTTCGGATGTCCTCGAGGCGCGCTCAGACTCGGCGACCACGGAATTGTTTTTACTTGGCATCCAGAGTGCTCAGCTACGACGTGCAGCCGCCTCGCATGGCTCCCCTCGGAGCCTGAGGCTGCCGGCACCACGCGTGAAGAGCCGCACGCTCTGAGCGGGTTTCCTTTTATTTCCCAGGCATCCTGTGGTGTCTCGCGTCTCACTCTCACCTCCCGCTGCCCCCATCCCCCTTCTCCCGTCCCTGTATGTCCCCTTTGCACGTCCTCATCTTCCTCATCATCAGCATCATCATCAGCATCATCTTTATCATCATCATCATCATCATCATCATCATCATCAGCAGCAGCAGCAGCAGCAGCAGCAGCAGCAGCATCGTCACCATCATCATCATCATCATCATCATCATCATCATCATCAACAACATAGCCATCAGCAGCAGCAACAACATCATCATCAGCATCGTCATTTGCACCATTATCATTATCAGCATCGTCGTCATCATCATCATCATCCTCATCCTCATCCTCATCCTCATCCTCATCATCCGTATGATTCTCATCCTCATCCTCGTCCTCATCACCACCATCATCATCATCGTAACCATAATCGTCATCATCACCATCGTCAGCATCATCAGCATCAGTATCATCATCACCATCACCATCACCACCATCGCCATCAGCATCATCACCACCATCACCATCATCATCACCATCATCACCACCATCACCATTATCATCATCAGCATCATCATCGTCATCGTCGCCATCGTCATCGCCATTACGAACACCATTATCATCGTCATCATCATCATCATCATCATCATCATCATCATCATCATCATCATCATCGTCGTCATCCGCACCATCATTATCATGGCTGCCTTGCTCCCGTGCCGTCGCGGACGTCAGACTCGCGTCGGCTCCAACGGGGTCCTCGACCAGCTCACGTGCAGTCGGCCAAAAAGGACGAGCTGGGCAAGTGCACGAAGTCGCGCGAACTGTTCGGGGATCTCGACGCCGAGGCTAAGCCAGCGTCGGCGGCGGCTCACGCACATCCCTCTGGATCCTTGCCTCAACCGGGTGCGGCTTGCAGCTCGGCGGGGGGCGCACCCAGAATCGTACACGCCCGCAGGTTTCTCACGCTGCCTGTGAAGCTGTGCAGCTACGAGGTGCGGGTGGACTCCGACGCGTGCCCGTGGAGGCAGAGGGTCGGCCAACGGCGCCGAGGAGGGCGACGTCGCCATGAGCTTTGAGACTGTTATCCTCAGGGATGGGATACGGGTCGCGGAGTACGGCGTGGCTGGTGGCAGTACTCTCGCGGCGACCCGCAGGATGCGGGGGGCCATCGACGAGGGCGAGGAGCTGGAGCAGGACATGACCCAAGCCGCCTCGACGGCCAGCGGCCACTACCCCGCGACGATCGAGCTGAGGCGCAAGCTGCAGGCTCCGCGACCGCCGAGGGCAACGTCAGACTTGGATGCCGAGGCGGACGAGTGGATCGCGCAGGTGGTGCCGCTCCCGCCCGCCCAACAGCTGTCCGAGGCGGCCTTGCGGTGCCTCGTGGAGGCTCTGCGGGACATCGCGGCGCCGCAGAGGGAGGGTGGATCCTCGGCGCGATGTGCGAGCTCCACGAGGTTGGCGTTCGGTGCCCTGCCGCAGCCACGCCCGCCGAGGAGCCGCGCGCTGCGGTGAGGAAGAGGCCCCCCGCGGCCGAGAGCAAGCAGGCACCCGCCGCTGACGGCGTGCCCGTGGCAGGGGCAGCGCCCGCGGTCGCGGTTGACCAGGAGTCGATCGACTGCTACAGCAGGATGAACCCCGCCGAAATTGCGCAGCGCCTAACCCTCGCGACACGGCTAGAGGAGGCCGGCGGATGGATGGCGAGTTCGGGCCCGGCGCGGCGCCCTCGGACCTCGTGGGCCTGTCGGCGGCAGCGCTCGCGATCGACCGTTCGGCCGCGAGGCCACCAGGCGGTATCCGCAGACGGCCGCCCTGTGCCCAAGGCGGGGGGGGGCCCGCGCGGAGCCGCCGCTCGCCCCTAGTCGCCGCAGGGGGGGCCGGATCGCCCAGGCGACTCCTCACATCGCGGCCATGTGCCCGGAGTCAGACTCCTCGGCCTGCAGGCCCCACACCTCCTCCGACAGCGGCGCGACTGGCGGGGGGCGTCGTCGCGCGGCATGAGCCGCACGGCGACGCCCTGCCCTCGGAGCGCGCACAGTTCCATGTCAAGACGCCCGGTGCCCTCAGGGCGCCACCGTGGCGCGCGAGCCCGGTCTCGGAGCCCCACGGCGCCTCGGCGCCCTGCCCCGTCTGGATCCTCCAGCGCGAGCTAGCTTTCGGCAGCGAAAAGTTCCCCCTCGCCCCCAGCTCGCAGTCGAGCATCACGGGCAGATGAAACGACGCGAAGATCGGGACAAAATCGGATCGGGATCACTCGAAATCTCTGAGAATCGGCGGGTTTGGAGGAGATGTATTGGGCGCCGCGGCCGCTCCAGAGCGATTTATCCCGATCCTAGCCCTGTTTTACCAGCTCGCAGTCGAGCCTCACGGGCAGACGCGTTGCCCCCGACGTGCTCAGGGTCGCGCCTGTCGAAGCTGGACCAGCGAGTGCGTTGATAGCCCCGGCGAGCTGAGCGGGCAGCGCGGCGCTGCCAACGCGGCGAGCTCACCCGGCGGCGCAGCCGGCTTGCCCCCGGCAGCGGGCACGGAAGCACATCGTTGATTCATCATGTTTCTTTTCGTGACTTGCCGCCCTGCCCGTCAGCAGCGCCGCCTCGGACGCCGCCCTCAAAGGGCTGCTCCAACGCGATGATGCGTCCTCGGTCAAACCCTACGTGCTGGACTATGTGTCTTGGCCCGCTGCTGGGGCGAGTCCGACCCCGTTGGGGGATCCCTGCAGCGCCGCCGCTCCATCTCGACTGGGGCCACGATGGAGGACGAGCGCGGTTGTTTCCGAGCCTGCAGCCGAGGCCAGATGCAAGGAGGCAGAACTGACCAGGCCATGCGCCGATCCCTTGAGGTGTGAGCGGACACATGGAGCTCCGTGAGGTGTGAGCGGACACATGGCTTCGGCGGACATCCAGCGCGCCTTCCACCACATGGAGCTGCCGCCCGCCGATGTGGCCCGCGCGCGCCCCCCCCCCGGCGTCGCAGAGAGCCCGGCGATGCCCGTGGGGTGGAATTTGAAAGTGCGCCACTGGATCTCCTTGAATACACTATAGGTGGGGCGGGGTGGGGGGGGGTGCAGGACCCCCCCCCCCCCCCCCCCCCCTAAAGTGTGGGGGGGCCCCGAACCCTCACCCCCCTAATTTTGAACGGTAGGGGGAAGGGGGCGTCCGACACCCCCTCACCCCCCTCCCCCTTGGCGCTGGAAAGGGGGGAGGGGGGGCCGGCCTTGCCGGTAAAACTCTTTTTCCCGGCAAACTCGACTTTTTCCCGGCAAACTGGACTGTTTCCCGGCGATCCGTTTCAGAAAACTTTAAAGCTTTTGAAAAGCTTTACAGAGTTCCCTCCGACGACGGACCCTGGAACCTCCGACGCGGCCGCCTTGTGGCCTCCTTAGGCCCCCTTGGGGCCTCCTTAGGCCCCCTTGCTTGGGGCCTCCTTAGGCCCCCTTGGGGCCTCCTTAGGCCCCCTTGGGGCCTCCTTAGGCCCCCTTGGGGCCTCCTTAGGCCCCTTGGGGCCTCCTGAGGCCCCCTTGGGGCCTCCTGAGGCCCCCTTGGGGCCTCCTGAGGCCGCCTTGGGGCCTCCTGAGGCCGCCTTGGGGCCTCCTGAGGCCGCCTTGGGGCCTCCTTAGGCCCCCTTGGGGCCTCCTTAGGCCCCTTTAGGGCCTCCTGAGGCCATCTTCGGGCCTCCTTAGGCCCCCTTAAGGCCTCCTGAGGCCATCTTGGGGCCTCCTTAGGCCCCCTTGGGGCCTCCTGAGGCCATCTTGGGGCATCCTGGGGCCCCCTTGGGGCCTCCTGAGGCCCTCTTGGGGCCTCCTGAGGCCATCTCGGGGCCTCCTTAGGCCATCTTGGGGCTTCCTTAGGCCCCCTTGGGGCCTCCTTAGGCCCCCTTGGGGCCTCCTGAGACGCTTCTTGCGGCCTCCTGAGGCCATCTTGGGGCCTCCTTAGGCCCCCTTGGGGCCTCCTGACGAGCGTCTTGGGGCCTCCTGAGGAGCCGCTTGGGGCCTCCTGAGGCTGTCTTGGGGCCTCCTGAGGCCCTCTTGGGGCCTCCTGAGGCCCTCTTGGGGCCTCCTGAGCCTCTTGGGGCTTCCTGAGGCGCCTCTTGGGGCCTCCTGAGGAGCTTCTTGGGGCCTCCTGAGGCGCCTCTTGGGGCCTCCTGAGGAGCTTCTTGGGGCCTCCTGAGGAGCCTCTGGGGGCCTCCTGAGGAGCCGCTTGAGGCATCCTGAGGCTTTCTTGGGGCCTTCTGAGGCCCTCTTGGAGCCTCCAGAGGCCTTCTTGGGGCCCCCATGAGGCCATCTTGGGGCCTCCTGAGGCGCCTCTTGGGGCCTCCTGAAGCGCCTCTTGGGGCCTCCTGAGGAGCCTCTTGGGGCCTCCTGAGGCGCTTCTTGGGGCCTCCTGAGGCGCCTCTTGGGGCCTCCTGAGGAGCCTCTGGGGGCCTCCTGAGGAGCCGCTTGCGGCCTCCTGAGGCGCCTCTTGGGGCCTCCTGAGGAGCCTCTTGGGGCCTCCTGAGGCGCCTCTTGGGGCCTCCTGAAGAGCTTGTTGGGGCCTCCTGAGGAGCCTCTGGGGGCCTCCTGAGGAGCCTCTGGGGGGCTCCTGAGGAGCCGCTTGAGGCCTCCTGAGGCTTTCTTGGGGCCTCCTGAGTCCCTCTTGGGGCCTCCAGAGGCCTTCTTGGGGCCTCCTGAGGCTGTCTTGGGGCCTCCTGAGGCGCCTCTTGGGGCCTCCTGAGGCGCCTTTTGGGGCCTCCTGAGGCGTCTCTTGAGGCCTCCTGAGGAGCCTCGTGGGGCCTCCTGAGGAGCCTCTTGGGGCCTCCTGAGGAGTCTCTTGGGGCATCCTGAGGCGCTTCTTGGGGCCTCTGGGAGAATAAGGGGGATGATGAGGAAGAAGGACGAGGAGGCGGACGAAAGGGAGGACGATGAGACGAATGACGAGGAAAAAGGAACAATAAGGATCAGCAGGAGGAGGGGGGAGAAGGATGATGATTATGATGAGGAGGAGGGAGGAGGATTATGATGAGGAGGGGGAAAGGGGGGGGGGAAGTGGCGGGGGACAAAGGAGGAAGGACGAGGACCAGGAGGGCGAATAACGCAGGAAGGATGATGATAATGATGATGATGACACTAACGATGACGATGACGATGATGATGATGATGATGATGATGATGATGATGGTGATGGTGATGATGACATGACGATGACGATGACGATGACGATGACGATGATGATGATGATGATGATGATGATGATGATGATGACGACGACAACGACGACGACGATGGTGATGATGGCCGATGGGGATGAGGAAGGCCGCCCTTGCGGTTTTCTGTGGCTGCCTTCGGGCCTTCTTGGCCGTCTGGAGGGTCTCGTGGTGCCGTCTTGAGCCATCGAGGAGCCTTTGAGTCCGTCTTGGGTCCTTCCGGACGCCCTTTTGGGCCCGCTTGAGGCTCTCTTGGGGCCGCCTTGGGCCAGCTTGGGGCACTCTTGGGGCCGTCCTGGGTCGCCGATGAGGCCTTTTGGGCCGTGCTGAGGACGTCTTGGAGGCCACTAGTATTGATGTCATTAGTGGTACTACCAATGCTGTCCATGTATGTACACCTCAGACTGCCATGATTGGATGTGCGACTGCTGCTCCCGATACTGCTTCCGATACTGTGCGACTACTGCTGCCGACGGTGATGATGACGGCGAAGATGATGATGATGAGGATGAGGATGAGGATAACGATGATGAAGATGATGATGACGGTGATGACGATGATAATGATGATGACGATGATGGGAGGAGGGAGGAGGGCAACGGAAGTGAGTGAGTGAGGTGACGCGGGGCGCTGTTTCTTCAAAGCGAGGCCCCAACACCACAGGATGGTTGGGGAAAGAATCACGGTGCTACTACTATCTAGTGGCCTTCGGCCCATCCCGCCACCGTGCCTGGATTCGTGGACATTGGACGTTGTTGGAGGCTATGGTGCCGTCGTGGAGCGGTGGGGAACCGAAAGCGCGAGAATCTCAAATTCTGTACCACTCGAGGCATGTCGGCAGCATGCCTCAAGTGGTACCGAAGAAGTACGTCTTGAGGCATGTCCGTTGTATGCCTCAAGCAGTACCGATCAGGTATCACTTGAGGCATGTCGGCAATATGCCTCAAGTGGTACCCACTGTATGTGTGTCGGGATCTCGTGTTACGCCTTTCGGGGGTCTTTGGGAGGCAGTTTTGAAGCCTCTTGGGGGCAGTTTTAGTGCCTCTGGGAGTCTTTTTGGGGCCTCATGGGGGCTTCTTGGGGGCTGCTTGGGGCTTCTTGGGGGCCTCATGGGGGCCTCTTGGGGGCCTCTGGGGGCCTCTTGGGGCACTCTAGGGCCCCCCTGGGGCTCCTGGGGGCGGAAAGTTTGATTTTTTGAATTTTTTGTCGCCCTCTTGGACCCCTCTTGGTGCCGTCTTGGAGCCCTCTTGGGCCGTCTTGCAGCCCTCTTGGGCCGTCTTGGGGCCGTCTTGGGCCGTCTTGGGGCCGTCTTGGGGTTCTCTTGGGCCCTCTTGGGGCCGTCTTGGGGGCCTCTTGGGCCGTCTCAGAGCGTCGGGAAGCCGAAAAGGCGAGAAAGCAAAAAACATCGAAAAACACAATGGGAAATCAACAATGTTAGCCTCTTGGGGCCCTCGTGGGAGGCCTCTTGGGGGCCTCTTGGGCCGTCTTGGAGGCCTCTTGGCCCGTCTTGGGGCCATCTTGGGCGTCTTGGAGCGCTCTTTGGGCGTCTCGGGCCCCTCTTGGGCCGTATTGGATGCCTCTTGGGGCCCTCTTGGCACGTCTTGGGGCCTTCGTGGGCCCGAAAAAGTCACGCGGCCAGCTGCGACAAGGCCCAAGGCAGCTGCGACAAGGCCCAAGGGAACCGCGACAAGGCCCGGGAGATTTTGCAATTTGGGCTCTGGTGCCCTTAAAGATTCCTCAGGAGCGAGGACTCAGGCTCAGGGGACGAGGCAGAGGACCTCAGGAAACGCCCACTCCGTGCCCAGAGGCACGGTGGCGGATAACCAGTAGTACGTCTACCTGGACGGTTTTTGACATCGCTTACGAATACTTCTGCTTTTACTACCACTAATCTTTCCACTACTACAACTACTATTCGTAATCTCAGTATCCTTAATACCATCACTCCTGGTAGTACTAATCCACTAACCCTACTACTACTACTGCTACTACTACTACTACTACTACGACAAAAACAACAACAACAACAACTACTACTACTACTACTACTACTACTACTACTACTACTACTACTACTACTACTATACTACTATTACTATTACTACTCCGACGACTACTACTACTACTACTACTACTACTACTACTACTACTACTACTACGACTACTACTACTACTACTACTACTACTACTACTACTACTACTACTACTACTGCTACTATTACAAACACTGCGAGGAGCAGTGCTACGGCGAAGGCCGCACGACACAAGTCAACCACTGGACTCTTTCCCGGCTAGGATCTGCGCAGCGGGAGTTGGAGACCCTTAAGGTGATAGTGGATTTTCGGAAATCCATGCTTCAAGCTTCCATACAAAAACTAAGCAAACTGGACTCTTTCCCGGCGGAGCGCCGGGGAAAAGTCCAGTTTGCCGGGAAAAAACCCAGTTTGCCGGGAAAAAGTGGACAACCCTGCCCGCGCCCACCCCTCCCGGGCCCAGGAGAAGGGGTAGGGGGAGGGGGCAAGTCACTCTCCTAGATAGCAAGCCGTCTAGCTCACTCCCACCCGCCCTCCCAACACATAAGTCACACCCGAGCCTCAACATGTTCAGCAGTCGTCTTGGGATGGACAGCTTCTGGGAACCAAAACCGACCCATGTACGCGACAATGGGGCGAGGTGCGCCACGCGTGCCAGGCGCGCCACGCGCGCCAGGCACCCATGTTCTGAGCGTGCCAGGCACGCCTGGTGCTCCAGATGCGCCGCATGATTCACGTGAGCCAGGTGTGCCGCATACTCCAGCGCCAGGTGCACCGCGTTCGGGGCACGTGCAGAATGCACCAGGTGCGCCTGCGCACGTGACAGCACACATCGGGAAACTTGTCGGCCCCCACCACCCTTGTCGAAAACCAATACCCATCATGATGATATCTGGTGGGCTTGCACACAGCAGGCCATGCGCCAACACCCCCGCCGTCCCGGTCAAACGCCATTTGACAGTGATCACGGGGCGGCCGCGCACGATCCAGATTTAGCCGGGAGGTACATGTTGCACTGTTGATTGATAGGGATGGTGGCCTTGCGCACAGCAGGCAATATGTTGACACCCCCTGCCGCCCCTGTCAACAAAAAACAATACAAAGTGCCCGCGGGCCTCACGGATAAGATTCAATATTTTGCCCCAGAGTGGGTGTTTGTATTGTTTGTTGAAAGGGATGGTGGGAGGGACCCGCCTGAGGTTGGTTACGCAGGCTCCGAATTTGGAGGCAGAGTGTGTTGTGCATTGTTTTTGTTGACAGGGATGTTTGGGGATAGGGTCGGCATTGTTCCTGGTTGGCTGCCGGTCGCCTGTGGGAGGGGATGTATATGGATAGGGAACAGTGGCAAATTCCGCCCCCGAGCAGGGGAAGGAAGGGTTGCAGGGGCGGTGGAGCACGCCAGAGGGAGGAGGGAGAAGGGATGAGTAAAGAAAAGAGAAGGAGGAGGGAGGGGGGAGGAGGGAGAGTGAGGAGGGCAAGCTAGGTGCGCTCGCGTCATATCTGACGTCCGAACCCTCAGTCCCTCACATCCTTTTACCACGGCGTAGATCCCTTCTCTAATCGCACAATCGGATGTCGCAGCATGGCATAGCATTACCTGGCATAGTGTGGTGTTGAAGATCAACGCGTAGCATGACATAGCATGGCGTGGCGACGCCCCAAAGCGAGGGGGGGGGCTTCTGCGGCCGCAAAAATCAGCGAACCGACACCAGATGTGGAATCACTTCCGATGGTTTTTTCGGAAGGCCATTTTCTAGATTTTGGAGCCGGCCTATTCGGAAGGACCGAAAACCATGCCGTGGCATGGCACTGGAAGTAATGACGCCAGCGATGCAGCGGGAGCACGATTCGGGACGAGCGGAAGCGCGGAAATGAGGCCAGCGCAGCGGGAGCATGATTCGGAACGAACGGAAGCGCGGAAATGAGGCCAGCGCTGCAGCGGGAGCAGGATTCGGAACGAGCGGAAGCGCGGAGATGAGGCCAGCGCTTCAGCGGGAACAACATTCTGAACAAAAAACACATTTCCCGAGAATCCTGTGCGTCAAAATATCATGCGCGAAAGGGGGCCGGGTATCTTCCAGACGTCATCAGGGGAGAGTGGAGAGTAGTATTCATATTGTGTCAATTGTAGAAGGGAAAATGGGAGGGAGGAGGTGGAGGGAGGGGGGAGGGGGAGGGGGGGGGTAGGGAGGGGGGAGGGAGGGGGGGGGGAGGATAGCTGGAGGGAGGAAGAAGGGATGAGCGAGAAACGAGGATCAGCAGCAGCAGGAGAGGAGGAGGAGGAGGACGACGACGACGACGAGGATGACGACGAGGAGGACGGGGAGGAAGAGGAGGAGGAGGAGGAGGAGGAGGACGAGGACGGGAGCAAAAGGAGGAGGGAGGAGGAGAGGGAGGAGGAGGCCAGGGAGGCCCAGAATACGGCCAAGCTCGAGCTCGCAGCGCCAGACCAGTTTCTGACTGGCCCCTGGCGATGACGTGTACATGGAGGATCGGCAGCACGAACTCGAAGAAGATGGTGGCGCAGGCGAAGCAGGAGGGGGAGGCAGGAGGGAGGGAGGCGCGTCGCGACTCGGCAGCTTGGGGTTGGGTTCGATTAACTGCGCGTATCCCATCATCGACGCGGCGCGCATAAGCAGCAGGGGCGACGAGCAGCACATGCGTGCGTCTCTCGCCGTCGGCTTCCTCACGGCGCAGAACGACACAGGGGGTGCCTGGGGTAATCAAACGCGGCGCCAACATCATTTGAAAAAGCGTGATCTGAGGGCGATTATCCTTAACATGTTTGCTGACAGTGGCAAACACAGCCGTTTTGCAATTCAGGCTCGCTCTAACCTTGTGAGTGTTGTTGCTTTCAGGTACACAGGAAGTGACTGGTGAGAAAGGTGACAGTCGAATGAATTGTTCGGAAGTGAAGAGGTCCGCGGGATTACTCTTCCCCGCTCTCTTTGTCTAGGTGCACCTAGTGTGGTGCACCACTGCAATGGCCAAAGACGGCAAGTTGCGTCAGCATTGCTTAGAATTTGGCGCCAGAGGGGTAATTAATCTTCCCCGGTCAGTTGTTCGAAGCCTGAGAAGCGCACGGCAGCAGAGAGAAAATGGAAGACACGACGTTGTTAGCCCTCGCCGCGCAACAGTTCAGTCTTCACTGCAGGACAACGAGCCTGAGCGGAGCTGGCCTGCTACGCTTTCCGAACACGAGGTGGAGGAGAGAGGAGGCAGGAAACAGAAATGACGAGGAGAGCGGAGGGCGGAGGAACGGGAGGAGGAGATCCAAGACAGGCGGCGCCCCTCCGAGAACCCGCCCTGCCCCCCCCCCTCCCCCTGCGCCCAGGGCGCCCTGGCCCTTCGGAGGTTGCGCAAGGCCCGTGCGGCGACGCCCGACGCCCGCCCGCGCGGTCGGCGCCAGAAGCCCGGCGGCGCCGCGCGGCCCGCGCGGTCGGCGCAAGCGCCGTTTGCGCCGCGCAGCGGGTTGCTCCGCCCGCGCCCCCAGCAGCCTCCCCGGGCCGCCGCGGGCGCCGACGCTACCTGCGTTGAGGCTGGCACGGCCTGAGGTCTGTCGGCCCGCCGTGCGATTCTCCTCCTCTCCTCCTTCTCCTCCTCTTCCTCCTCCATTTGTTCCTCCTCCTCCTCCTCCACTTCCTCCTCCTCCTCCTCCTCCTCCTCCTCCTCCTCCTCCCCCTCCTCCCTCCTCTTCCTTTTCCTCCTCCTCCTCCTCCTCCTCCTCCTCCTCCTCCAGCTGCCATCTGGGCCCAAGCGAGAATCAGGCAGCAACGGCACCTTCACCTCTCACTGGTCCTGGCTCACGGCAGGCATGGCACTTCTCGGGCCGAGGGCGGCCTGGAGGCGATGAAGCACACGGACAGCGGGGGGAGGCAGAAGGACACAGAGATGAGGCATGCGATCATCTCCATGATCTGGCACTTTGGAGTCGGTTTCGACTCCGAGTACCTCGTATCGGACAAAGTGCGCGTGATCAGCAAGATCAACGACGAGGCGCAGTACATCTGGGAGTTCGACCTGTTCGAAACGAAGAAGCAGCGCAACGACATCAAGCTGTACGTGCTACGCGTCTTAATCATGGACGACTCCGACGAGCTGATGCCAGAGAAGCTCAACTTCGTGAAGGGGGTAGTTGACTATGAGTACCTGCCGCTAAACATTGCCAGTGAGACGCTGCAGCGAAACAAGATCCGGCACGCGAACAAGAATAACCTCGCCAAGAAGTGCCTCGAAATGTTCGCGGAGATCGGTGAGAAGAAGGATGACTACAAGAAGTTGTACGAGCAGTTCGGCAAGCGCTTCAAGCTGGGCGTGCACGAGGACGTCACCGTCCGCACGAAGATCGCGGAACTTATGCACTACCACCCCTCGAACTACGGAGACGAGATGATTAGCCTCGACGGCGCACGGCCCGATGCGACTGGCCCCGTCCAGGCATCCGTGCACCGGCGTACGGCCCGATGCGGCTGCCGAATGGCAGGCACCCGTGCGCGTGGGCAGAATGACCTCTACTGCATCACGGGAGTGAGCATTGCCGCGGTGTCGTGAGTGACAATTTTTATTTTTGTCCTGGAGCCTCGAATCATTTTCGGGGCCGCCCCCCACACTCCAGCCACCAGGGGAGGTTATGGGCCCAAGTGCTCTACGCCTCTTCCAAGTGACTAATAGGAATCACGTGTGGTTCGCCCTCGGGCCGACGTGGGCCTCACGGGTCCGAGTTGGACTAAATGGTCCCACAGGCTTGCCCGAGTTGTGCGTTGATCTCACCAGCAGCACCCGTCATAGCTACGGCGCATGTGACACCCGCTGCCCAGGTCTTGCTTGCTTGCTTGCTCCTCCTCCTCCTCCTCCTCCTCCTCTTCCTCCTCCTCCTCCTCCTCTTCCTCCTCCTCCTCCTCATCTTTCTCCTCCTCCTCCTCCTCCTCCTCCTCCTCCTCCTCATCCTCCTCCTCCTCCTCCTCCTCCTCCTCCTCCTCCTCCTCCTTCTCTCGAAGCAGTTTCGACACCGCGCAGGGGGCGCGCGGGGGGGCCGCGGCGCGATTCGAAGCGGCACTGCCGCGGCAAGCCATGCGAGCATGAGACCGGCGCAGCTTTTCGTCAGCGAAGGACTCGCTGGACTGGTAGGTGCCGGGCACATCGTGGGGCGTTTCCTCAAGTATCTCGAGTTCGGCAGCGGGGAGACTCTCGAGTGGCAGGTGGTGCTGTGCGGAGGCCACTTTAGCATCAATGGCGGTCTCCAAGGCGACGGCGATGCGGCCGCTTGCTTCGGACCTTTGGAGTCTGGCAGCCTGCCAAAGGGAGCATCCAGTGGCATCGATGAGGCTCGGGCACGGGGAGCTGCAGGGCTTTGGAAGTTGAAGCAGGAGCGTGACCACTTCGAAGCACTCAGCCAGACGGTGGTCGCGGAGTACGAGGGGTGCTGCAACGCGGAGTCCAAGGAGGACATCGTGGTCATTTGCAGGAGCTCGGAGGTGGTCTACCAGGAAATGGTCGGGAGGGTCATTGCCCTGGACTCGGCGACGGCGGCGACGGCTGAAGGTGAAGAGAAAGGCAAAGTGCACGCTGGCGGCAGCGGCAAGGAGACGGCGCAGGGCCTCAACGAGTCGGAGCTGGCGCTCGGCGTGGCGTCGGGGCCCACCGAGTTCGAGGAAAGCCCCATCTCCAGCACCGACGTCAAGGTCACCTTGCAGTTCGTCGCGGACGGCCACTTCGACGGCGGGACGCCTCGGGCCAGGCGAAGCTCAGGGATTTCAGGTTTTGGTTTCCTCCTCCTCTTTTTCCTCCTCCTCCTCCACCTCCTCTTCCTCGTCGTCCTTCCTCCTCCTCCTCCTCCTCCTCCTCCTTCTTCGTTGTGCGGCCTCCCCACAGCTAAGGGAAGGCAGAATTTGGTGAGAATTCAGAGGGAGTACCCCCACCCCAGCGGGCCGCCGAAGTCGGTCAGAGCTGCTGCCATCGTCGGTTTGCAGCAGTAATCGAGAAGAGCTTCGACATTCGCCGTCGTTCACCCCAACGTTCCCAACGTTTCTCCTCCTCCTCCTCCTCGTCCTCCTCCTCCTCCCTCCTCCTCCTCCTCCTCCTCCTCCTCCTCCTCCTCCTCCTCCTCCTCCTCCTCCTCCTCCTCCTCTTCCTCCCCGTCATAAGAATAATGCAAGCGAGCACGTGCAACCCCAATGATGAGCTTCGTTGGCTCCGGGATTTCTCCGCAAAATTTACTTGGGAAAATATAGAGTAAACACGCACACACACACACATATGGAAGCCCGTCTCGCCAATCATCCGGTTGTGCTTCAGGAAACTGTCCATCATGCGCTGGCCAAACGTATCCCGTTATGTTGCGAACCTCCGACCAGAGGGCTGAAGAGGACAGAGAGAAGGACGGGGGATGGGACAAGGTTGCAAAAGAAAATGAAAACGAATGAAAAGAAGATGAGGAAACGTAGACCCAACAAAATGTGGAACATCCCAATATGTTAGAGAATGTTAGCTAGCACAGGTCGTGCGCATGGCATGGTGGATTTTGAGAATGACGTCTCGCTTCTTATATGCCTCACCAGCCGTGCCCGACACTACAGGAAGAACGTTGCAATATAAGAAAATGCCACGCCAACCACAATACAAATCGACCTGCGGATTCAAAATAATACTGATCTAAAACTGAACTTGAAAACGGCGGCGGGGAGATATTGGCGTGGAGGGTCGCCAATTGATTATTGTGCGTCCTCCTCCTTTTCCTCATCCTACGCGAACGCTATGTCCGTGGCCAGTTGCACTTCCGTAGCAAACGGGTTCCCCAAACCGATTCATATTCATGGAACAGAAGCCCACGTTCGAAATTGATGGATTTCCAAATCCGGATGGTTGCGACGACGAACCGCGCAATCTTGCAGCATCTGTTGCTGGAAGCCCGAGGCCCAACGTTCGGCCTGGGGCGGCCTGTGCATGGCCCCGCCCTGCCTCGTTCGGCCTGGGGCGGCCTGTGCATGGCCCCGCCCTGCCTTGTGGGAAGTGGGGTTGCCGCGGCCTCCGCTGCTGCTGCTGGTCAACAGCGGCGGCGGACGGCGGCGAGGCGGGACGACGGCGGCGGGCGGGCTGGTGTTTCGGAGAGTTCTTTGGGGCCTCTAGGGGCTCTCATGGACCTCTTGGGCGTCTTTTGGGGCCCTTTTGAAGCGTTCTTGGGAGCCTTGGAAGCGTTCGGGGTCATCTTGGAGGACATCGATAAAACAAGGGGGGGCATTAATTAGCGCTGCCCCTCGGGAGCCCAAAACATCGCCTCTTGGGGCGCTCTTGGGGCTGCCTCGGGGCTCTTTTGAACCTCTCTTGGAGCCCTCTTGGGTCATCTTGGAGTCATCTTGAGACTTCGGATTGCCATGGGAAACGAAAAAGCGAGAAAACCAAACACATTAATTTGCGTTTGGATATGTTGGGCCATCTTGGAAGTCATCTCGGGTTCCCCCAGGCGCTCTTGGAGTCATCTTAATCAGTGCCCCCCTGGAGGCCAAAATGTTGCCAAAACCTTAGTGGAATCAATGATTGTGGCATTCTCGCCGAGGCCTTTTGGAGCGTCTTGGGTGTGTTTTGGGGGCCTCTTGGGGCCTTTTCGGGGTCTTTTGGCGTCCTGGCGGATCTTTTGGAGCCTCTTCGGCCTCCTGGCCACTTCGCGGGGCCCTCTTGGGGTAACCTTGGGTGGCAGCAAAGGATTCCATAATTGAGTAGGGTTTCCATAACCGAACATGGGTTTCCATAGCTGCCGACACGGGTTTCCATAATTACAGACAGTGTTTGACAGCACGGGTTTCCATAATTGCCGATACGGGTTTCCATAACAGCAAGGGTTCCTATTTGCCGGCACGGGTCTCTATAATTACCAATGGGCACCCATAATTAACAGCAGGGGTCCCCGTAATGAACCGCCTGCGTATTTTCTTTCTTTCAGTGTTTCCGTCTTTTCCTTCCGACCTGTCTTTTTTCTTATGCAACGTTTTTTTCAAGCGTTCTTATGTTCGACGCACGGCGTCAGGAGGTACGTTTTCGCGCTTCTTGGCCAAATTTACGGCCCGTTTAGACAGAAGCCATGCGCCAACCTACGGCACGGCGCCTCGGCAGAACGAAGCAGACACGCCAAACGCGTGCAGGGCGGCACAGAACATGCCAAACGCATGCAATCATGTGACTGACACGCCAAATGCATGCCGAAGGGGGGGGGGAGGGAGGGAAAGGACGACGAGGCGGGATGATCATGATGTTCCCCATGCAACGTACAATCACAAATATTGCAAGGCATGCTGTTCTGTCTGAAGCAATGTGTATACGCAATTTGCCCACTGCAGTTTCGGGCGGCCCCTTTTTCGTGCAAAGTTCCATTTCCTGGGGACGGCTTCCCCCGGCTCGCAAACCAATTGTTTGAGTGGGCTGTCTCCTGGCATCTCCGCTATGTTGGCATAAGTTTGCATTTGTTGTTCGAGTAAGGTGTCGCTGAGAAGCTGCGCCTGCGCCGAAGATAGAACATCTGCATTGGAAATTATGGAATAATATGCGTGTTGAATTTTCAAGATGTTACGAAGGCACGCCGCTTGAAAACCATCCAACATTTTTCTGTCTGCTTGCAATAGCCATCAATATTCCAAGTTATACAGAAGCTTTGGGACCACGATGGCGTCGAGGAGGCGTAGCTTACGATGTTTGCTGATACCAGTGTGGTTCCAACACGTCGCCAATGCTTTGAAAATCTGTCTCGCTTCTCCCAGGCGTCTTGTAACTTCGAATTTGCTGCTTGCCGCACTGCTGTGTAACAGCCCCCCAGTATACTGCTTGTTGTACAGTTTTGAGCGGCTTTGACAAAGGATCATAAGTCGTTCCATTATTGTTGATCAGCATCACAACTGTTTTGTCCCAGTTCAAATCAAGGCCATATTGACTGCCCATTTCAATCGTCAAGTCCAAAAGCATTTGAAGTTTGAATTGGTTGGCGCTCACAAGCATAGTGTCGTCGGCGTACAGTAGGTCGTTGCATACTATATAGTCCGGCTCTTGCCACTCTACGGCCATGCTGGTGTAGGCTTGGTCGACGTCGTAGAACATGACGGTCTGGAGGATGATGAAGAGGTATGGTGAGAGAGGGCAACGTTGTGCTATGCCTGCCCGTTGTTGTCTAATGTTGGAGTCCCCTTCTGTATCCTTCAACAAAAAAGATCGCTTTGAATAGATAGCCCCTAGGCTCTGGGACCCCAAACCTCCGCAATGCTTGTAGTAATGCGTCGTGTTTGACTCTGTCGAAAGCTTTTGCCCAATCCAAGAATACAGGTATCAACCCAGGGTGTTGTGTGCAGTGCG
Source organism: Prorocentrum cordatum (assembly GCA_963575745.1). Classification (NCBI taxonomy): domain Eukaryota; class Dinophyceae; order Prorocentrales; family Prorocentraceae; genus Prorocentrum; species Prorocentrum cordatum. Next base: position 347,469 of record CAUYUJ010014854.1, on the reverse strand, counting down.
CGGCGTCGATCATGCGGCGTGCTATTGAAATGGCGTCGATCGTACTTCGCTTTGGTCTGAAACCAAATTGCGTCGGCCGTATTCTGCTTTCAGCGCCTCCGTGCTGAAGTCGTTTTTGAACCATCCACGCCAACACGTTGTACCCTACGGGGAGAAGAGAGATTGGGCGGCAATTTTCTGGCAGCCTGGCACCCTTCTTTTTGTTCAGAAGAACCACTGTAGCAATCCTCCAGGAATCTGGTATATCTTTGTTTTCCCAACATTTTTGACACAATTCCAGAAGACGCGTGCAAGCAACGTTTGACACCCGAAGCGATCTCCAGAATTCTGGTGGTATCCCATCGTGTCCTGGTGCTTTCCCCATCGCCAGATATGTCAGCGCTAGCGTTAGTTCGTCCATCGTGAAATTGTTTGTATTAATCGGCAGGGGCACGCCCATAGGAGAAGATTGCTCAGGCTGTACATGTGCATATTTCACGTCCCACTGCACTTGTTCAAAATAGTTTGCCAAGGTGTTTGCGCGCTGGCTGCTTTCCACTGGCTCCCCATCCGCGCCTTTGATCGCAATAGGTGTTTTCCCAGGCGTCGCCCGTAATGCTTTAATTGTTCGCCACGGCCCTCCCACCAATTGGTTATTCAGCCATCTTCGCTTGTCTGGCCGTATTGATGTTTGATTGATGTGTTTAAATGTTGTTCCCCATCTTTGTCTCCAATATTTCTCTTATTGTTTCTCTGGTTGAACAAATCGAGCGTGTACGCAGATATCCATGTTTGTTGTCGCTTCCCGGTAGGTGCGGTAGCCACAGATGATGTTGTTTTCATTGTTGTTGCAATTGCGTCTGCATGTTCATTCAGAGGTAATGAGCTGGCATTGCTTTGTAGGCCCTCCACGAAAGCATCCACGTATGCTTTTTCCAATACCAGGTGAGCTTCGCAGAGTCGTCAGACAGCACGATTGTGTTGAAGCGTTGCGCCTTTGCTTCCCAAGCCTGATATGCGTTGAAATCGTCATTCGGAAATGCCGTGTCGGTAATGTTGCGGTCCTGTCGGTCCAGATGTCGCCTATCAGAGGAAGAGCCCCAGCATCGATCAAAAAATAATCCAATTGTGCAAAATCTGTGGTCGTGATGTCGCTCTTTGGCCCAACCCCCGGCGCTGGCGCATAGTAGGTAACGAGATGTTCTTGTGGATGATCGAAACATACGTTCGCGAGGATGGCCCCTGTCTCCCGGCATGTCTCTGGGAGAAGTTCTCGGTTAGCATTGGCCGTGGTCCGCATCATGTATTCCCCCATTATATCATCTTCCCCAGGTAGTTTTTCACCAAGTCGTGCAGTGAAATCTCCAAGCGCAATTGTGGTCGCCATAGTGAGTCCAGGCTTTCCCCACCATATCGAACAACATCTTCCTCAACTCGTAGTGTTTCCCAGCGTGCGGGGCCTAGACCGTCATGAGATTGAAGATCCCACCTTCAACTTTCATTTTCAATGTTGCGAGCCTGTCTCCCAGCTGCTTGAAACTTATGATCGCCTCGATCGCCGCCGGCGCTATGATGAAACCGACGCCCGAATAAAGATACCCCTCATTAGCGTGCACCGTGCTTGAAAGTATTATGAGAAACCCATCTCGTATAAAATACGTCAAATTTGTTACGTGTGTTTTTTTGTATACACAAAATTGATATGTTGTCGTTTTTTTCATATGGTGCTGAATATTTGAGAGTTTCTTTTGGTCGGGGATTGGGGCGGGGGTGGGAAGAAGAAGGGCGGGCGGGGGCGAAGGCGAAGGAAGGGCGGACGGAGGTGGGCGGCAAGGTCTTGGGAGCATCGTGGTATGTTTGCCCACTGCGGCCGAAAATGCGGTAGAATTTATATGTGAAGATGCGGCATGGCGCTTCCGGTTGTAGCATGGGTAGTCTCCGGTGGTACACGTGGTAAGTCCGCATTTTTGTCCGAGTCGTTGTCCGTACGCAGCTCCGTAAGTCCAACTCGCAATTTTGAAAAAATATGTCTCGGCTGATTGTGCAAAAACGGTATCATGGGATTGCGCTTCCTCGCGTCCTATGCCCGCCGTATTTCCCTCTTCCCAGATTGGCCTTTAGATGTACCTTTGGTGCCGCCTTTCATACCCATGGAAGATCTTCGCAATATCGTGTCACATTTAGTCAATAATTCCAAGAATTTGGCATTATTCTGGACTCTTCCAATTTTCCGATCTCCTTCCCAAATGCGATCGTTGGTGACGTTATCGAAATTTATTGTAAGAGCAAGTTGCCCACTCACTTGATATGGTGTTATATCGGCTACTTGAATATTGTATTCGTTCTGCATGTTTTCCTTCAGAATGTTTGTATTGCTTTACTATTGCGCGGTTCCCCGACTTAATCACTTGTTGCGGAATATGTCACCGGACAGTCTCCGATCATTTGGTGATCACACGACATTGCTCAATATATTCACGGAATTCAAGACATTTACGACATTGTCTTACACGGAATTTGTTTTGATACATAATAAGATTACTATTGCGGTTAGGAGGGCCGGGGCTGCGCAATTCAGTAAGTATTGCTCCGGCTGCCTTATCGACTAGTTCGGTTGATATGTTCTCCAAATTGATACAGCGTTTCCCAAGCCTGGGTTGAAATATTATGTTCCATCTTACAACGCGCAAGAATCCACATCCCTGCGTGTTTAGCCGCAACAGATTAAGTGGGTGCCGATAATAATGCATAGAGATGGTCGGGAAAACTTACGTGGGCAAATATTGCCGCGGGAGCTCGGTCACGGCAACCGCCTCCGATAGACGAACCTTTGCTGTGTGAATGGCAGCATGGTTGGCAATTTTGCGTATCGTCCGCAATGGAAAAAACAGCGAGTATAATTGAAACACGTATTTCATTTACCGAATACTCAGGCGAATGCGGCTTCGTCAGGTAAAATTGGATTGCAATCGGTGATGGGACGATTTTTTGCTGGGTCGTTGCTCGTTGCACCGAGTTGCAATGCGCCGTGCGCCGACGATTGGTTTATTGGTCTCTGGGATCGAGGGGCGGCAAGCCACTGAGCATAAAGAGATGATTGTATCGGAGGCATGTAATCCTAGAAATTGGTGGGATATGTCCAAATCGAAACCTTCAGCGGATGCCACACCAAACCAACATCCCCGTCCCATTGCATGACCAACCCCAAATCGACCTCCTTGGGACATGCCTCAACGTAGACGGAGGTCTTCCGTGGGTTTGCGATATTACGGAACCGTAAATGAGTGCACCGAATGGGAATCGGAAATGGAGCCGGGCGAAAATCCGGAGCCGGAGTCGGAAGAGGCCGGAACAGGAGTAGGAATCAGAGATAGAAGCCAAGGAAGACCGATTCGGAATCGGAGTCGGAACCGGACGAAAATCTGGAGCCAGAGTCGGAGCCGGAAGAGACCGGAATGGGAGTCGGAATCGGAATCGGAAACGGAGGAAGACCGAACGGGAATCGGAGTCGGGGCCGGATGAAAACCCAGAGACGGAGTCGGAAGAGGCCGGAAAGGGGGTCGGAATCGGAGTCGGAAATGGAGGAGGACCCAACGGGAATCGGAATCGGAACCGGACGAAAATCCGGAGCCGGAGTCGGAGCCGGAGGAAGCCGGAACGGGAATCGGTCGGAATCGGAGCCGGACGAAAATCCGGAGCCGGAGTCGGAGCCGGAATAGGCGAACTCCTTCCGCGCCTCTCCCGAATCCAGCCCTCCCAATCTCACTCACGCCCGCTCCACTCCCCCATCGTCCTCCCGCCTCCTCCAGCCTCCTCCGCGCTCCTCCCGAAGCGCGGCCATGCAACAACGACCGTTTCAGAAAACAACGGCGGGGGTCCGGGTGCAAAAGTCCAGGGCCCGCGGTCCAAAATCGGGCCGAGGCTCGGGGTCCCGGGCAACAAATCAGGGGGGAGCATTTTTCTGAAACCGCGCACACTTTTTTTGAAGCCTCCCACGCTTTTTCTGAAACAACGCGCCGTTTTTCTGAAACTGCTCAACCTTTCTCTGAAACGGCACGCCCTTTTTCTGAAACCGGCCTTTTTCTGAAACTGCAACTCACGCACGGCGGGCTTTTCGCGAACCGCACTATTCAAATATACCAAATCAAAAAATAATATACCGAAATATATGCGGCGGGCTCACATTCCGGATTCGGAATTCCATTGCCGAAATCATATACAATATTTATCAATCCAACTGTAACCCAAATCTATTCATTCGTGTCCCTGTACGGGATGCGAAGCTTTTCCGGTTGATCGTTCCAACCACAAAAACAGTATACTTGGGCAACGAAGAAGGTAGTAATTTCTTCTGGTCTTGGGGTTCTTCAATGAATACTTCACTGCAACATTTGATGGGGCGTGTGCGGGATTGCTTTTTTTGAAAGAGCGTGTTCTACCGCTGCTGGCGGAAAACCGGAGGGGGTCACTACCGGTTCGAACCTTTCCCCCCCTCCGGAAACCCGGGAGGGGTCACTACCGGTTCGAACCCCTCCCCCCCCCACCCCCGGTTCACCATGAAAAGGGGGGGGGTCACTACCGATTCGAACCCCCACCCCCCGCCTTCGAAAACCGGGGGGGGTCATTACCTGTTCGAACCCCCCCCCTTCGAAAACCGAGAGGGGGTGCGGAGAGTGGTGGGGACGGTGTTGGTGGGGACAGTGGCGAGGGGGCAGCGGGACAATGCTGGGTGGGGACAGTGGGACAGTGGACAGTTCAGTGGTGGGGACGGTAGTGGTGGGGACAGTGGTGGGGACAATGGTGGGAACAGGGGGGATAGTGGACAATGGTGGGGACGGTGGTGGTGGGGACGGTGTGGGGACAGTGGGAAGAAACAGTGGGACAATGGAGGGTACAATGGTGGTGGGGACAGTGGTGAAGGCGGTGGCGAGAACGGCCGTGGGACAATGGAACAAAGGTACATAAGGGACAGTAGTGGGGACAGTGGTGGGAACAGTGGGACAGCTCAGTGGGACAGCGGAGGAGTCAGTGGGACGGTGGAGAACTTGGGGATAGTCGGGCAGTGGTTGGGGCCGTGAAGACAGTGGGGAGAGTGGAACCGTGGTGGGAACAGTGGTGGGGATAGTGGGGACAGTGTGACAGTGGTGGGGGCACTGACAGTAGGGACGGTGGTGGAACCAGTGGGGACAGTGGTGGTAAGGACAGTGGTGCTGGGAACAACAATGGGGGATTTGATGCGGACGGTGGTGGGGCCGGGAGTCGTTTGCTGGCGGTGCGTGTGGGGGGGGTGTCGAACCGTAGTGACCCCCTCCGGTTTTCGAGGAGGGGGGGGGGGGTTCGAACCGGTAGTGACCTCCCCGGTTTTCCAGATCCGGAGGGGGGGGGAAGGGTTCGAACCGGTAGTGACCTCCCCCGGCTTTCGGGGGGAGGGGGGGGAGGGTTAGGGGAGGGGGGGTTTGGCAGGGTGAGGGGGGGGGGTCCAGCAGGGAGGGGGGATTTTCGGAGGGGGGGGGGGCGACCCCCGGGTTCCAGAGGAAAAGGTTGGCAATTTTCCACAGTAAAGCGGCGGTGGATCACGCTCTCTCCTATTTTTCAACGGTTTATAACACGAGAAATATGATAACCCGGGAGACTTGCTAATCATTTATTTTCAATCAGTACCTACGCACGAAAATTCAGAATTACCAGAAAGGAAATGAAGGCGCGCCGCAGTCAGAGTTTTCCTTTTTTTCCAGCTTGACCCAAAATTGCAAGCAAATGTTGGGTGAAATACCAAATCGCGTTGCGAGCATATGGAGAAGAGAAAGGATAGAAAGAAAAACGAAGGAACAACATGAACGCGTCATTTTGTTTTCCTCCCTTTTTAATGCATTGTATGTGCGCGGTCGCGAAAAAATCGCAACGTAAATCGAACATGCTTTATACATCTTCGTACAAATGAGCTCATGAAAAAAGATCCGGACTTGCTAACATTTGATCGATGACGTTTTTCATATATATGTATATATATACATATATATATATACGCAGTTTGTGACAAGGGTAAGATTTTTACGAAACATGGCGACTCTACTTCATGCGACCCGCCGCGCGTTGCGGGCTTTGACTTTTTAATTATTTCGTTTCGCTTCTCCTTTTCCTTTAATTCATTTTTTTTGTTTTTTACATGCTATGCCGATATGGGCCCGTATTGCTTTCCAATGTAATTCGCAACTTGCTTTTGGTTTGTCACGTAGAAATATGTTGCAACTTGAACGCGTGCCGATAACATGGAACATCAAAAATGTGTACTAACTTCGAGGTTCATATACTCAACCCCTGCCGTGCTTGCTGCGCACCAGATTTCGCCGCACATCGACGCGCGCTACAAGCCAATTTGTCGACAATTGTCATAAGCGGACACAGACGATGTGCCGAAAAGGCTTTCAAACTTCCTGCCAAAATTGCCGCCAAAATGATTGCGAATTCCACCCGGATTGCCGCGGAAATTCATCCGCCGAAATCGTAACCAAAATTTCCATTGTCCTGTCCCAAGCGAAATCATTGTTTCACTAAACACGATGACGCCGCGGACTTAAACATAAAACCGCAACCAAAATCAATTTCGGCCTCTTTTTGGCCGCAGCCCTGAATTTTGGCAGAAATTTCGGCGGCGATTTTTGGCGGCAATTTCGGTGGCGATTTCGGCGGCAATTCCGACGGCAATTTCGGTGATAATTTGGGCGGCCGTTCCGACGGTCTTCTCAACAACAATTTCTGCGGCCTTTTCGCCGGCCGCGGCCCTTTCGACAACATTGCTTTTGCCAACTGCTGACAAGAGTTACCGGGAGCTCTCAGCACTGAGCGGTCCTGGCGGGCCCCTAAAAGGCCTTACCAACGTCTGCAAAACAGAACTGAAACCATGTGAGATTTGTACGCGATATATTCGCAACGTGCTCGCACTATGCGTCAGCACGCTCGTGCCGGAAAATCACCGCGTAGCAGGGCGCGCCTCCACACTGAAACCCTAAACAAAAAATTCAATCGCATTTGGAATGGATTTCGGCGCGCGCTCCTTTTCTTAGCCACTCTGGCGAAATATTCCAATCTAGAGGAAGTCGGTGTGCAAACAAGTCATATGTAACGAATCTGTCATTTTGGAAGCGGACCCTTCGGTCGTCCTTGTAATTTCCTCCAAACGTAATGTTGACGATGAAAGATTCGGCGCGCGTTGTCTGTGATTCGATTTTTGGTATATTATTCGGAAAACTCCCGCACGCATTTGATGATTCTGCCGCTTTAATGTAACGAATGTATATGTTTGCGCATTCGATGGCGTAGATGGTTACCGTACTAACGCGATCTGCCAAATTCATCGCCGAACTGTTTTAGTGATTGAAGCCGTGCACACATATCCCCCCCCCGCAGCGGACTCTAACCTGCGACCAACAAGGCGGTGAAACAACGAAGGATGAACGGCAGTCTGGGTGAAACAGCGAAGCCCTGAGTAGAGCTAATGAGGGAGGAGGAGGATGAGGAGGAGGGGGAGGAGGAGGAGGAGGAGGAGGAGGAGCAGGAGGAGGAGGAGGAGGAGGAGGAGGAGGAGGAGAGGAGGAGGAGGAGGAGGAGGAGGAGGAGGAGGAGGAGGGAGAGGAGGAGGAGGAGGAGGAGGAGGAGGAGGAGGAGGCGGAGGAGGGGGAGGAGGAGGAGGAGGAGGAGGAGGAGGAAGCGGCGGCGGCGGCGGCGGAGGGGAAGGAAGGGGACAACAGACATGACTAAGGCATGTGCAAGTCAGCCAATTGGGTGAATACTTCGTCCTTATCCTCCTGCCCCCCCCACTGGGATCCTTCTCCTCCACCTCTCCGTTCATCCCCCGACGATGCTTACAACAATACCTTCGTATAATCTTGATATACCGCACGAATACGTTAATTGCCGCTTCATGGGCTACACCTCTGGAAAGCCCTTGCGGGCGAGTCAAAGTCCGCTAAATGCCGCAACACAAACCCACCATTCATTTGATTTTCCTCCGCCCCTTACAAGTCCAAATGCACGTATACGGAACAAAGAAGGACGACGAAAGAAATAGACGGCTACTCCGAAACGCGTTTATCCAAACCCGAGCTTGTTTCGCAATCTCATTAGATGCTTCTGTGTGTCCACGTTTAGCGAGAACTGTGTTCGCGTTAACCGAAGGCCGCATTCGAGTTCATTGAAACCTGCGTTCGTTTATTTTGAAACCTGTCTCCGTTTATCGAACCCCTGTGGTTAGCTGGTGTGCATTCGGAAACACGAGGGCAGCAAATCTACCGAAAACGCAGATCGAACCGACACACCAGGCCTCGCTGAACTGGAAGTGGGACGACAATGTGTTCAAACGGGAGTCGGCCGCACGCGGTGGCCGGGTTGTGGTGGGGGGAGATTGGGGTAACATGCCCACAAGTTTCGGTAACGCACTCAAAGGGTCTCGTGAGGCGCCCCAGAGTTCGGCAATTCACCCAAACGCCGAACTCGGAGAGGCCATCCTCCTCGGCTGCGTGGCGGACGGAAGCGCCAAGGCCGTGCACGACGCGGCCCTCCTCGTGGTTCACCTTGGCTCGGCTGTCAGAGATGCCGCTCGCCAACCCTGAGATCTGATGCTGTGTTTTTTTCGATGCGGGGCCCCCAGAAGTCTCGACCCCTTGCCCAGGGCTGTTTTTTCGTCCTGAGTCGGTTTTTGACGGTCCCGAGGCCTGGCGAGGGCCCCTAGGGGCCGAACCTTGCGAAAGACCTCTCTTGTTTTTTCAATGCGTTGGATCTCAAGGGCTCGTGGTCCACCTCGGCTCCGCTGTCAGAGATGTCGCTCACCACGCTGCACATGACAAGGGCGCCCGTGCTCGCCTCTGCCCGAACGTGCAGCCACGCCGCCGCCCGCACGGGAACGGACCCCCTCTCGGCCTCCACCTGCGGGGCCCCGCGAAGACAGAACATCCGCCGCGGCCGCCGCATCCACGGAGAGCTCGCGCAGCAAGTGCTCCACGGAAAATCTGCCTCGACTGCGCGCGGCGTGGAACCCAGACACCCCCTCGGGCAAGGAGAGAAACCACGACGGGAGGTGTCTTGCCATGCTCGGCCTCCGGGGGGCCCGTCCCGGGCCTCGGGAGCGTCCAGCGACGACTCAGGCTGAAAAAACGATCCCCGGGACAGGGTCCAGACCTCATGGGGGCCGACGCTTTGAAAAATTTGAGGCCTGGAAATTGGCACCAACACCTGCACAGGGGTTTGCCTCCACGGGGAGATGATGATCTTAGATTTCGGTGTTGGTGGTAATATTTCGGTCACCTTGGAAGCCAGAATATTACCACCATCACCGAGATCGGGATCGTCTTCCCTCGGTGGAGGAACACCGCCGATCTTGGTGCTGGTGTCAATCTCTAGGACTCCGAAAAAAGTCACGACGCCGGGGGGTCTTCGACGGCGGCCCACCGCGCGCCCGGCTCCCGCTCGCCATGCCCGCGGCGAGGGCGCCGGGCTCCGGCCTGCGAGCGAGGGCCGCCGCCGAGGCCCCGCCGAAGGCGGCGAAGCGACAGCCCGGGCGGCCCCCCAGCGTGCGCCTGCAGGAGCGCCCGGAGCGCGCGGGGGTTAGGAAATCCTGGGAAGCCCGCAGGATGTGAGGAGATCCCAAGAACCTTACGAATCCTAGGAAGCCGTAGGAAATCTAAGAAATCAGGTGAACCCTAAGAAATCCCAGGACATCCTTCCGGACAAGAACGGGCAGCGCCGCTTCTCTTAGCTTGCGTGCGCAGGCACACGGATTCCCGAAATCGCTGTATGAATATTCCGTGGGTCCTGAAATCGCTATACCAGTATTGCGTGGACCCCGAAATCGCTACATAAATATCCCGTTGGTCCCGACATGCTTCACTTCTTCTTGGCCTGACCAACTGCCAGCACCTTCTCGTTCCGAGAAGGCGCTTCCCATAATCCTAGGACATCCACCCATGCAAATATACCCCGTCGGAAATCCCCCTGGAAATCACCCGGGAAATCTCCCGGACATTCTGCTCCCCCGTCGGAAATCTCCATGGCAATCTCCCGGGGAAACCTCTTAAGAAATCCCAGGACATCCCAAGACACCCCAGGACATCCTGAGAAACCATAGGGAATCCTGAGAAATCATACGGAATCCCAGGACATCTAAGACATCCCAGGACATCCCAGGACATCCTGAGACACCATAGGGAATCCGCCGCACGGGCGCGGCCGCCCTGCCTGCCTGGGCCGAGCTCGGCCCCCCGGCGCGCCTGCGCGGCCCGTGCGGGCCCGCGCGCGCTCCCGGCCCTCGGCCGGCCGCCGCCGCGCCCGCCGCAGGAGGGGCGCGGCGCGGAGGCCTCTCGAGGCACGCTCCCCCATGAGCTCCAGGGGGGTTCTGGGAGGGGTTCCGGGGGGGTTCTGGGGAGGTTCTGGGGGGTTCTGGGGGGGTTCTGGAGGGTTCGAGAGGGGGTTCTGGGGGGGTGCTAGGGGGCTCTAGGGGGTTCTAGGGGGTTCTAGGGAGCTTCTAGGGGGTTCTGGGGGGTTCTAGGGGGTTCTAGAAGTTTCTGGGAGGCTCTGGGGGGTTCTAGGGGGTTCCGGGGGATTCTGGAGGGGTTATAAGGGGTTCTGACGGGTTGTAAAAGGTTCTAGGAGGCTCTGGGGGGTTCCAGGGGGTTCCAAGGGGTTCCAGGGGGGTTCTAGGGGTTTCTAGGGGGTTCTGGGGGTTCTGGGGCCAGAAGAAGGCCACGGGTGGAGACAATAGAACGGGAGTGGTGTCGCGCCAGGACTGGCGCAGGCTTCGTCGCATGCTTTCCAGGAGCATCTGGCTGCCCTCGCCTCTGCAGCCCCCGTGGCGCATCCGGAACTCTGGGAAACCTTGGAAATCTGCGAACGTGTCATTGTCATGACCTCGTGCTCCTATGAGAGAATGGGGAGGAGGGGGGCGGGCGGACATGGGAAGGGCACAGGGACGGGCGGAGGGTTCGGGGAGGGAGAGAGCGTGGAGGCAGGAGGGGGCGGAGGAGGAGAAGGCGACGACTGGGTGGTGGAGAACGCGAGTGTATTTTTCCGCTCTTGCGGCACTGGCTGGGCCATGTGGAGATCAGCGCAGGGCAGCCCGAACCACGTGTGTGAGTGGTGAGATCGCCCCGCCTCTTCGTGGAGGCGGCAGAAGAGGAGGGAGAGGACGATGAGGACAGCGGGCGAGGAGGAATGGAAACGAGGAAACGAAGGAGAAGGAGGAGGAGGAGGAGGATGAGGATGAGGAGGAGGAGGAGGAAAAGGAAAACGAGGAGGAGGAGGAGGAAGAGGAGGAGGAGGACGAGGAGGAGGACGAGGAGGGACGAGGGAGAACAATTGTAATCTTACCACCCCTTGGTTCCAGCTGCCCTGAAATACGTGACGCACGGCGGCGTTCTGGGCGGAACGACGCTTACATGGGGCCGAACTACAGAGGTCTAAAAGTAGCTGGCGGACGGTGTGCGCGAGAGCCCTCCTGCAGATGTATCGTGACGTGCGCGTGGTGTTTCTCCGTGCCTGGGCGCACGGCAACTTGGGCAAGTGACTGCACGCCGTGGGGACCGTCAACAGGGAGGGTCCCGACCGCAGGGTCGCTACGGAACCCGCGGCCGCTTCGTGGCCGCTCGTGCGTTTGGTGGGTCTGGCACGGTTCCGCCCCGTTGCCGCCCGTGGCCGTTTCGTGCTCCCCCTTTCCCGCGTGTGAAGCCTCCCCTATACGGGGGAAACCCCTGCGGGAGTACCCCCGCCACCGTGACCCATGGTGCGCTGGGGCCGTTGCGCGATGCCGAATGCCCTCTTTGGCGCGCGCGCACGAAAGCCAAACTTCCAGCGGGACGTGTGGTTCTCACCCTCTCGCCACGCGCCCTCGCAGCCGAGGCTTTCTGTTGAGCACGGGTCAACGTCCAGGTAGTCTTGTAAACCTACCACGCCGTGTTCTTAGAACCACATGCTGTTCGAATAACATGTAAGCCAGCGTGGGCCCAAACATATATGGTACGCAATCTATGCCTCTATGCCCATCCACCCACCCGCAACTTGGTTTGCAAACCTCATGCGGCGGCGATTGCGATGAGTGTTCGGCGATGGCTGGTGCATCTCTGCGGCCGCGCCAGCCCGCGCATGCGCGCGCGCAGCGGCCAGGTAGTTTAGCGCGACCCGCGGCCGCGGTGGTGCTGACCACTCGGCGCATCCAGGCGGGCACTTTAGTGCGAGTCGGCGACTTGGGCGGGTGCCGTATCATGACAAAACCGACAATCGTAGACACGATGATGATGATAGCAGCGATGCTGGTGACGATGCTGACAACGACGACGGCACGGCCAATGACGGCGCCGATGCCGATCACGCCGGCGACGGTGACGGCGTCTTCGCGTCGGTGATGAAGGATTTGAGCGGAATTCGAAATGCGCGCGCGCGGCAAACGCGCGAGAGTAGCCCGCATGACATTATTTGACACGGACCCGTGCCACCCCGGCACGCGCGCAAGGGCGTTCGAACGATTTCGAAGTGCACGCGCGAAGCCCGTTTGGTAGCATGCTATGGCAATGTCGAATTATGGTTTCTCAAGAATTCGCAACAGCGCGCTCCGTGCTGCGAAACCAACTGTTTTTGATAAATATGTTGTGGCCACTCGATTTTGAATCCTTCCGAAACCGAAGGTTTTTGACGGATTTCGGCATGCGCGCGCGACGACGCGTGCGTGCACTTCGTCTTTGTCTCTGCAAGAGGATTCGCGCGACGGCGCGCGCGCAAGGGCGTTCGAACGATGTCGACATGCGCGCGCGAAACCCGATTGATAGCATTTCCTGAAAATCTAAAAAAACAACCTATGGTTTTCTGAAGAATTCGCACGAGCGCGCGCTCATTGTTTAAGCATAGTGATAACATTAGTAATACTAAGGAGTCGTATTAATGATATCATTACTATTCTTTGAAAAACGGCGTCGCGAAACCCTTTGTCTTTTAATGATTTTTTTTGCGCTCGATTTTGAAATCCCTCCGGAACCGAATTTGTTTTGAGGATTTTGGCATGCGCGCGCGACGACGTGCGAGCGTGCACTTCGTCATATCTGTTGCAAGGGATTCTTGAAAACTTCTTACTTTTGATAAGCGAGTGTGCGCGCATAGTACGTTTTGCAGAGGATGGCGGGGGGGGGGGGATGCCGGCCTGGCTGGGATGGCACGAACTCGCAGGTCGGATGGGCATTGGGTCAGAATCCTATGCGTTGTACATCGGTTCCCGGGGTCTTGAACCCCGGGGGGAAGGGTGGGGGAAGCTATATTTTTGTTGAAAGGACAATATACGCGGCGCAATCTATGTGGCGCAGTTCACCCGCGGATCCCACCCGCCCGTCCGCAACTTGGCGCGCGCCCGTGCAGCGGCGATTGCGATGCGTGCTTGGCGTTGGTCGGTGCAAACCTGCGGCCGCGCTGGCCCGCGCATGCCCGCGCGCGCAACGGCCAGATAGTTTGGCGCGGCCGACGCGGCCGCGGTGGCTCTGACCGCTGGGCGCATCCCAGCGGGCAGTTCAGAGCGAGTCGGCGCCCGAGGCGGGCGCGGTATCAAGGCGATGCCAACAATGGTAGACGCGATGATGATGGTGCGATGGTGGCGACGACGACGGCGCTGCCAATGGCGGTGCCGATGCTGATCGTGTGGGGAAGAGCTCGACGTGCACGATCGGTCGACGCGCGCGAGTGGCCCGCGTGGTAATGTTTGACAGGGGTCGAGCCCCTTCCATAGCTCGAGCGCGCGGGCGCTCGAATGGTCTCGACGCGCGGCGCGGGAGGCGCGCTTTGCCAAATGCCACGACACTCTTGTAGAACAACTATTGTTTCCTCAAGTATTCGCAGGCGCGTGCGCGCGCAGGTTATATATAAACGAAAATTCGCACCGGGTGTTTTCATTGGTTTTCGGGGGCGCGTCGATTGCTGAAGGAATTCGGCGCGCGCGCGCGACGGCGCGCGCGCGATGACTTCGCTGCGTTTATTGGCAGGGGGTTCTCGCGACATCGCGCGCGCTAGATCGCTCGTTCGATTTCCGCGCGCGCGAGAGGGGCGTTCAGTCGCACTTGATGCAAACATTGAAAAACAACCCAATGGTCCCCCGCGCGAATTCGCAAGGGCGAACATCCACATTGCGAAGCCATTTGTTTCCCATGTTTTCGGGGCGCTCTCCTTGCGGCGCCAGAGGTTTTGAAGGATTTCGGCATGCGCGCGCGGCGGCGCGCGCGCGTGCGCTTCGCCCCATACGTCGCATGTGAATGCTTGCAAGCTAATGGTATTTGATAAGCGACTGCGCGCGCAACGTATGTTCGGCAGAGGATGAGACACGGGGGAGTGGTGGGGGGGGGGGATAAACGTCTGCCTGAGACGATGCGAATCCATTTCTAGGATGGATAATCGCGCAGAATCATACGTAACTCCTGCGAAAAAGTAGGGCCTCTCCTCGAGGGGGGGGGGGGGGCGCGAATCCGAATGCTGAACGGAGAATGACTTTGACATCGTCGCGCGCGACCAACTCCCATGCTCGCGGGGGCGCCCTTCGCCCAGCCGCAACTTGGTTTCCAAAACCCATGGGTTGGCGATTTGCGATGGCTGCTCGGCGCTGGCTGGTGCGTCGCTGCGGCCGCTCTAGCGCGCTGAGTCCACGCGTCGGTGATGAAGGTTTTGGGCGGAGTTCGACGTGCGCTTGCGGTCGACGCGCGCGACTGGCCCGCGTGGCATTGGCTGACAGGGGCCGCCCCCGCCCCCCCCCCCCGCGCGCGATGGCGCCCAAATGATTTCGGCATGCATGTGCGAGAGGAGCGCTTGGTATAATTTTATGAGCGCGTTGAAAGACATATATTTTACAACGGAATCCGAAAAGGGCGCGGCCGCGATTTTGGTGCATATAAATATCTGTCCCCCCTTTTCCGATTTTTTTTCCCCCGGGCGCTGGATTTGCAAATCCTCGCGGCACCAGCGACGTTTCGACGGATTTCGGCGCGCTCGCGACGATGCGCGCTTCGCCCCATTTTTCCAGACGGACTATTGAGCGAGATCTTCGGTGATGAAGAAACGCGCGCGCGTGATTTTTCCGGCAAGTGCGACGGGGGGTCGACGCTGGTTTGGGCGGGGCCGTCCGGATTCACGTTGGGAACGCAGGCTGGGGCAGAGTCCTTTGTGTGCCGCGCATCCCCAGGGGGTGCTGATAAGTCCTGCCTCGGGAGGGTGGCGGGCCCTAGTTTTCTCGGGCAGGAGAACCTACGCGATGCAATGGGCAATTCCACTGCTCGCGCAATTTTTCCCACCCGCAAGCCCGCAACTTGGTTCGCGCAACTCATGGGGCGTCAATTGCGACGCCTGTCCGGCGCCGGCAGGCGCGTCGCCGCGGCCGCGCGGGCGCGCCCAGGCTGGCGCGCGAAGCGGCCGGCTAGTCTGGCGCGACCGGAGCGGCCGCGGTGGCGCCGACCGCTGGGGCGCCCCGTCGCGCCTCGCAAGCCGCCGACGTCAACGGCGGACGACGCGGCGATGATTGCGGCGATGGTAATTAGTGTTGCGGCGACGATGACGATCAGGGCGGCGCGGGCAATGGCGGCGCCGACGCTGATCGCGCCGGCGGCGATGATGGCGCCCGTGCGTCGGCGATGAAGGTTCTGGGCGGAGTTCGACGCGCGCGCTGTCGACGCGCGCAAGTGGCCCGCGCGGCAATGTTTCGCAGGGGTCGCGCCCCCACTCTGCGCGCGCGCAAAGGTTTTCGATTGATTTCGACGCGCGCGACGGGCGCGCTTGGGGGCGCGCGATGTACACGCTGGTTTTGAAGTCGATAACAGATCGCAGGGGCGCGTGCGCAGATTCTCGGATGACAACTAATGTTACGAAAATGTGCGCCTTATGCATTCGAGGCGCTCGATTTTGATATCCTTGCGGCGCCTGGCCTTTTTTTTTTTTTTTTTTTTTTTTTTTTTTTTTTTTTTTTTTTTTTTTTTTTTTTTTTTTTTTTTTTTTTTTTTTTTTTTTTTTTTTTTTCTTTTTTTTTCTTTCTTTCTTTGCAAGAGTTCGGCATGGGCGTGCGACGACGCGCGCGCGTGCACGTCGTTAAATTTGTGCACAGGATGCATGGGCGGCAAAGGATGAAGGGGGGGTCGAGTCCAGCCTGGCAGGGGCGTTGCGCGTTGATATTTGCAAACGGACGATGGGGCAGAATTGCGCAGTCAATTGCGCATCCCCAGGGTGGGCGGTTAATCCTGGGGGGCAAGTGGGGGGGGGGGCAGATCCTAATTCCTCTTTAAGAGGGGGAACCTGGGTGGTGCAATTCACTTGTGGAACTCGAAATTGTCGACTCCACTGCTCGCGCAGTCATCCCGCCCGCCCGCGCGCATCTTGTTTTGCAAAACGCATGAGGCGGCGATAGCGATGAGTGCATGGTGTTGGCTGGTGCATCTGCGGCAGTGCTGGCTCGCGCGTGCTCGCGCGCGCAGCGCCCAGCTGGTTTGGCGCGACCAGCGCGGCCGCGGTGGCGCTGACTTCTGGGCGATTCCCAACGACGGGCACTTCCGTGCGAGTCGCCCATTCGGGTGGGCGCGGCATCCTGGCAACGTCGACAAGGGTAGGCGCGATGATGATAGCAGCGACGCTGGCAACGAATGCCGACGGCGCGGCCAACGACGGCGCCGATGCTGACCACGCCGACGACGATGACGGCGTCCTCGCGTCAGTGACGAAGGTTCCGGAAGGAGTTCGACGTGCGCGCGCGGCCGACGCGCGAGAGTGGCCCGCATGGTATTATCGTGCCACCCAGCAAACGCCCAGGGGCCTTATAATGATGTCGACATGCGGCGCGAAAAGGCCCGCCCGTCTGACATACTTTTTTATGAACCTTGTGCGAAACGTATGCTTGCCGGAAAAATTCGCAAACGCATGAGCGCAGTTTTTTTCGAAACGTGATGTTGCAACACCATGTTATTTTTGACATGTTTTCGGGGCGCTCGATGTTGAAATTCTTACGAAACTTGTGTATTCCTATTCCCATATTTTTATTACCTGGACCCCCCCCTAACCAGACCTCCCCCAGGCACGCCCCCGATGCCCTTTCAGACGTCTCGGCGGCCCCCGGGACGCCCTGGGCGGCCCCTCCGGGCCTCCCACGGCGCCTTGCCGGGCCTTGCGAGCAGATTCGAAGCGATCAGAAGGGTCACCCGCGAGGCACCCAAGACAGCACAAAAACGCTCCAAAAAGGAACCTCGATGGACCGAATACTGCCCACGAGGCCCCCAAGACGCCCCAAGAGGCCGTTAAGAGAGCCCCGAAGAAACAAAACATCGTTTCATTCCGCTGGGAAAATGTATACTTTCAGCATCTCCGCATTTTGTGTCCTCGCAACGTCCAAGACGGCCCAATGGGCCCACAATATCGCCTTAAGACGGCACAGGAGGTCCCCCCGAATCTTTGAAGACGGCCCAAGAGGGCCCCGAGACTGCCCCAGAAAGCCTCGAGACTGCCAACAAGAAACCCAAAATGCCCCCAGAAGGCCCCCAAGAGAGACCCACGAAAAAAATTTGGAAAACCCAATGAAAGCCATTGGAGGGGCCCCAAGAAGGCCCTAGATGGCTTCAGAAGACTTCTGGAGGGCCCCAGCTCCCAAACACGGCCCAAAAAACTGCCCCAGGACGGCCCAAGAAGGCCCCAGGACGGCCCAACAGAGCACCAAAAACGCCCGGACGGCGTTCTCCGTGAGCTCGTTGCGCTCACGCCAACCCATCTGTCTTTCCTGTGCCTCTACCATTTTTGTTTTGTTCGTTCTCTCTCTCTCTCTCTCGCCCTCCCCCCCTCAACCTTCTTCGTCGACCGCCACATTCATGGCGTCCGATGGCCATCCTCATTCGCCCGCTCCTTCCTCTGGACCTTTTCCCCGATTCTGCCCCCCTCCTCCCCCCTTCCGCCTCTTCAGCCCCGCCTCATCCCTGCTCCTTTCCCGTTTCCCTATCATGGGCAGGTGCCATCGCAGCAGTTTGATGCTTCGTCGTTCGCCAACCAACACCTTTCGCGCGTGAGAAAAACATCATTCCTTCCCCACTCCTGCGCAAAAACGTGCAAGGCCATCGTCCGAACACGGTGTCAACAGGCACCAAGGATATCATACAAATGAACTGATCGCCCGTCCAGGCCTCGAGGTCCCCCCTGCTGAAACAAACCAGAATGTTTTACGGGAAGCGTCCAGAACAAGGCGCATGGCGCGAAACACCAATGCAATCTTGTGTGTAAATGATTACATACATAAATCTAAACACATATACAAACATACATTAAACCATACACATATATAGAAATCTGTATCTGTATCTGTATATATATGTATATGTGTATATATACATATGTATACATACATATTTCTATGCATGTCGGGATTCCGGCATGCGAGCGCGCCGACGCGCGCGTGTCCACTTGGTTCTGTTTCTTGCAAAGAGGTTCTTGCGACAGCACGCGCGCAAGGGCGTTCGAACGGTTTCGACCTGCGCGCGCGAGAAGCCCATTTGGTAGCATGTGATAAGATTGGTGAAGAACCGTTCGCAAGAACGCGGGCGCATTAGCAAACACAAATGAAATATGTGCTTAAATATTTTCGAGGAACTCGATTTTGAAATCCTGGTGAAACCCATGACTTTGGAAGGATTCTAGCATGCGTGCGCGACGACGCTCGCGTGTGCACTTCGTCTCCTTTTCGCCAGGGGTTCTTGAAAACGTAGGATTTTTTATCAACGAATGCCCCCGCATGATATTTTTGGACAGGGAACCGAAAGGGGGGGGCGATACCGGCTGGCCGGGGTTGGTATGAAATCAGGTGTAAGATGGACGAAGGATCATAAACATAAACGATTCGTCATACGAAAAGCCGGACCGGTCAGACTGGGGGGGGGACGAGAGTCTACTCTTTTTATAGAGGAGCGTATATGTGGTACAATTCGCGTTGTGCAACCTAATGTGGTGCAGTGATGCGCGGCCGCGACGAGGCGGCGACAAGGCGGCGACGGCGACAACATAACATCGGTCCGGACGACGGGCGGCGACGAGGCGGCGACGGGGCGGCGACGGTGACAACACAGCCGCCAAACCGCCACACCGGCCCAGACGACGGGCGGCGACGAGGCGGCGACGGCGACAACATACCTGCCAGGCCGCTACCTGGCCCAGACGGCGGGCGGCGACGAGGCGGCGACGGCGACAACATAGCCGCCAGACCGCCACACCAGCCAAGCTCCGTAGAAAAGAATCCCTAAGTGCAAGCATGTTTGGGAGGGAAGAAAGAATGTCCTCAGATCATAAGTCAGAATGACTACAACACAACTGTCTCATCAAGAAATGTTATGAGAACATTTCGTGCAAATCATAAAACGTTTGTCGAACACGCGTTGGCGGGCCGAAACACGAATCAGGACGCACGGCCACTGTTTGATCCCTGGGCGGTCCGACAGCTCCTTGGAGCTCTCCAAGGGCCTTCGAAGCTTCCAAGGCGGTCCAGGAAGGCCACCAGGGCCGCCAAGACGGCCCAGCTTTGCCGCAGGGAGCGCCTAACAGCCCCCAAGAAAATCCTTAAGAGGCGCCAGAGGGCAGAGGGCACTCAAAAGGAGAGGCCAACAGGCCAACATCACCGCGACAGCATGCCGAAAGAGCCGAGAGAGGACTTCCAGGAATGCCCCAACCATTCAGGCGACCTGCGGACTCCCTCAAAGTTTTGAAACCGCTGGGTTTCCCGAGCTTCTCTGCTCATGGTTCCGTGAGGTCCTCGGCGGAGCCAAAGGGATGCCAAACGAGCCGCGTTAGGGCCCCCAAGGGCTCAGGTCAGCCCCCAACGGGCTGAAGGAGGGCCTACAATGCAGCCCCAAGAGGGTATCCGAAACTCCTGCTCCGAGCTTGTCTGACACGCCTGCTCCCCCCCATCCGTGAAGTGCTTCTGTCTTGGATTACCCTCTATCCTCTCGCCCTGTTCATTCCAATCGAGGAAAGGACCACTACATTTACAGTCGGCCCGTATCAGAAGGATGCGCGATAATGATGCAAGGGCCTTGGACGTCCACCCGAGCCTCGAAGCTTTTCGAGCGGGGCGCGGCCAACGAAAGCGGCCAAGGATGGGCCGACGGGGAAGGATGCAAGGATACCCTTGGGAAGGTTGCCCATCCTTGCAATGCGGGTTGACTGTAATCTTTCAGAGCTCCGCGCGGATTTCCTGGATCTGCGCTGATACTTCCCCTGGCGCGCGGAGCGCGCCAGGGCGGCGCCGCCAGGGGGCCCAGCGCAGATCCAAGAGATCCGCGCAAGGAGCTCTGAGAATCGCGTATGCAATATGCAATTGTTTCTTCGGTCCAACCGATCTTCCCGCCGCCGGCCAGCGCTCCACACCCCAACCCTGGGGCGCGGAGCGCCCCAGGGGCGCCGCCGGAGGCGGCGCCAGGGTGTTGAGCCCGCCTGGGCCACTCGGGGGGCCCGTTGAGGCTAGCTGCCAGCCGGGACTACCTGGGGGGCCGGGCCGGGCGTCACCCGAAGCCTCACCATCCTCATTCCGACCGGTCGCTTGGTCGCCAGCCACTGCCAAGCAGCGCCCCACTGCACCTCCTAATTCCGAGGCTGTTCAAACGGCGACACAAACGGCCGGCAACCCGAGGGCGTGCAGCGGGTGGGCGGAATCCACGCCGCGGGTGAACGCGGGGAGCCGATGCGGAGAACAGGTAGGGAGCCCACACAAGACGTAACCGCCCAACCACGGACATGAACACGGTCCCCCTCTATGCGCGAGACTGGTCGTGTGATACGAACGTTCGCGCAATGCGTACTCTCGAAGCCAACGTGGATCCATGTACGTGTGTGTTCTTCTTGTGCTCCTGAACAAAAGAGCGACGAGCAGAAACGGGTCTTACGCGAGATGGCACGGCGACTTTACGCGGCGGCTTACGCGGGCCGCCAGCGCGGCACGCTACATTGTAGACGAGGGGGCCCTGTGCTTGCTTTTACGATGTTTCTGGACCCCCCACACTGGAAATGGAGGGCAAATTCAGGCCTTCGGGTTGGGTTGGGGTGGTTTGGTGGGTGGTGGAAAATGCAGTCCCCGCTGGGGGTGGGGCCGGCCCTGCCCTGCGTCGTTATCCCAGACCCCCGACGCCACGATTTTTTCATCACGTCGACCCCTGGAGGTCTCGACCTCCTCCTCATCCTCCTCTTCCTCCTCTTTTTCCTCCTCCTCCTCGTCCTCGTCCTCCTCCTCTTCCTCCTCCTCCTCCTCCTCCTCCTGCGCCTCCTCCTCCTCGTTCCCCTGGACCGGTTTTTCATCCCGAGCCGTTCTCAGACGGCCCCGAGGGCCGGCAAGGGCCCCGGGAGGCTGAACATATAGCAACACACCTGCCGTCATGGTTTTCTCATTGCCCGCCTCCTTTCCCTTTCCCTTCTCCCTCCTCCCCTGCCCCCTTCGGTTCCGCAGCCTGCTGCTCGGTCCCCGCCGCCGCTGCCGTTCGTCGTCCTTGCTTGCTGACTGTCTGTCGTCCCTTCTCCTTTTCGGGAGCGGCCAAGAGGGGGGTGTCCAAGAGGGGGGGGTGCAAATCATGACCGGCGGCATGTGCGCGGCCCAGCGGGGGGGCCAGGGACGTAATGAAATAAAAAGAGGCGCCATGAAATCTGGGGAAATATCATGGCCCCCGCCATGCCCCCCCCTAGTCATCACCCCCCCCTTTTCCGCCCCCGACTTCTCTTCCCTCCTCCTTCTCCCCCCTGTTCGGAACGCTGTGCGGCTCAGCTGGTGCTCGCGGTCGGCCTCGCTGGCCGCGCGTGCCGCCGCAGCGGCCCCTTGCCACGCGCCGTGCCCCGCGAGCTGCTGCAGGCGTGCGGCTTCCCGCTCCGCGGGGCCGGCGCCCGGGCCCGCGCCCGGAGACGCCGCTGCTCGGGGACCCATGGGCGTGCACCGCGCGTCGCGCCGCCGCGCCGCGGGCCAGGACCGGCGGAGCGACGCGCGGGGCGGCCACTCCTTAAGGGCTTCGGTTTCACACATTCCTCAGGATCTCGCACCCCCCCCCCCCTGAAATTCCCAGACGCCCCCGAAGTAATTCCAAAACAATTGAAATAATTCAATTCGAATTAGGCAGCGGCCAGGAATGGTCCATTCCTGGCCGCGCTGCTCCGTCCTGCCCTGCGCCGTCCGCCCTGGAGTCTCCTCCTCCCGCTCCTCCCCTCGAAGCAGAAGTTCTACCCGGCGAGCAGGGGCACGCTGGCCACGGTGCAGTCGCAGCCCCCGGTCTGCGCTGCAAAGCACACCGGTGCTTTCTTCGCTGATGATTGGCCCAAAAAGGACCCCTACCCTTTGGGAGGGGGCCTAAGGTAGGAGGGCCCGGAACATTAGGGATATCGGGGTCTTTACTACACGTGTATCGAACCAAACCGCCCAGAATTGTGATCCCTAATGCGAAGACGGGGACCTATGTGAGGCCACGTCTCCACCGTGTTATTAGGGTTAGGGGCTCTGTCGTCCTCAGTGAGCTTCCTCGACACGCCTCGCCTCCTCGCCTCCTCTCGCCTCTCCTGCCGCCTCTGGCCCCGGCAGCCCGCCCAGGATCGGCCCCCGGACCCCTCCCCTGCTCCCTCCCGGCCCGCTGCTCGAGGACCCTGCGATCCGATGTTATGTTTTTTTCGTGACGTCGACTCCCAAAGGTCTGGACCCATCCCCCTGGACGCCAGGATCCCAGCCCCCCGAAGTCATGATTTCTTTATCACGTCGACCCCTGAAGGCCCGATGTCGTGACTTTTCGATGCGGGGTCCCCCGAAGCCTCGACCCCTTCCCCAGGACAAGTTTTTCCTCCTGAGTCGTCTTTTGACGGTCCCAGGGCCCGGCGAGGGCCACTGGGGGCCGAACTTCGGGCCGGGCGAAAGGGGGGGATAACAAAAAGGGGGTTTGAGAATCAGCTCTCGTAGCTGATTTTCCCGGCGCCTCCTGGCGCCGGAGGGCTGCACGCAGCAGATTTCGTAACCCCCCCTTTCCCAATCCCCCCCTTTCGTCCGGCCCGAGAGCTCTGCGAAGAACCTCCCGTCTTGATTTTCTCAGTGCGCCAAATTTTTGGGGAGGAGCCGGCCGTGGCCACGAGGCGCCTCTCCAGGAGAGGCCGGAGGGTCGCCGAGGCCACGCCGGCGAACGAGAAGACCCTCACCGCGCCTCCCTGCCGCCGGCGCTCTTGCCGTCTGCCCCCCCCGCGCCTTCCGCAGCCTGCCTCCCAGTCTCGCGCTCCCGCTCCTCTGGCTCCCAGTCCGGGCTCCGGCCTCTCGCCGTCGTCGTGGTCGTCGTGCTCCTCCTCCTCCTCCTCCTCCTCCTCCTCCTCCTCCTCCTCTCCTCCTCCTCCTCCTCCTCCTCCCCTCCTCCCCCTCCTCCCCCTCCTCCCCCTCCTCCCCCTCCTCCCCCTCCTCCTCCTCCTCCTCCTCCTCCTCCTCCTCCTCCTCCTCCCCTCTCCTCCTCCTCCTCCTCCCTCCTCCCTCCTCCTCCTCCTCCTCCTCCTCCTCCTCCTCCTCCCTCCTCCCCCTCCCCTCCTCCTCCTCCTCCTCCTCCCTCCTCCTCCTCCCTCCTCCTCCTCCTCCTCCTCCTCCACCTCCTCCTCCTCCTCCTCCTCCTCCTCCTCCTCCTCCTCCGCCGCGTCCTCCTCCTCGCCCTCCTCTTGATCCCTCCCCGCCTCCTCGACCTCAGCTCCTCCCCGCGTCTGCACAGAACCTGGAGCAGCAGCCGTGTCTGGGGGAGGTCGGGAGGAGGGGGCGGGTGTTGCAGCATCGGGGTGGGTTCCCCGCATCGCCCCCGGCCTGCTGAAGGCAGATCAGTTCCTACGAGAAAGGTGTCGTGCGAGATCGACCCTATCCAATTCGAGCGTGACAGTAATGATTCACTGTCAACATCGCCCGTTGAAGAAAACAGTTCGGATCCTACAAAGAAATGCGTCGAGCGAGCCCGACAAGTTACAAGTCGGAAGGCCACGCCCATACAGAGAGCGTAATTCCGGTGGCGACTGGCCCCTACCTGTCAAAAGGGCACAGCCAGGGTGAGCGAGCTACGTAGGATCGCGAGCGGAATCTGAGGACAAAGAGGAGCCGGAGCAGAAGGCCGAGGACAAGGAGGAGGACGAGGAGATGAGCAACAAGGATGAACACATGGAGGAATGGGAGGGGGAGGGCGATGAAACGATCATAAAGAAGATGACCAGAAGGATGATGGGCAGGAAGGCGGAGGAGGAGCAGGATCAGCAAGAGAAGGGGGATGAACAAGATCAGGAGGATGAAGAAGAACAACAGCAACAGCGAGGAGACCGGCGGACGGGGAGCATCACAAATAATTGCCCTGGGCAGGCGATCACCTGAAGGATTTCGGACATCCTAGAAGCAATGCTACTTTCGTCTCTTGTTTTACTTCCGCATCCTTCCGCCGACCTTCCGCGAGCTTCTGCCAACATAGTTGATGTTGTGGCAGGGACTTCGTACCATGTGCGGACCACTCCGATGAGAACAGAGCGCCATGCTGCGAGAGGCCACGCCCCGAGCGGGCAGACCCCGTGAGGGTTGCGCAGGGTGCGCCGCTCCCCTTGCCGGAGGCCTCGCCCCGCCCAGATCTCGCACGAGGTCCACAGCCCTCTGGCCGAGAGAGAATGGAAAGCCAGGCGAGAGCTGGCAAACCCGTGGCTGCTAAAACTCTGGGAGATTGTTGGTTTCTTCCGGGTAGCAGCCCGTTTGCCACGTACTTCGCGCGCTGAGTTTTATTCATTCTGGAAATCTGTTTTTTCTTCCGGGAAGATAGCAACCACGGATCCGCCAGCCCTTGCCAAGCTTCCGAGAAAAGAATTTCATTGCACCTGCTGGACACCTCGTTGGAAACGCATGCCCGTGCCTCTGCTGCGCCCTCCTTGTTGCTCGCTGCGAGGGGTGCAGGGCAGCTCCCCGTCCGCGGCAGGGCTCCGGCGCGCGAGGTGGCAGGCCCATGGGGGGTGCTGGCCTTCCCAGGGGGGGGGGGGGGCGCTTCTTGCCGAGGACGGGGAGGCTCGCGGAGGAGGAGGAGAAGGAGGAGGAGGAGGAGGAGGAGGAGGAGGAGGAGCAGGAGGAAGAGGGGGAGGAGGAGGAGGAGGAGGAGGAGGAGGAGGAAGAGGAGGAGGAGGAGGAGAAGGAGGAGGGGGCGCTGCAACGGAGGCCAGCGGTGGAGAAGACGCCGCCCTCCGTCCGTGCAGTGCTCTTACACACACAGACACCATTCATCGTCGATCCCCAAGAAAATATAAGTAAATATGGGAAGTGGGGGGGGAAGACAAAAACCCAGAACAGATGGGAAAACATAGGGAATCTTTTTATTTGTGTGTGTTTATTTGGGTGTCCTGGGGCCCCTTCAATACATACTCAGGCTTCTGGCCTTCGAGCTCCACGCAGGCTCGCGGGAGAACCGAGCTGGAAACGGGGCCGCCTTCATCCCTGTAGCTGGTGCAGCGTAAAGAAAACGGGTGTGCGCGGCGCTAGGGCGAGAGCCCTATCTTGAAAGGAGCCGGCCCCCATTGCTTAAACCTGTGCGAGCGTTCCAAACGAATGTGCGCGGCGCTGATCGGGAGCCCACGAAAGACGCACGAACCCAACCACGTACATGAACACGGCTCCCCAATCCGCGAAACCAGCCGCGTGATACGAACGTTCGCACAATGCGTACTCTAGAAACCAACGTGGATTCATGTACGTGTACGTTCTTCGTTCGCTCCTGAGCTTAACGGATGGCTCCATTTTGAGACGCCAACCCATCCAATCGTGAAATTGCCGCAAACTTTTAAGACGAGTGCGCGCGGCGCGAAGGCGAGAACCTTGAATAACCACTCCCCCTCCATCCCAGAACCTGTTGCAACATGTGAAGGGACGTGTGCACGGCGCTGAGGCGAGAGCCCCGGTTTGATTCGCTCCCGAGTCGCGAAACGGTTTCGTGAGCTGGAAAGTATGACGGAAGAAAATCATGTATTCCACTGTTCTCCTGTTGGCCTCTGTGGGTTTCCCTGGGTTGCATCCAACATGCCCTGTGAACGCACTGACACGAACCCACTGACGGGATGGAGGAATATTCCCCCCCCTTGAATAAGCTGCAAGCTTTTAAAACACATGTGCGCGGCGCTGAAGCGCGACCTTTATTTTGAAAACGTCACCCCTCCATCCTGGAAGTTGCTGCACGTGTCAAGCTTCAGGATCATAAATGGTGGGAACGCCTCAGGCGAAACGCCTGGCCCGCTCTACTGACACATCTGCGGATGCGATTTGTTTTTGGATTCTGCTGCTGGCCAGTGGCCTCGAACCCTGGCTAAGCTTGGACAAACTGGTGAAGCCTGTTGCTTGGAAAAAAGACGTCCCAAGAGACCCTCCTTGCTGTGCCTCGTCATTGGCCTTCCTGCTCCGCAGGAGGCCCTTCATCTCGTTGAGTTCTCGAGACGATGCGCTGCTATGACGGGGATGGGGGGGGGTCGGAAGGAGGGGATAAAAAATAGAGCAAGGCACATAACACTCATCTCCTGCCTGTCGTGCGGGTGCGCCGCCACTCGTGTCGTGGCGGCCAGAACCTGTGCCGCGGCGGGTCGTGGGGGGGAGACGAAGGAAAAGGATGGGCAGTCGCGAGGAGAGCCGGGTAGACGGGAGAGGAGGGCAGGTGGATGAGGAGGTGGCGACGAGGAGGAGCCAGAGGAGCAGCATGAGGACAGTGAGAAGTAGCAGCATGACCAGAAGTAAGCAGAGAATGAGGACAAGGACGAGGAGCGGGGGGGGGAACACGACGGCAATCTGATGACGAGGCGGAGGACGGGTAATTGTAGCAGATCGTAGAGGGGAAGGGAATGAAGGAAGAACGGGGCGTTAGGGCGGGTAGCGGCCAGGGGGCAGCGGGACGGAGCCGATTCGCTTTCAGAGTTGCTTTCTCGCATTCTCGAAACAAAGCGACGAGCTCTGCTTCGGAGACGCGGCCTTGGACACGCTAGCATTCGCAGCCTGCTCGCTAACTCTGGGGTGGCCATGGGCGTTCCGAAACCGATCTCCTCAACTTCACTCCCTTTGGCCGCTTCGTTTTCCTCGTGTTACTCCTCTTGCTCCTCCTTCACCTGCGCCTCTTTTCCTGGAGAAGATGAAGGGGGGAAAAAGGAGGCGGAGGAACAAAAAACGGACTCACCGAGACGACGCACAACTTACACGACGTCCTCCCTCATGTGCTGGCGGCCGCGCGGGCGCGCCGACACGCAGGTAGTCGCAACCGTCATAGTCGGAACCTTTGCAGCCGCGCCAGGTGGGAACCGGAGTGAGAAGGGAAAGGCCCACTGCTGTAACCACACGGAGAGGAGAGAAACTGGAAGATGAGAGCGAGCGGGCTGGGGAGGGCGACGCTCAGAAGGGGAAATGGGCAAATGGGGAAAGGAGGGGGAAATGGGGATAACGAAGAGGCAGCCATAAGAAGGAAGAGAAGGAGGAGGAAGGAAGAGGAGGAGGAGGAGGAGGAGGAGGAGGAGGAGGAGGAGGAGGAGGAGGACGGGAAGGACATGCCAGGGCGACGGGGGCAGGCAGATGACCGGTATAAAAAACTGGCCCAGGACGAATCCAAGAGCCGACGACGCGGAAAGGGCCAGTGCGCCTCTCACGAGGCCCCTGTCCCGGACTCGGAGGATACAACACTGTGGGAGACGTATCCGACCCGTCCCTCGGAAACCGTCCGGCGGGGCGCAGCCGACGCGGGGGCCCGACAGGGCGCTGCCCAGAAAACGCTGCCGAGGCGAAGCTACGGCGCTGGCAATTCCTCCCCGTTCTATGCTGGCCCGTGCTCTCCCACTCTCGGCCCACGGGGTCTTGCTCGTCCAATGCGAAATTGACTAGATGATGTATCTGTTCCCGGCCGAGGGCCGTTGCGCAGTCGCCGCGCCGTCTGCCGGCCAGGTCCCAAGTCAGCCTGGGGTCGGTGGGCCCGGCGCGCGCGTGGCCGCGCCGAGTGGCGAAAAGCCCGGCCGTGCCTGTGCAGCCCGCGGCCCTTGCCCCAGTGGTCCGACTCGAAGACCTTCCGACCCCCTGGGGTGGCACCCGCACCCTGCGCGGGCTGGCCCGCCCACCGACCGCGCCTGGCCCCAGGGCGGCCACGACGCGGGGCACGAGTGCTGCGCGCTCCCACCGCCCCGCGGGGGGCGCCCCCGCGCTGGCTGGCGCGCGGCCTCCCCCGATCGACCGGAGTGACCCGCCGAGCGGCCCATGCAAAACCCCCTCGCCAAAGGTTCGCTGCGACGCCCGCGCAGGGCCGCGCGCTCGCACCGAGGGCGCAGCCCGGCGAGAGGCCCCGGCAGGCACCGCGGCGTCCACCGTGCGAGCCGCGCTGTCGGGCTCTTCGCGGGGACGGCGCTGCCGCGTGCCGCGCGAGGCGGCTTGCCCATCCTCACCCGCCACTGCGTTGCGTGCCCGACCGCAGCCCAGCCGGTCGCTCGCGCCGCCGCCGCCCCCTCTGCACCCCCCCCTAGGGCTCTGTGGCTGGCGGCCAGCGCGGCGCTCCTAGCGGCGCTCGCAAAATAACTACCGTGCTCGCAAATGGCGCCCAAGAGGCCCAAACCGTTCAGCACGTTGTTTGTTTGTTTGTTTTTGTTTGTTAGTGTGTTCGTTTGTTTCGTTTGTTTTGTTTGTTTGTTTGTTTGTTTGTTTGTTTGCTGTTTGGGGTTATTGCTTTCTTGTGTACATGAGTTTGTAGATGTATATACATACGTACACACATGTCGACAATGTTCGCATGATGTTGCGATTCTCGCCTCTTCGTGCGAAGGCTGCCCAACGCGGCACAAGGAGGCCCTTCGCATCGCCCCGAGATAGCCTCCCGCGCTCCCCTACAGCGACGAAGACGGACCCACAATGGGGGCAACCGAAACGCGCCACCGCGAGACCGCTGGAAGCCTCCCATCCAAGTGGCCCCAGAAGCCTCCCAGAGGCCTCCAAGAGACCCCCAGGGCCCCAACGGCCCCCCCCCCCAGAGCATCCCAAGAGTCCCCCACGAGGCCCCCAAGAGTCCCCAAGGAGGATGTGGAGGAGGAGGGGGAGGAGGAGAATGAAGTGGAGGAGGAGGAGGAGGAGGAGGAGGAGGAGGAGGCGGAGGAGGAGGAGGAGGCGAAGGAGAGGCCCGCGACGCAGGCACGACGGCGGGATGGGCCGAAAGCCACTGGATGCATGAAAGCCAGCTGTGCAATGACGCCACTCGTGAGGAGCAGCGGCCCAAATCGGGGCTCTTGCCACCCTCTCTCCCCTCGTCGCGCCTGCCACCCCTCCTTCTCCGTCTGCTGCTGCTGCTGCTGCTGCTGCTGCTGCTCATCCTCATCGTCACCATCCTCCTCCGCCAAGGTCCCCGGGCAAGCCTGGCCTGCGGTAGCGTCCAGCTGGCTTCAGGTCGGGCATGTTCCCCTACAGGCGGATTTTGGACGACGAGTTGAAACTATTCAAAACATATTCAAAAAATAGTCAAACATACAAAAAGATCGTCCCCGGGCAAATTTTTGACTATTTGAGAATCATCCCTCTGTAGGGGGACAGGCCCGACTGAAAGCTGGCTGGGACGTCAGAATTTGTCGGGGCAAATCGGCCGACGGATCGGCGACCTTGCTGGCTGCCACGGCGGCGCTTTCCTCGGCGCGATTCCTCGAAGCTTCCGGGCAAGGCTCGGAGAGACCGAACTTTGCCGCACGTGCGTGCGAAGAGGTTGTGCCTCGGGCGGCCTGGTTCGCGCCCGCGAGGAATCCCTTGGCTTTTCCGCTGAAGAGGAGGAGGAGGAGGGAGGAGGGAGGAAGAGGGAGGAGGAGGAGGAGGAGGAGGAGGAGGAGGAGGAGGAGGAGGAGGAGGAGGAGGAGGAGGAGGAGGAGGTGAGGAGGGAGAGGGAGGAGGAGGAGGGAGGAGGAGGAGGAGGAGGAGGAGGAGGAGGAGGGGGGGAGGAGGAGGGGGAGGGAGGAGGGAGGAGGAGGAGGAGGAGGAGGAGGGGGAGGAGGGGGAGGAGGAGGAGGAGGAGGAGGGGGAGGAGGAGGAGGTGGAGGAGGAGGAGGAGGAAGATCAGTAGCGAGCCTTGCAGAGTCTTCCGTGGCCAGGGGTGGCCCAAGAGGGCACTCCTGGCCACATCATTGCGATGCGAGCATCCTGCGAACATCCCCGCTGCGGTCGTCATCCTGCTCGTCCTCCTCCGCGGCCCCCACATGCTCCTCCATCCGCCCGTCCTGCTATTCCTCCGCTGCTTCAACAGACACAGGCGGCCGAGGCCCCTGCGGAGAGTGCAAATCCGAAGCGCCGTCTGGTCCAACTGGCGGGACGTGTGCCGTCACATTCGGGATCTGGGCACGGGCGAGGTGCAGGGCGGAGCAGGGGCGGCTGGGGAGGGACACTGGGTGGGGGCGGGGGAGAAGACATGGGAGAGGAGGAAGACAGGACGGAAGAGAGGGAGGATGAATAACCTAGAAGATGGCTCTGATGAGGATGCTGATGAAGAGGGGGAGGAGGAGGAGAGGGAGGAGGAGGAGGAAGAGGAGGAGCAGGAGGAGCAGGAGGCGGAGGCGGAGGAGGAGAACAAAGGAGGAGGAGGAGGAGAAGGAGGAGGAAGAAGAAGACGATGGTCCATGGATCCCCCAAGACGGCTCCAAGACAACCCAATAGGGCCCCAGGGGGGCCTCAAAACGGCCCCAGGACCCCCTAGGACGAACCAGGAAGCCTCAACGAAGGACAATACTAACTGACTTCTCGGATGTTTCCCGCCGTGATGGCCCCAAGGGCCCTCCAGTGACCCCCGAGGCGCCCCCCCCCAGGGGCCCCGCGAGGCTTCCAAGAGGCACACAAGATGCCCCCCTGAGAGGCCTCCAAGAGCCCTCCAAGATGCATTCCAAGAGACCCTCGTATGTATCCCCGAGGCCCCTGACTCACAGGCCGGGCACGGTGCCACGACTCTAGACGAATTCTCTGTTATGGTCGGCGAACTGGCGCAAGCCTCTTCAATAATGATGATGCTGATGCTGATGTTGTTGTTCATGATGATGATTATGATGATGATGATGATGATGATGATGATGATGATGATGATGATGATGCGGATGCTGATGCTGATGTTGCTGATGATGCTGACGACCTGACGACCTGACGATGACGATGGCGATGACGTTGACGATGCTGATCATGATGATGATCATGATGATTATGATGATGCTGATGATGATGCTGACGATGATGAGGATGATGATGATGCTGCTGATGATAATGGTGGTGGTGTTGATCATGACGATGATGATGATGGTGGTGGTGATGATGGTGGTAGTTATGGTACCAGATTCAGCAAGGGGTCGAAATCTCATGAGCAGCCAGCAAATGATGGCCGTGCGCTTGGCGATAGCTCGGGCGCGAGTCCTCAACAAAGCCTCGGCTCCAGCTGGGCCGAGACTCTTCTGAGAGTGCGTGCCATTATCAGACAAGAGGACTTGAACATGCACTAACATTGCAGCATGCGTGGCTCGGTTACTGAGCGTGTTCGGACGAAACAACATATGCGGTAACACAAACCACCATATCGAAATCGGGGCGAAGTCGTCCACGCTTTGCAGACCAATTTGATGAGGAAGGAAACAACGCACGGGGTAGCTTGAAATCCCATGGGTAACGGATCGATTCAACAACTCCGCGTGCATCTGAATCCGAGGATAAAGCTAATGCGACATCGATGAGCGGATTCACATAGCATTTTTGCAATTTCTCGCTTCGTAAAGTTGGTATTACCGTCGGTTCTGGGACACATCTGGTTAATCGCGATCCAGTCCAGATGCAAGAACCTCATGCTGCCCCACTGAGAACCGGTCAACTTCATACTCATCAGTAGCGTGAAACCGTTGCGAACGCGATCACAAACTCTGTTCTTGAAGCCTCAGAAGCGTAGGAGTCATGATTGGTCGGGACTAGGGGCTCCAACTGGAAACCGATGTCCCTGCAAAACTTGAGGATGAGGGTGGGTGGGGCAGATGGTGGTGGCGGTGACGGGGTTGTGTGTATATTTATATATATATATATATGAATATGTGTATGTGTGTGGGTGGGAGGCGGGAGGTTTCGTGCCCAAGACCAAACGAAGACCTTGACACGGCAATGCTTTCGGCCATGATCGCCTCGCGACCACATGGCGGCAATTTTACTCTGTAGATTCGAACCAGAGCGTTGTTGACCATGGCGTGGTTGGCGTAGAGCGTCGTTGGCGTAGATCGTTGTTAGTATGAATGCCGTCGGCCAGATCGAACACCGCTGGCGTGAATATTCGAAACAAGGACGAGGTGCAAGCACCTAAATGTAGCCAGTCATAGCGAGACAAGTCACCTGGGCAGGCGTCCATGGCGCCAAAAGGCCACCTGGTACAAACATGCTTCCATAACTCTTCCCGCGAATAGCCAACTGCGACGATTATATGACAATCCCTCTCTTCTTGAACAAACTGTTGAGGTCCTCCATTCCGAACTGCATGGTCAGAATGATCCAACGCTTCCTCGGATTGGGCGAGCGGCACGTCGCGACGGAGCAAGGGCACACACCTAAAACCAGCTCGGGTACAATCCCGCGCGCGTCGCCCATCGCCTCACCCACGTCGTCGGCGAAGGCGAAAACAAGAAAGGGTGCGCACATGGAGCATCTTCTTCCAGCATCGTCAGGACTGCATCGAAGCCGAAACAAAGCTGGGGGCGCCGCTGCTGAATGCCAAGAGCTACTCGGTACCCGGGAAACCGCACAAGACATGCAAAGCCCAAGATCAGCTCTGGGGCCGCGCTCCCGTCCTCCGAGGAACGCGCGCGATCCATCTGAGGGCTAGCGACGGAAGCGCCGCCTTTCTGTCCAAGGAGCGCACGCATGCGTAGAATGACTCGTTCTCGCGCATGCAATATGTATGCATATATATATATACACATGTATATATACATATGTGTATATATATATATATGTGCTCCCACACCTATTCCTATATTTTACCACCCGGGTCCCCCCACACCCCCCACACTAAACCAGACCCCACCCCAGGGACGCCCCAAACGCCCTTTCGGACGTCTCGGCGGCCCCCGGGACGCCCTTGGACAAGGTCCGCCGGCCCTTCTGGGCATCCAAGAGCGCCTTGCCAGGCCTTTGCGAGCAGACTCACGGTGATCGGAAGGGTCATCGGGGAGGCGCAGGAGAAACCCAACACAGCACAAGAGCGCTCCAAGAGGAACCTCGTTGGTGAAAACTGCCCAAAATGCCACCCAAACGCACAAAAAGGCCGTTAAGAGAGCCCCGAAGAAGCAAAGTTCGTCCCATTCCCTTTTGGAAATGTATATGTTTAGCATGCCTTCTTTTCAAAACTTCGCAACCAAATAGCGCCCCGTGACGGCCCAAGGGGCCCCCCAGAGGGCTTGAAGATGGCCCAAGTGGGCCCCGAGACTGCCCCAGAGTGCCTCGCAACTGCCCAAAAGAAACCCCAAATGCCCCCAGAAGGCTCCCAAGAGATACCCGCGAACGCCATGGGGGACCCCCCAGAAGGCCGTTGGAGGCCCCCAAGAGGGCCCTAGATGACTTCAGAAGACCTCTGGAAAGCCCCAGCTCCCGAAGACTGCCCAAGAGGGCCCCGGGACGGCCCAAAAGAGCCCACAAAATGCCAAGACGGAGTTCTCCCGCGAGCTGATCCGACGATCTTGCTTCCACGCTTCAGACTCGAGGTTTAAGTTCCTCGATCGAGACAGGCACTGGATCTAGATTCGAAGTTCGACGATCGAAGAGTTCCTGAATGCCTGGAGCCCTCCAGGCATTCAGGAAGCAACCGGACATGGATTTATTCGGAGCTACTGCGGCTTCTTCGGCGTGTCATGGGAACGCTCCTTTCTTCCTCAAGGGACCTTCGCGCAATAAAGAATCATCATTCCTTCCCCGCTCCTGCGCACAAGGGCATCGGGCGAACGCGGTGTGAGCAGGCACCAGGAATAAAAGAAACATGAGCTGGTTGCCCGCCCAGGCCTCGAGGCCCCCCTTGCTGAAGCAAGCGATGATTTATTGCTTTGTCGGGGAGGGTCCGGAACAAGGCGCATGGCGCGAAACGCCAATGCAGTCTTATGTCTATACAATTTTTGTTGTTTCTCTCTCTCTCTCTCTATATATATATATAACTGCATTGGCGCTTCGCACCTTGGTCCTTGAAGTTTGGCATGCAAGCGGAATAGCAGGAAGGTTAATCCGACAATGTAGCGATAACTCCTTGTTGCCTTTTCTGGCATCGCCGTCCTCCGTATTCTGCGGCCGTCCTCCAGCGTAGCCGTCCTCTGGCATCGATGCCATACCCTGCGTATTCTCCCCATCCTCCTCAACTCTTTTTGCGGAGGCTCCTCCTTGGAGAGCCTCTGGGGGCCTCGCAAAAGTTGTCAGGCTTTCTTAAAGCCTTCTGGTGACCTCCTGTTGGGCGTCTTCTGGGGGCCTCTGGGTTCGCAGGGTGTCTTGGGGTCATCTTGGACCGTCATGCATGGGGCTCGCTTGGGCCATCTTGGAACCCTGTTGCGCCGTCTTGGGGCTCTCTTGGACTGCCTGGAAGTCCTTTCGGATGCTCCTGGGGCGATTTTCGAGCCTCCCAGGCGGCTTTGGACGCCCAGAAGACCGCTGTGTTGGAGCGTCGGGGAGCCGAAAAGAGGAGAACTCCAAAATTCACCACAAACCAACAGAAAATCAATGATTTTTGCCTCTTGGGGCCTTCTTGGGAATGCTCTTGGAGGCCTCTTTGGACATTTTGGAGCGATCTTTGTGGGTATGAAGGCTTCTTTGGGGCCGTCGTGCTCTGGGGTCGTTTCGGAAGCGCGCCGGAACGCCTGGAGCCCTCTGGGGCCGTTTCTGGGCTCTCGTGAGGTTCCCCCGGATCGTCTGGAGGGTTGCCCGAGAGGCCCGAGGTGGGCCAAATCCGTTCGGGGGGGGAGCCTTTTTCCAGGGTCCCCGGCCCTAGCAAATCCGCCGACCCTGTCGGCGTGTGGAAGAGGCTGTTCCGTTTGACTCGTCGTTTAGCAACGCTGCAGTTGAGTCGAAGGGAAGCCCGTTTTCTTTGATCCCTTCCCCGCCGGGGGGGGGGGGTCACGGGGGGGTCCCGGGGCAGATACGACTCCCCCTCGGGCGGTTCGGCGGCCAAGAGAAGCCGCAGGACGCGGCAAAAATTATGGTCTCCCTCAGGACCCCTGCCCCCGGTCCTGGCCCAGCCTGGCCCTGCCCCTGGCCCCCAGCCCCGGCCTCGGCCCCGGCTCCGGCCCCAGTCCTGGCCGTGGCCCCGGCCCCAGCCCCGTCGCCTCCCAGACGCCCGCCCCCGAGGAGACACACGGCTCTCCTCCTCCTTCTCCTCCTCCTCCTCCTCCTCCTCCTCCTCCTCTCCTCCTCCTCCTCCTCCTCCTCCTCCTCCTCCTTCTCCTCTTCCTCTACCTCCTCCTCCTCCTCCTCCTCTCTCTCTCCTCCTCCTCCTCCTCCTCCTCCTCCTCCTCCTCCTCCTCTACCTCCTCCTCCTCCTCCTTCTCCTCCTCTTCCGCGCTTCCTCCCTTTCCTCCTTCTCCTCCTCCTCCTTCTTTTCCTCCTCCTCGTCATCGTCCTCCTCCTCCTCCTTCTCCTCCTCCTCTTCCCTCCACCGCCCGAACATGTCCCGAGCTTGTGGCAGGGTCATCAGCTCGCCGTTGTTGTTTTGTCGTCGCGTTCGTCGTCGTCGTCATCGTCGTCGTCGTCGTCGTCGGCCTTCTGGGTCGGCCTTCTGGGTCGGCGGCACAGGCCGTCAGGCCTTCACAGTACACGACTAGGTATATATATATATATATATACGCACATACATATGATATAATATATGTACACCTATCGGTACACGGTATATATATATATATATATCGGTGAATGTGGCAATGTCTGTGTATATGTTTATATGTATATATGTGTATACATATGTATATATATATATGTATATGAATGTATGTATGCATGTACATGTATATGTATATATACATACATATATATAATATATATACATATATATATATATGTATATTGCTCGTAACCATGTATATATACATGTTTACATCCACATATATATGCCCTCCAACGCCAGTGACGTCGCAGGCGACACCGTACTATTCGCAAGGCCCTTGGATAATGGCTGAGCAGGCCGGGCAGCCTGCTGCCAGATTGGACATCGGATAGCGCTGGCAACCAGCACGCGATCGACGTCGATCGGCGTGGGGCGTGGGCGTGCCTTCCGAGGCGGCCTGGCGTGGTTTGCGCCTGGGAGTCAGCAAACGCTAGGCTAACGAACGTCACCCCAGTCGATCTGCAATAAAGACGCCCATGCAGTGAAACATGTCTAGCCCGTCGTTGAACCAGGTGGCACGATGTACCGCGCGCGGCTGTGGAAGATGGGCGCTCGGGCCGGCGCGCGTGCAGCGGGAAGGAAGATTGCCGTCGGGGCCGCGCGCGTATTCGCGCCAGCTTGCAATGAATCCCTGCAGAGTTCCAGGACATCGATCACTTAGCCCTTGTAGTCCCTGGTCAGCGTAACGTTTTTCCTCCTCTGGCAGCTCGCCCGCGAAAAGGGCTCCCCCATCCCATCCCCATCCCCCCACTTAACACCCCCCACTTAACACCCACGACAAGGGACATGTATAGTCTGGAGGTCTAGGAGAGGCACCGTCGGGCTGCGCTATTCCGCTGAGAGGAAGCCGCCGTCGCTTCGGCGGCAATGACTTCGATCGCTCATGGGTGTTGCCCTTGCTGGGCTCGCGCCCGACTCCAGCAAGGCGCAAAATATCCTCTCGCGTGATCGCGCTGCCAAGGTCATTCGCATGAGCGCCGTAGCCGTCGCGGCCCACAAAAAAAGGCAACCGACGTTATCGATGCACCCGACGAGCTCAAGATGATATTTCCAGGGGCTTCTCATCTAAGAAGCGAATAAATCCGAAACGCGCATGGTCCAGGGATGAAAGGTTACCCACATCTGGCGACGTCTTCTTGTGAACGGCGTCCGTTGCCGTGTACGAATCGCGGAGGGCCACCTTTTTGTGCGTCCGATCCGTCAGCCCATCCCTCGCCGCGGAAGGCATTTTGGTGCATGGAAGAAAGCAGCTGCTGGAGCGGGCCGCCAAGGACGCCCGCCTCGCTTGCCTGCACGAAGCATCGAAGAGGCCCTTTGCCCACGACCCGTGAACGGTGGCGGGATGGGCCGACTGCCACTCCATCCGCCGCCCCCTGTCGATTCATCGCAGGGGTGCCTGGCGTGCCAGACGATTTCGGTTTTGGTTTTGGTTCGTTTCCAGAAGAACTCCCCGTGGGGCGTCGGCCCGTCCCGCCAGCCACCCGGAAGACCCGGCTGCTAACGGGTTTCCTGCCCCAGACGGCCCCCAGATGGCTTCCAAGACGGCTAAGATGGCCCCAGTCTGCCTCCAAGACGGCCCACGATGCACCCAAGGCGGCCTAAGATAGCCTCAAGATGGCCTTAGACGGCCCAAGAGGCCCCCAAGAGGCCTCGCAGACGCTCCAAGAGCTCCTCCAGGAGGGCCCGAAGAGGCCAAAATCAGTGATTTTCCTGAGGTTTTTGGAAGATGTTGGCATTCGCTTCTTCTCGGCTTTCCGACGACCCAAGACGGCCCAAGAGGCCCCAAAGATCGCCCCCACAGCGCTCAAGAGGCCTCCAACATGGCCTCAGGACTGCCCAAGAGGCCCCCAAGACGGCCCCAAGAGGGCACAACGACGACCCAAGAGGCCTCCAAGACGCCCAAGATGGCCTCTAGGACGGCCCTGGAGCACCCCAAGAGTGCTCCAAGTCGGCTCAGAAAGGCCACCCAAACGGCTTCCGATGGCGTCAGACGGGCCAGGAGCCCACCAAGTTGGCCGAAATTGGCTCGAAGCTGGCCCAAGACGGCCCAAGAGGCCTCCAAGAGGGCCTCCGGGAAGGCCAGAAAAGGCTCCAAACACTGATTTTCCATTTGAAGGATTCTGACATTTGCTTCTTTTCGGCCTTCCGACGGCCCGATACGGCCCACGAGCCCCCAAAGATCGCCCAAAGATCGCCCAATATGCCTCCAAGATGGCCCCTATGACGGCCCAAGAAGTTCCCAAGACGGCCCCCAAAGGCCCCCAAGACGGCCCAAGAGGCTTTTAAGACGCCCAAGATGGCCTCCAAGACGGTCCTGGAGCATTCCAAGAGGGCCCCAAATCGGCTCAGAGAGGCCTCCCAAACGGCCCCCGACGGCGTCGGACGGGCCAGGGGCCCACCAGAACGGCCGAAGATGGCACTAAGATGGCCCAAGACGGCCCAAGAGGCCTCCAAGAGAGCCTCCGGGAAGGCCCGAAAAGCCGAAATCATTGATTTCCTATGAGTTTTTGAAGGATTGTGGCATTTGTTTTTTTTCGGCTTCCGACGGCCCGAGACGGCCCAAGTGCCCCCAAAAATCGCCCTAGAGGCCCAAGACGGCCCCAAGATGCCCCCAAGACGGCCCAAGAGGCCTCCAAGACGCTCAACATGGCCTCCAAGACGGCTCAAGAGCCCTCCAAGACGTCCTCCAAGAAGGCTTGAGGGTCAAAATGGCCTCCAGGCGGCCAAGATGACCTTCAAGATGCCCACGTGTTCCCCGGAGGCTTTCCAAACCGATTCGGGGAACACATGGTCCGATAGCTTGGCAGGTCTGGCCTCAACGTTCGGCCACATAGGCGCTTCCAAAAAGGCAGGGGGCGGCGGTGATTCGCCGTAGGCGTCTTCGATCCGCTGCCCCCTGTCGATTCATCGCAAGGGTGCCTGGCGTGCCAGATCCTTTCTGTTTTGGTTTTGGTTCTTTTTCCAAAAGAACTCCCCTGGGGGCTTCGGCCCGTCCCGCCGGCCACCAGGAATGATCTTCCAGATTGCCCAGAGGTGGTTGCAAAAGGTTTTTCCTGCTCCAGACGGCTCCAAGACGGCTAAGATGGCCTCCAAGACGCCTCCAAGACGGCTCAGATGGCCCCAAGATGCCTCCACGATGGCCCAATATGCCTCCAAGACGGCCTAAGACAAGATAGTTCAAGACGGCCCAAGAGGCCCCCAAGAGCCCCCCAAGACGTCTCCAAGAGGTCCTCAAGGAGAGCCCAAAGAGGCCAAAATCTTTGGTTTTCCCGAGGTTTTTGAAGGATTGTGGCATTTGCTTCTTTCCTGCCTTCCGAAGACCTCAAGACGGCCCAAGAGGCCCCCAAGATCGCCCCCAAATCGCTCACGAGGCCTCCAAGATGGCCCCTATGACTGCCCAAGAAGCTCCCAAGAGGGCCCCAAGACGGTCCAAGAGGCCTTCAAGACGCCCAAGATGGCCCCCAAGACGGACACGAAGCGCCCCAAGAGGGCCCCAAGTCGGTTCAGAGAGGCCCCCCACAACGGCTCCCGACGGCGTCAGACGGGCCAGGAACGCCATAAGACGGCCAAAGAAGCCCTCAAGAAGCCCCAAAATGGCCCCTATGAGGCCTTCAAGAGGCCCCAAGAGAGCCCAAGATAGCCCCAACATGGTCTCCAAGACGGTCCCAAGATGGTCCAATCGAGCCCACGAGTGCCTCAAGAGGCTCCGAAGAGGCATCCTCCCCCTTCTCCTTTTTCCTCCTTCTCCTCCTCCTCCTCCTCCTCCTCCCCTTCCTCCCCCCGTCCGCGTTCCCTGAAACCTTTCCAAACCGACTCGGGGAACACATGGTCCGATAGCTTGGCCAAGCCCTGGCCCAACTGTCGGACACATCGGCGCTTCCACAAGGGCCGGGGTCGGCGGTGATTCGCCGCAGGCGTCTTCGATCCGCCGCCCCCTGTCGATTCATCACAAGGGTGCATGGCGTGCTAGAACCTACTGGTTTGGGCTTGGTTCTCTTTCTCAAAGAGTTCTCCCCGGGGCCTCCGGCCCTTCGCCGCGGGCCTCCCGGAAAAGGTGGCTGCCGTGCCTCTCCAACGGCCGTCTCGCGAGGGACATCCTCCACAAATCGCAGTCTTGGGGCCCAGATGGCCCACGATGGCCTCCAGGACGGCCAGAGAGGGTCCAAGGTGGCTCCGAGTCCGCCCAAAAAAACTCCAAGATGGCCCACGACGGCCCAAGAGGCCCCCAAGAGGCGTCCAACACGGCCGAGGAGGCCTCCAATAGGTCCTCCAGGAGGGCCCGAAGAAGCCAAGTCATCGATTTCCAAGAGGTTCGTGAAAGATTTTGGCACACACATTTTTTAAGCATTCCGACAGCCCAAGACGGCCCAGGAAGTTTCCCAAGATCGCCTCAAGATGGCCCTCCAGTCCTCCAGAATCAAAAAAAAGCCTCCAAGACGGCGCAAGGAGGCCTCCACTGGTCCAAACTCGTTTCCAAGACGGCCTCGAGGGCCCAAGATTGTCACCAGGAGGGCCCAAGAGGGCCCAAGATGCTTCCAAGTCCGCCCATGAAACCTTCAAGACGGCCCAAAAACCCCAAGAGCCCCAAGGAGGCCTCCAAGAGGCCTCCAAAAGAGACCCCCAGGAAGTTCCCAGGAACACCCAAGAGTGACCCAAGAGGCCCCAGAAGGTCTGTCTCATCCTCCTCCGCTCCCTCCTTTCGTCATTCTCCACCAGATCTTCCTTCTCGAACGTTCGCCCCCTAGTCCCATATTGATTAATTCGGGGATCGCATGCTCCTATGTTTACGTTGAGCTCGAGCCCGCGCGTTCAGTCACAGATGCGGTCCGACAGGGCATGCCTGGCGCGCTAGATATTTTGGTTTGGTTTTGGTTCTTCCCGTACATGATTGTTCCTTGAGGTGTTCCCACGTCCCAAGAGGCCCGCCCAAGCCTCCGGGGCGGCCCGAAAATCCAAGAAAAGGTCCTTTGGAGGGTCTGCCGAGGTCTCGGTCATGGTTTTCCACGTTCTGTTTCATGATGTTTGCGTGTGTTTTTCCTGGGCCTTCGGATTCAGACTCGTCCCGCGCATTTCCTCTCTTCCCGTCTTCCACGTCCTCGTCCTGATCTCCACGACGGCTCCTTCTCGTCCTTTCGGCCTATCCTCGTCGGTCCCTTCCTTCTCCTCCTTCTCGTCTTCCTCATCATCCACCCTCTCTTTTCTTCCAGAGCGCTTGCCCTCCCTCTTGCCACGTGCGTTCCCGCCAATGGCTGCGTGGCCGCTTCGGCGAACGCATGGCCCGATGTGAATGTCAAGCTCGAACCCATGCGTGCGCTCACAGATGCGGTCCGGCAAAGGTCTGAATCGTTTGGTTTCGGTCTATATCTTAACAGCTGTTTTCCTGAGGCTCGCCGCGTGCCGCAAGGCCCACCGCGAGTTACCGCCGCGGCCCAAGCGGCCTCCAAACGGCGCCTCGGAGGCTTCGCGCCGTGTGCGATGATGGCTCCAGTGTTGTGTACCATGGTGTTTGAATGTGCGTCCTACCGGGCCTCTCCCTACGCCCTTAGGTTACTGTGCCGCGACGTGCCCAGGCCGCAAGAGGCGGCCAGGTCCGTTCCTGGTGTTCACCTCGGCCTTCGAATCCCCCGAGACTGGCGGTGAAGTTCTCGTCGGCGTCGCTCCGCTGGGCGTGGCGGCCGGCGTAGTTCGCTTGGCGAGGCGTTCAACTCGTGGGAGCACAGAGTACGACGACGACCCTGTCGAGCGGGGAGTTGCCGCCGCTGCGTGCATCGGCGCCTGGGCGTGGCCCTGGCGAGCTTGGGCATGGCCCGAACGCATCTCTTCGTGACGTGTCAATCAGATGTCGCCCGCCCCAAACGCGTGCAATTGGATGAATGCGATGCCTGGCGCAACAAGCTTGTCATGCATTCCCCACGGCGATGCGTACGCAATCATGTCTCGCCCTCGCCATGCGCGTTCAGTCTCGCTCCTTTTGCCGCACTTCTCGCGTGGCCCCAAGGGCTCCCTGATCTTCGAGTTTGGTGTCCAACGCATTCCATTATTATTCCCGCGTGTTGTGCTCTGTGGGAATCAGCGCACGTGTCGAATCGGTGCTTGCCGTCTGCCTTGAAGTCGAATGCGTCGATATTCAAATCACCCTGCAATTCCTGCATATCTTTTTTTTTCTGGCACTTCTTCTCACGTCGCGGTTCGTCGTGCGGGGGTACTTTCTCGCAGGGGGCGCATTTCTGCGTGTCCCTCTTCACGCCAGCCTCAAAAATATTGCGCTTCTTCTTCAGGTCGCTGGTCTCCGTCTGGTCAAATTCCCTCTTCGGCAACGCCCTCTTGCACCTACCCTCGCACTTCAGGCGCGCCTCAGACTTGGATTTCTCGGATTTCTCGCAGATGTACACCTCGAGCTTGTCCCTTGCCTTCGGATTGGGCCGCTTCGCTCCGCAAAAGGCGCACGGTGGTTATTTGTGGTCCTCGCAGAAGTACTCCCCCTTGATTCGTTCGTTAGCTTTTGATGGTGTCCACTGGTCTGTTCTCAGTGGCCTCGTCTTTCAAACACTGCACGCAGGGCGGATAAGAACACTCGTGGCACTCCCTACGGGGAGTCTGCCGCTGGTTCGCGATACCTTCCTCAATGTCCAACGGCTGGAACTCCCACGAGCACTTGGCCTTGCAAAATTTCGAACTGGAGCACTTTGCGATGATCTTGTTGGCGTCCTTCCGCTCCCTGGCCACGCACCTCGCGCAATTTGCCTCTACCAAGGCGTCTTTGCTCCGCCAGGCCTGGAGCATCCCGTCCACGAAGTGGTACTCTGGCAACAATCGTCCGCGCGCGCCGTGGTACTGTGGCATTTACCTTTCGCCTTTTCCATGCTTGTGGCCGAGGTTCTCGTTGCACGTGGCTCCGTCGCCGATCTCCCCAGACTTCTGATTCACTTAATTGAAACTGTGGCGGGGAAGCTCCCGTTCGCATGGTCCATCGCAGCAGAAGAGGTGCTCCTTCTTTTGGTACTACTTGCGCTGTCTCTGGCACGTCCGGCACGCCAAGTCTGTGCCTCGCCGAAGGAGCTCTTCCGTGATATGAGCGAAATCTCGGCTGGGGCTAAATTTGCAAGTTTCTTTCCGTACATTCTGGTCGTCGCCCCGATCTGCTTTCTC
The DNA here is from genome assembly GCA_963575745.1 of Prorocentrum cordatum. Lineage (NCBI taxonomy): Eukaryota > Dinophyceae > Prorocentrales > Prorocentraceae > Prorocentrum > Prorocentrum cordatum. Next base: position 304,468 of record CAUYUJ010014854.1, on the reverse strand, counting down.
CGTCGGTGTCAGCCTGTCTGTGAAAATGCGGCATGGCCACGTCGTCGCCGATAGCCAGTCGGCCCGGTTCTCTTTCTCCTTCGCGACCAGCCTGTCCTTTTCCTTCCACGCTGCCTCCACCCCTGGCGTCGTTCCGAGCTTGTTTGTCAAGACGTCTAGGAGGAGTCGCGGACTAGGGAGCATCCCCTGTCGGAGCAGGTGTCATGTTGTTGTTTTGTGGTGGTTCATACCTTTCGTCTTCGGGCATCTGGTCCCCAAAAGGTTTGCGCGCCAGTTCGGGGAACACTTTGCCAAACATGCCCCTATGACGGTCCTAGACGCTTTTAAGACAGCTCCGAGAGAGCCTTACGACACAGAACGACGCGCTGAAGACGCCTCACATGGTTCATACTCATCGCTCTCGGTCACCTGGTCCCGAAAGGTTCCCGCGCCAGTTCGGGGAACACCTCCTCCTTTGAAATGGCCGCGATGTTTTTTGTTCGTCCGCAGAAGCACTCTTCGCGGCCAAAACACTCATAGGCACACTCGGGCATCGCTGGGGTCCAGATGGCTCAAGATGGCCTCCAAGATGGCCCAAGAAGGTTTAAGATGACTCCGAGTCCGCCCAAGAAGCCTCCAAGATGGCCCAAGACGGCCCAAAACGCCCCCAAGAGGAGTCCACGACGGCCCAAGAGGCCTCCAAGCAATCCTCCAGGAGGGCCCGAAGCGGCAAACATCATTGATCCCCCATGAGTTCCTCTCCCTACTCCTCTTCCTGCTCCTCTTCCTCCCTCTTCTGATCCTCCCCCTCGTCCTCTTCCAAGCGCCCCTCAAGAGATTCCAGAACGGCTGGGGGAACACTTCGTCGGATGGCTTGGCCAAGCTGGGGTCTAACGTTTGGCCACAGAGGCGCTTCCCCAAAGGCAGGGGACGGCGGTGATTCGTCGTAGGCGTGTTCGATATGCACACTGTCAACATGCAAGCGTGTACGTAGGCTCTTGCATCGGTATGACATACATGTCGCAGGCTGCGGTGCGTACATGTACATACACCATGCACATACACGGGTGACCAGTACATACGATGTGTCTGGTTCTGTGTGCACGCCATATTTACTCTGTGTACATGCCGTGAGAGAGAGGGGGGGGAAAGAACGAAAGAGATATATGAACCACATCTGGTTGACGGTGCGATGCAAGGAGCACACTGCAATAATGCTTGATGAGTGGATCGTGCCTGGCGGGCAACGTGAAACTTGTGGTCCTGGTGCCAGCTTGCAGATCCTGCGCCGCCAGATAAGCAACTCATTCTGACTCCCCTGTAGCAAGGCTGGACAAACTGACCGCCTCCTCCTCCTCCTCCTCATCCTGAACGAACACTCGCATGCCGACATCGCCAACATAATTCAACTGAAGGTGTTACCGTACTTGACGTCCATATGCGGCCGAGTGGGAGCGCACCCGAAATCTTGCTGGCAGACACACGTCGAAATGCAAATCCGAGACTCTATGCACGAGGAACTCGCCGACCCAATGGCGTGATAGAAGCCATGGCCTCTTGTCCAGTCTGCCTAGTGTGCGGTGCACTAGGAGCCATCATACGTGATGTGTTCAACCCTATGCCGCTGCCCGCCCGCCCCTGACGTGGCTTGGAGGCGCGCAGTGGTGGGTAGGGGGAGGGGGGAAGGCTTCTTGGCAAGGGGCTGCTTCTTAGAAGGCGCGGGCCGTACATCTACAGCTAAGGATAGACAAAGCCCGCGCCTTCTAAGATGCAGCCTCCTCCTAGGAAGCCTTTCCCCCCTCCCCCTACCCCTTTCTGCGTGTGGCCGCGTGTTAGCGCCAACGTGCGCTCGTCCACCGAGGCCCTTCAAATACGATGCAGGTGGCGCAACGAAGGCCGACATGGGCTGCGCGCTATCGGCGGAGCCGAACGGGGTAGACACACGCTTGGGCTAGCACGCGTCCTGAGGACCATCGAAGGGGGGGGGGGGGGGCGGCCACGGCCTTGCGCCCCCCTACCCCCCTCTGCGCGGGGGCCGACTTGCCCCTGACACCCCCGCTTGCCGCACAGCGATTGGGCGTCGCTTACGTGGGGGGAGGGGGGGGCGATATCTGGGATGGGGGGGGGGTAAGGTGCACTTCTCGGGCCGTCAAGGCCCCCTTTGGGGCCCCAGAGGGCCCCTTTACGGGCCCTGGAGGGCCCGTGGGGGCCCTCCTAGGGCCCGTTTTTTCTGCAGCCCTCGCTGCCCCTCCTTCTATCAATCGCCTCCTCCTCTCTCCTCCTCCTCCTCCTCCTCCTCCTCCTCCTCCTCCTCCTCCTCCTCCTTCCCCTCCCCTCCTCCTCCTCCCTCTCCTCCTCCTCCTCCTCCTCTCCTCCCTCCTCCTCCTCTCCTCCCTCCTCCTCCTCCTCCTCCTCCCCCCCCACCCCCTAACGCGACGCCCAAAGCGAGGGCGACGGCCAGCTGCCGGCGGGGGCGCCGTCGCTCTCGGCGACGGGCTGAGCCACCTGCCGCCGCCGGCGAGGCTCGCGGAACGGCGGCTGCATGCCCTCCTCCTCCATCCTCCTCCATCCTCCAAATCCCCTCCTCCAAATTCTCTCCTTCTCCTGCTCCTCCTCCGTTTCCTCCTCCTCCTCCTCTCTCCCCGTATTTCCGATGCCTCCCTTCCTCTCTCCCTCTCCCTTCCTCTCCCTCCTCTCCCTTCCTCTCCCTCCTCTCAGACTGCGACAAACGGCTTCCCGTATCCATCTCTACCAGTCGACCTCCGGCCACCGCCAGACCAATACTCCGACCTCCAGCCTCCGACATCCGGCTGCGACCACAACCCATTCACGATCATCCACAAAAACGCGAGGAGCCTGACTACAGACGACTCGATCGACCTACTGATCTGCGAATTGGGAAAACATACTTGGGACATCGTGGCAATAAACGAAACATGGAGGACCGAGCAGCACGAGATGTGGACTACGAAACTTGGATCGCATGTTTTTTGCGGCAGCCGGTCACACCGCTACATCACGAGGTGTTGCTTTCTTGATCCACCAGCGGCACGTACGCAGCATCAAGCGTTTCAGACGTATCAACGAACGCATCGCCTACATCGACCTCGACATTGGCAAGTGCAGGATGAGAATGATGACAACATATTTTCCTCATTCCGGGTACGCCGACGTTCACGTCCAAAGTATGTATGATTGCCTGACCGCCATTCACGACGATGCCGCCCACCAGAAGCGAGTCGCAATCATCACTGGACATTTCAACGCACAAGTTGGACAGCGACCAAATAGCGCGGACGACGATGTCAATCGCAGCGCAAGCCGAAGACCAACCGTGGGAGCACATGGACTGGGAGATTGCAACACACGTGGAACGTGGCTACGAGCTTGGGCCAACACACAAAGGATGCTTATCACGAACACCATGTTCTACAAGCACCACCACAACGTTTTTACGTACACCAGCAGCGGAGAGCATCCTACCCAGTCTCAAATTGACTACATACTCATAGATAGATGTCGCCGCAATCAAGTACTCGACGCATTTGCCACCAGCACTCCGGACCTCGGTTCAGACCATCAAGCAGTATGCATGAAGATGGTCCTCAACCCCACGAAACCCAACAAGAAGAGCAAACGTAGACGACGAACACCCTACCAATCATCTCGTCCGCCCGCCGCCGACCCACTTTACCAGCAGTGCTTACAGCGCCGACTCGACGATCACGACCGCACAGCTAGTACAAATGACAGGTGCACCTACATCAACAACGCCCTTGTCCAGGCTCACGAAGAGTATCGCGAACATGCGCGAGCTACTGCACAATGCCCGGCGCATGGGAAAGACCTCACAGCAGACCACAAACTACAAGAACTCATCGTCCAACGACGTAACACACCACACAATGACACAACCAAACGTGCCACGTTGAGCAAGCAAATCTTGAGGCAACTTCGAAACATCAAACGAGCCCGCGACAACGCTAAACTAGATGACATTGTCTGCCAATTCGAAGGCCTCAAGAGGATCGCCGGTGTGAAGTCTTCCAAACGAAAATACATGATTGCACCAATGACGACCCCAACGGGAGACGAGGAGATTGACAGGACAAGCATCGCCGACGTTTTCGCGGCATTCTGCGAGAAACTCTACCGGAAGCAAGAGCGACAACAAGGATAATAACACTGCCACAAAGGCAACATATTCCAACATACCGCCATTCACGATGGAAGAAATACGGAAAGCCATCAAACAGCTGAAAAAATGGCAAGTGCAGCGACACTGCTGGCCTCACAGCAGAACTGCTCAAAGCAGGAGGCACGACCATTGAAGAGTACTTGCTGCAGCTCTACAACGACACTATCACACCAAACCACCTGCCACCCGACCAATGGAAAAGCACGACGATCACGGTTATATACAAGTCTGGAGACCCCAAACTACCACAACATTGCAAACCAATTGCCATCATCCCGTTGTTGTACAAGCTTATGTATCGCCCCATATGCAATCGGCTTGAGACAGCATTCGACGCACAACAGAGCCCCGACCAAGCTGGTTTCAGGCGTGGCTACAGCACGGAAGACCACTTATTCACTACGGCAGTATTGTACGAACAGTCATGTCGTTGGCAACTACCACTCTGGGCAGCCGCAATAGACTTTAAGAAAGCGTTCGACTGCGTGAGCCATGGTAAACTTTGGGAAGCTTTGCGACAGCAGCACATCCCTGCTGCATATATTGATCTCTTACAACAAATGTACAGCGACCAGACAGCCACAGTCAGAACAGACACTAACAGCCAACATTTTGACATACAGCGGGGAGTGATGCAAGGAAACCCTCTCAGTTCATTCTTGTTTAATTCGCTTTTGGCGCACATTTCCGACAACTCAAGACCAAGTGGCACCAAAAGCGGTTTGGCATCAGGCTTGGCTATGCACAAGAGGCTCGCATCACCAACCTGCGCTTCGCAGATGACGTCCTGCTGTACGCTCCGAACCTACGCCAGCTTACCTGTCTGCTACGCGACTTGAAAAACCAGGCGGCACTCTGCGGACTTTCACTACACCCCGACAAGACCAATATCCTGACGAACGATAGCCGGAAGATGGGTAGAACCATAACGCACATCAAGTTGGACGACGCACGTGTCGACATCTTGCACAACGACCAGAGCACAAAATACTTAGGCAGAAAACTGTCGCTCCACAACTTCCACGAGTACAAACTAGCAAACAGGATCGCCGCAAGGTGGGCGAAGTTCAACCAGCTACGGAATGAACTCACGAATAAACGGTTCTCTTTGCACAGTAGACTACGACTTCTCAGCGGCACAATCACGCCTTGCGTTATGTATGGATGCTGCTCATGGACTCTCACCAAAGACATGCTCCTCACGCTGCAGAGGACACAACGGAAGATGATTCGTCTGGTCGTGGGCGTGCCGAGAAGACGGCTCCGACAAGGAAACAACAACGCAGCACCCGATACCAACAGCACAACCGACGACACTGGTGACCAGCACGAATTTGGACCGCGCAGCAGAGACGACGACCTGGAACCCTGGGTGGATTTCATACGCAAGAGCACACGCACTTCCATAAGTATTGCCGAGCGCATGCATGTGCAAAAATGGACACACATATATTCCAAAACGAAATGGAGCTACGCAGCTCGAGTCGCAAGCCACAGTCACGACAGATGGACGAGACGTTGCATAACTTGGGACCCGAGCGCTCACGACGCACGACGAGCAGAACGACGACACGGCGGTCAACGGAAGACTTGGAACGACGACATATTGTCATTTCTTAAAACAGCTACATAATATAAATACGACAATCAATGGGTGGATATGGCATCTGATGCAAATTTGTGGAAAAATCTTGAGGACGGCTTTCTCGACTACATGGGGGACTTCCTTCTTCTCCCTCAAAGAGTCTCCAACATCCATCTCTCCGATTTCTGCTCGCAACACGTCTTCTGAGGGCCCCGGCACCGCCGCGCTGCCCTCGTAGGGCCGGTCCCGCTGGACCGACATCGCGCGCTCGTCTCGTCTCGTCTTCCATCCTCCGCAATTGCACAAAATGAATACTATCCTCCTCTCTACATTGATGACGTCCCGAAGATATTCGGCCCCTCTCCGCGTGCTGTTTCTTATACACAAGATTCCCAGGACCTCTTTTTCCCGCTGAGGCACTGGCTTCATTTTCGGGCTTCCGCTCGTTCCGAAACGTGCTCCCGCTGCAACGCTGGCCTCATTTCCGCGCTTCCGTTCGTTCCGAATTGTGCTCCCGCTGCAGCGCTGACCTCATTTCCGCGCTTCTGCTCGTTCCGAATCGTGCTCCCGCTGCAGCGCTGGCGTCATGATTTCCAGTGCCATGCCACGGCATGCTTTTCGGTCCGTCCGCATAAGCATCCGAATCTAAAAAATGCACCCCCGAAAAAACCGTCGGAAGCAATCCTACATTCGGAGCCGATTCGATGATTTTTTGGGCCGCAGAAGCCCCCCCCACTTTGGCGCGTCGCCACGCCATGCTATGTCATGCTACGCGTTGACCTTCAACACCATGCTATGCCATGAAATGGCTACGACATCCGACTCTGCGAATCGAGAGGGGATCTACGCCATGGTAAGGGATGGGAGGGATGGGTAGGACGTCAGATATGACGCGAGCGCACCTCGCTTGTCCTAGTCCTCCTCCTCCTCCTCCTCCTCCTGCGTCGACCTCCTCCCTGTCTCCTCCTGACTCTCTGGTCGTCGTCCGCCGGAGGTCTGGAACGTCTGCAGGCGAGCTACCAAGCTCATGCCATCACAGGAAGGGCAAACAAAATAAGGCGAGAGCAACACAACAATGCATTGCGATTGCGGACTTCTTCCTGGGGAAGGAGGTCTTGCTAACCTTCATGATGAAGGCAACAGTTACAACCGTGACGGCCGCACCTCATACTGGCCATCTCTGGAGGACTGTTTCGATCGTAACCAAGCGGGCAGCATTGGAGTTCTGCCTCGATGGGAGAGCGGACCCTTCATCGCATTCTCGGCCGCAATACACTCGAAATCATCATTCCTCCTTCCCTTTCTCCCCTTCCTCCACCTCCTCCTGATGCTCCTCCTCCTCCTCCTCCTCCTCCTCCTCCTCCTCCGCCTCATTGCTCCTTGTCATCCCCTTGCTGCCCGTATAATTGATTTTTCAAGGCATCTTATTTCCCAACCCTCCTGTGTTGGGTTCTCGCTTTGGATTTGGCACTGCGGTCCCGACTCCTCCCCTCCCGCCACCTCATCCTGCCTCCTCCTCCGCTGCTCCCTGGGAGGCTGCGAACTGCGCAAGTGGCGCCACTTTCGCGGGCTCCTGGGGGGCACGGCGGCGTAGGGGGGAATACGCGCGCGCGCAGTCGAGACCTCGCTGCTCCCTAGGTGGCTGCGAGCTGCGCAACTGGCGCCACTTTCGTGGGCTCCTGGGAAGCACGGCGGAGTCGAGGAGTGCGCGCATCCAGACGGGACCTCGCAGCTTCCTGGGTGGCTGCGAACTTCGCAACTGGCGCCACTTTTGTGGGCACCTGCGAGGCTCGGCGGAGCCGGGGAGTACGCGTGTCCAGACGAGACCTCGCTGGCCCCCCCCTGGGAGACTGCGAACTTCGCAACTGGCGCCACTTTCGTGGGCTCCTGGGAGGTCGAGCGGAGTCGTGGAGTGCGCGCCTCCAGACGGGACCGCGCAGCTCCCTGGGGGACTGCGAACTGCGCAACTGGCGCCACTTTCGCGGGCTCCTGGGAGGCAAGGCGGAGTAGTATGGGGAGTGCGCGCACCTAGCCGAGACTTCGCAACTCCTTGGGTCTGGTGCCACTTTCGTGGGCTCCTGGGAGGGACGGCGGAGTAAGGGAGTACGCGCACCCAGCCGAGACCTCGCAGCTCTCTGGGGGATTGCGACCTGCGAGCATGTCGCCACTCTGGGTTCATGGGGGGCACGACGGAGCAGGGAATGCGCATCAATACGAGACCTCGCAGCTCCCTGGGTGGCTGCTAGCTGCGCAACTGGCGCCACTTTCGCGGGCTCCTGGGAAGCACGGCGGAAGAAGGGAGTACGCGCGCGCAGCCGAGACCTCGCAGCTGCCCGGGGGCTGACAACTGGGCAACTGACGGCACTTTCGTGGGCTCCTGGGAGGCACGGCGGAGACGCATGGGAGTCCGCGCACCCAGCCGAGACCTCGCAGCTCCCTGGGAGGCTGCGCACTGCTCAGCCTTCGCCATTTTCGTTGGCTCCTGGGGGGGACGGCGGAGTAGGGGAGCACGCGCACCCAGCCGAGACCTCGCAGCTCCCTGGGTGGCTGCGAACTGCGCAACTGCCACCACTGTCGTGGGCTCCTGGGAGGTCCAGCGGAGTCAGGGGCCACGCATACCCATTTGAGACCTCGCAGCTGCCTGGGTGCCTGCGAGCTGCGCAACTGGCGCCACTTTCGCGGGCTCCTGGAAAGCACGGCGGAGCCGGGGAATACGCGCATCCAGATGGGACCTAGCAGCTCCCTGGGTGGCTGCGAACTGTGCAACTGGCGCCACTTTGGTGGTCTCCTGAGGAGGCACGGCGGAGCTGGGGGCCACGCGCACCCAGACGAGACCTTGCTGCTCCCTGGGTGGCTGCGACCTGCCAGCATGTCGCCACTTTCGGGGTGCCTGAGAGATTCGGCGGAGTCAGGGGCCACGCGCACCCATTTGAGACCTCGCTGCTCCCTGGGTGGCTGCGAACTGGGTTGGGTACGCCTCGGGTAATTTGATCATGTTCCTCTTTCTCCTCATCCTCCCGCTCACCGTCTCCTGCTCCTCATGCTCCTGCTGATGCTCCACCTCCACCTCCTCGTCCATGTCTTCATTCCGCTCCTCCTCTTGACCCACTGACCCACTGATGGCGAGAACATCATCCTGATGTAGCCATCCCCCCCAAAGCCGGTCGGTCCTGGGAAAAACTAAGAACCTGGTGGACCCCCCCTTCTACCTCATGCTCCACCTTTTCCAATCATTTGTCCGGGTCCTCCCTGTCCCCTCTTCCTCTTGTCTGCTCCTCTTCACTTCCTCCTCGCAATCCTCGGCTCCCTCGTCGTTGACGCCGCCCGCATCGCCCTCCCTCTACCCCTACGCTTCTCCCTCCGTTCCGACACTTCCTCGACCTCCCCTTCTCCCTCGTCGTTGTCGTCGTCGTCGTCGTTATCGTCGTCTTCGTTATCCTCCTTCTCCGTCCTCCAATTGCTCTTCCTCCCCTCCTCCCTCCTACTTCTTCTCAGCCTTCCCCTCCCCCTCTCCTGCTGCTGCTCCTCCTCCCCCGCTACTACTCCTCCTCTCCTCTCCCCTGCGCACCCTCCTCTTCGCCCGCCCTTCCCCTTCGCCTCCTTGTTGCCGCTCACCTTCTCACTTCCTTCTCCTCCTCCAGCAATGCATGAAGGTGTGCAAACCCAACTTCTCTGGCTGATGCTCTGGTGGGGCCTGTGCTCAGGGGAGGCCGCAGCACCGCTCAAAAATGTGCTGCTAAACCGATGCTGGAAGCAGGACTCACCCCCAGATCGTTCTTCGGTGCGGGTCGTCTGCGCGCCTCGTCTCGGTCGTCGTCGGCGTCGTCTTGGTCGTGGTGCGCGTCGTTCTGCTCGGGACTTGTTTCTCTTATGCGGTGACCACCAGCACCACCTACTGCCAGCATGCTTTCCTTCTCCCCCCCTCCTCCAATCCTGAAAAGATGCGGGGCTGCCTGGAGGATCTGCCCGTAGCCCGGGCGCAGCCAGTCGGACGTGGCAGACCTGCAGAGCATGTGTTGCAACTGCACTTTGGAGAAGACGCGGGAGAATGCGAAGCGGGTGCAACCGCTACATCAGTCCCACTCGTCAATGTGATCAGCGCGGGCGCCTAAGGAGCGGAACGATGTTGAGATTGGCGCACATTTCTCAATCTGTATGCTTGTGCTTGTGTATGCATGTGTGGGTATATGTATATACATCTACGTCTACGATGTATGTGATACCCCTGGGGGGGGCCATCTCCACATATGCAACGGAGGAAAAGGATTGGAAGACGAAAGAGAGGAGGAGATGGCAGGATAAACTATGACTTACACAAACAAGCAGCTCTCACGGCGGAAGCTCCCGCATTAGAGGTTCCAGAGAAGCTCTAAGGACAGGAGGTTCCCGCCTGAGAGGTCCCAAGGAACTGTCGGGGGGGACTATCGCCTGGGAAGTCCCAGACAAAATCTATGTGGAGGCTCCCGCCTGAGAGGTCTCCAACAAACGCTCAGAGGAAGCGGCCTCCCGCCTGAGAGGCCCCCCCCCCAAAACGATAAGAGGAAGAGGCCCCCCCGCCTGAGAGGTCCCAAAACCACGCGAAGAGGAATATTCCAGTCCTACGCCTGCGAGGTCCCCCAAGGACGCTAGGAGGAAGAAGCTCCCGCCTATAGGCACCAAAGGGGAACCCAACGAAACCCCCGATGAAAGCCCCTCATCCTTCCATCCTCATAACTACAAAAAGCTCTGAAATGAACAACACCAACACTCCAAACGAGAACCGACATTCCCGCCTCACGATTGGAGCCCTGTGGCGGTTCTCCTCTGTAGCTTTGTGTGTTTTTGTCGGGGGGGGGTCCTGGCGACAGCTGCAAGGACGAGAGACCTTCCGCTTGGGTTTCTTTGGGCTCCTTTGGGGCCTCTCAAACGGGCGCCTCCAAGTCACTGAGCTTTTGCTGGGGACCTCTTAGGCGGGAATCTCTTGCCCTTGCGACGTTGTTTTGGTGATGTCCCGCGCGGGAGCCTCTTCCGCCCCACGTGCCTCTCAAGCGGGGCGCTTCTCCTCCTTTGCATGTGTTGGGGACCTCGCAAGCGGTGGGCGCCTTCCTCTTAGCGTCTGTTCGGGGGCCTCGCACGCGGTGAGCCTCTTCCTCTCACCGCTTTTTGTCTGGCCTCTCAGGCGGAATGCCTTCTCCTCTGGATCATTACGTATGTGGGTGGAGGCGCGGAGGATGCGGACGACGATGCTGACAATGGTATTGGCCATCATGGTTATGACGACGGTGCGGGGGCGGGGGGCAGCGGACACCGAAGCGAAGACGCACGATGGACGGGGGAAGGGAAATAGCGGAGGAGGAGGGGGGGGTGATGGCGGAAGGCCGCCGCCGATTGTCGCGCTGTCATGGGCACGGCCTAAGACAGCACGGCGACTTTGGAGGTTCGGCATCCCTTCCCTCATCTCCTCTGCTCCCTTTCTTCCCGTTTTTCTCCCCCTCATCTTCCTCCCACTCTCTCTCTATTACGTTCTGTCTGTATTTGGTTAAGATTATTATCTCTCTCGCTCTCTCTCTCTCCCGTTCTATTTGCGATCCCTTCCCCCTCTGAGCGATTATCGCTCCCTCCCCCTTCTATCTCTCTCACTCTCTCTGTCTCGCTCGTGTTTCTCTCTCTCTCTCTCTCTCTCCTCTCTCTCTCTCTCTCTCCGTCTCTGTCTCTCTCTCGCTCTCTCTTTCTCTCTCTCCCCAGCCCCCTCTCCTGGGATCCCGAACGCATTTGGGTGTTCGTACTTGGTTGTGTTGGTAGCCTCGCAAATTTGTCGTTTGTTTGTTTGTGTGCTTTTGGTAATACCATAACTTTCGCGTGCCAGCATCCACGAAACCCGTGCCCGTCACCGACACCACATCACCAAAACTAGGGGGACCAACAATCCTTGTGAACCGCCACGGAGACCAACCATCCTCGCACGACGGAGCAGACCTTGTCTGGGTCCCTGATTGTTTCCAGCGTGTATTTCATGGTGATGTCAGGCGCATTGGTTTATCATTGCTGTCCACTGCGCGGGTGTCGTAATGTTTCCACTCGAAGAGATTTAGCGCATTGTTCACGTTTCCCAGTGTTTGGATACGCGCTGGTTTCCTACTGCTTTCGGGTGTATCAATTTCTTAGTGTTCCCCCACCCCATGCTTGTATTTAAGAATTGAGGTTTCAATTCTGACGAACTGGGCCGTGTCTTCGATCTGGCGGCCATGTGGCCGCCGTCGCCGCCCCGTCGCCGCCCGTCGTCTTGGCCGTGTCTTCGGTCTAGCGGCTATGTGGCCGCCGTCGCCGCCACGTCGCCGCCACGTCGCCGCCCGTCGCCTGGACCGTGTCTTCGGTCTGGCGGCTATGTGGCTGCGGTTGCCGCCACGTCGCTCGTCGCCGCCTCGTCGCCGCCCTTGACTTGCACCGCAAATATTGCACGATCAAGAAAAGGCGCCTGCGGCGCGCCCGTTGATCGGTCACAACGTAGGCGACACTACATATATTGCACAACATGTAGTACACCACATAGATTTGCACCACATGAGCCGTTCCACATATCTTACACCGCATCTATCCATTGCACATCAAACATTGCCACACATACACTGCACCACATAGATTGCGCAGCACGGGTTGCACAACAAGTATGGCACCGCATAGGCTGCCCAACCTATACTGCGCCACCTATCTGTCACATCATACATTGCCCCAGCTATATTGCACCACGTGTATTGCGCAACGCAGATTGCATCGCACGTTTTGTTCCGCATGGATGGCGCCACGTAGATTGCACCACAATGGATTGCACCACATGTGTTACACAACATGGGTTGCACAATGTGGATTGCACACCATAGTCTGCACCACATAGTTTGCACCGCCTAGTTTGATCCACATATATTACACCACATATATTGTACCACGTACTATAATCACGTATGCTACAAACAACACACGGCGTGGGGTCCACGCTAGCTAACATTTCCAATGCATGTACGCCTCATGGTTTTCCATAGTAGCACGCCTGTGCGCAGACTTCTTCTTGTTTTAACATGTATATGCGTTGCGTCCTTATGGTTTTCAACTGTGCGGGGTTCGTATTTTCACCAATGCACAAATTCTTTACTGGGTTTCAACTCAAATGATGTTGTGTTTGCTGCTTGCTTTTCATTCGACGGGCTCCTTTCTGTTTTCAGCGTTCTTATTGCGTTCATGGGTATGGATATGGTAGCGCTTTACAGCACAATGACTCTTAGTATTTCCAAGTGCAGTGCGATGCGTGTACTAATGTGAATCGCGTATGCTGAGCGAGGGCAACATACCGTTGGATTGGGTGGGATCACCCCCCCGTTGGACCTCCCATGAGGGAGCGCAACAACGTGACGACGAGGGCGCACCTGGCAATACCCAGGGAGAGCGGAGCGAGATCTGGATTGACCCGCGTGGCCCCCCCCGCTGGATGCAGCAGGGTGGCGGCAAGATCACGCCTGGCCGTGCCCAGGGAGGGCGAGGTCAACGATACTGACACCGACAACGACCAACGATAACGACGCAAACGTTGCCGCGCCACAGAATTCCCCCCTCCCCTCCCCCCGCGATGCGCCGACAGGGCGAGTCTGAACCCCGTCGCGCCGCGCGGACAGGTTGACGTTGACCGCCGTCGGGTGGGGGACCCACCCGCGCTTATTACCCAACACAGAAAAAGAAAGTGTGTCCGCATCCTGCCCTCGTCTAGGCTCAAGGGAGACGACACTCCTGGAATCGCATAGCCCAGGACAGACATCCCAAGCTCGAAGATGTTCCAGTCGACGTCGGGCCTTCGTCTGAATCCCCTGAGGGCTAATCGGAGTTGTTCCTCTTGTTCCTCCTCTCTTCCTCTGTGTGTGTTTTCCCCCGCGTCGCCGATGTTAGAAAATCCTGCCTTCGTCTGCAGCCGCGGGCCAGGGCCGCCTCAGGCACCCTGGCGAGAGAGGAGGAGGAGGCGGAGGAGGAGGAGGAGGAGGAAGAGGAGGAGGAGGAGGAGGAGGAGGAGGAGGAGGAGGAGGAGGAGGAGGAGGAGGAGGAGGAGGAGGAGGAGGAGGAGGAGGAGGAGGAGGAGGAGGAGGAGGAGGGAGGAGGAGGAGGAGGAGCAGGAGGAGGAGGAGGAGGAGGAGGAGGAGGAGGAGGAGGAGGAGGAGGAGGAGGAGGAGGAGGAGGAGGAGGAGGAGATCAAGGGGCCCTGGGGCACACAAAAATAGATATACACACAAATAGCAGAATTCCCCATATTCTCCCGTCTTTTCTGGGTTCTTGTCTTCCCCCCACTTCCCAGATTTCCCCGCATCTTCTGGGGCATCGACGACGAGCTGTGCCTGTGTTTTTTTTCCCCTCCCGAGGAGAGGGCGGCCGCGGAGGGAGTCCCCACCAAAAGGAGCTCGGCGGCGCGCGCGGAGGGGGACACGTCGGGCTCGCGTCGTGCCGACGTCGGCGTTGGCCTCGGACACCGCGGGGATCGTTCCGCCGGCGAGGTGCCCAGCGAGGTCCACCGGCGAGTGCCGTGCACGAGCTCGCAAGGCGTGTACGTGAGCTGGCACCTCTTGTTGAAGAGGAGGAGGGAGGAGGAGGAGGAGGAGGAGGAGGAGGAGGAGGAGGAGGAGGAGGAGGAGGAGGAGGAGGAGGAGGAGGAGGAGGGGAGGAGGAGGAGGAGGAGGAGGAGGAGGAGGAGGAGGAGGAGGAGGACGATCAGCCGTTTCCGAAACGTCCGAATCGTTCAACATCGACCGATTCTGGGTCGCCCGCGGGGTTCAAAATTGGACGCCGCGGGCGGGGTCGCCGCCGGTCGACACGACACGAACCTACCGTGGGTGATCCACGCTAAAGTGGGCTGGAACACCACAACACGACGGGCTGTTTTTCGTCGTTTTCGGTCTCTGGGGGCCCTCACCGCGCGATGAGAAAAAACGGCCCTTCGGAAGGGTCGAGGCTTCTGGGGGTCGCCGTTGTGAACAAATCATGACGTTGGGGGTCTGCCAGCCGCGCGCAGAGGGGGGTAGGGGGAGGAGGGGAGGCTTCTTAGAAGCACCCCTGCTTCTCAGAAGGCGCGGGCCTCATCTATAGATGTGGGGCCCGCGCCTTCCAAGAGGCAGGGGTGCTTCCAAGAGGCCTTCCCCCCATCCCCCTATCCCACTACGGGCGGCCTCAGCCACCGAAAACCGGTGTGCTGGCAGGTGAGCGGTCAGTCCTAGCTGCCGAAGGCGAAGGTAACGCGATTCCAATGGAGGGGCATGCTTAAGGATGCGGACGAACTCGGGTGACGATACATCGGCAATCTAGTCTCATCAGGATGCTCGCAACAGAAAAATGGAAACGTTGGCCGCAAACCTTAGGCACGAGACGGCATGGGGATCATCCTCTGTCGGGGCACCGAAACCAGCCTTATGATCCCCTCGTCCTGGGCTGTCATGGTAGTGCTTGCCAGAGGTAAAAAGAAAACGAGATCAAACCTGAGCCTCGGTAATCGGGAACCCTAATCGGGATGCGGTCAAACAACTTTTGCATGGCGTGTCGCGGCGGCGGCCCCGGCGACGCGCTGTGCCTTGCAAGCGGATGGCGTGTCGCCCCGCTTCGCGGGGCGGGAGGCCGGGAAACACTCGGAACGTTGACGCTCGGGCATGGGGACGCGGATGGTGTGTCGCGCCGAACCGTGGTGGGCCAGAACAGGCGGAGCGACACGCTGAGCTAAGCTCCCGACCATAACATCGGAAATCTCTGAGAGCTGGTGTGCTTGGAGGCAGCCGTTGTGAATCGTCGACCTGGTCTCGCGCGCTTCTCGGCTCCCTCGCGGCCTTCCCCGGAGCCTCCTGCCCCCCCCTTCGGGGTCGGCGGACCCGGCCGTAAGGCCTCTCCAGTCTCTACGAGCTGGCGTGTGTATCCGGCGCCGCGGCCGTTCCGGAGCGCTCCGAGGAACTCTGGGCACTCAGAGCACTCCAGGACGCCCTGTAGCGACGTATCCGCACACTGGGCCTGCCTGAACGGTGCCCCTGGCGTTTCGCGCCACTTTGGGGCCCTGGGGACATGCTGGGCTGCGTCAGGGGTGCTTTCGAAGCCGTCTGCGCCTCCTTGAACACGCTGGGGACACCTTGGACCAGGGTCACCTCTGGCTTGTGGGTCGCCCCGACGGGGCTGGAGCAGGTGGCCATCGGAGGACCGCACCTAAGATTCTGGCCCGAGTTGGGCGCCCCAGATCCATGAGGCGAGGGAGCGCGTATGGGTGGTATATAAAGTAGGCACATGCGATCAGAATTTGTCATTCTTTTATTAGCCAGCAAGTGATGAGCACGTACGTGTACTACACTCGAGAGCTGACAAGTCACAAGTGCCTCGCTGCCATGCAGCAGCGAGTGACCATCCCTCCATGGGTAGTATGCAGTCCCCCTGAACAGAACTGAGAACGGGGTTCCGAAACTCGCAAGCAAGAGGAGGAAGAGGAGGAGGGGGAGGAGGAAGAAGAGGAGGAGGAGGAGGATGCGGATGATGCGGAGGATGCGGAGGAGGAGGAGGTGGAGGAGGACGAGGAGGAGCAGACCTCTTACTTGGCGTGCCCACGAACTGTACCCCGAAGACGCCGACGACAACGGCGACGATGACGAACGACAGTGAGGCGCACGCCAACATGTATTCGTGATCCTCGGATCTGGTGCGCGGTAAGGTAGCTACCCCCGAAGCATGCGGCCACTGCCACCCCGTTTGGCGACAACACGCGCCGATCTCGCATGGAACCGAGGCCCCGCTGCGAACCCGCGCGCCCCGATCCCTGCTGGCGCTGCCTTGAGCCACCTGTGCTGAGAATGCGAACGTTCTACATGTGGCTTGTGGCTCCGACGAGGCAAACCGGTTCGGGGTACACCAATCCTGTCGCCGACTTTCGACGGCCGGACTCCAAGGCACCACGAGAACCTTCGGGGACATGAGACCCTGCGCCGGCCAAGACACACGGCACATCCAAGGGTACCCTCCCCAGGATGCACAAGTCGGCTACACGTAAGAGTGACCCTGGGTAAGAGTGACCTTTGGTGCGCGGCGCAACGGGGGACTCGGGATGGCCAAACCTGGGCGCGCAAGCCGCTGCTACCGCTTCGCGCTCAGCGATCGGGGGAGTCCTCTGGGCCCGCACCAGAGGTCACTCCGGCGCAAGGTCACTCTTACGTGTAGTCTTAAGTCGGGCCTGTCCCCCTACAGGGGGATTTTCGACGAAAAATAAAAAGCACACCAAAAATAATAAAAAAAACTAGTGTGGGGACAATTTTTGGAGAACTTTTTAACCATTGTGGAGTATTCTTAATTTTTTCGTCGAAAACCCCCCTGTAGGGGGACAGGCCCGACTGAAGTGTAGTCGAACAAGGCACATCGAACAACCACCGAGAACATCAGGGCACCCTCCCCGAGCCGCCCTCGCTGTTATACCCCGGCCTGACCGGCCTCGACGACTCGGCCGCGGCTGCGCAGGTCGGGGCAGCGCTCCCCCGCCCCCCCCCGCCCGGCGCGGCGCGCGGCCCGCCTCCCGCGCGAATACCGCAGGCCGGTGCTCGTCAGGGAGAACCTGGCCGGGCGAAGGGGTCGAGGTGGGTAGCCTTACGTCGGGCGTGACCCCTGCAGGGGGATAATCGACGAAGAATAAAAATTACCCCAGTGCGACCCTACCTAGAAGTTCGAGCCCCTAGGAAAGCAGCATTAGTTGCTATGCTATGCTATGCTATGCCATGCTATGCTGCGCTATGCTATGCTATGCTATGCTGTGCTGTGCTATGCTATGCTATGCTATGCTATGCTGCGCTATGCTATGCTATGCTATGCAATGCAATTCGATGCTAAGCTAAGCTACGCTATGTCATGCTGCGCTGTGCTATGCTAAGCTATGCCATGCTATGCTATGCTAAGCTGCGCTATGCTATGCTATGCTATGCTATGCTATGCTATGCTATGCTAAACCTGAGCTAATATGAAGCTAAGCTAAGCTAAGATGAAATAAGCTAAGCTAAGATGAGATAAGCAACGCTAAGCTAAGGGAACGTCACTGGGGGAACCGCGGGGCGGATCCTGGGGGAACCGCCCGGGGCGAGGACCACTGCCCGGCCCTTTAAGCACAGCGAGTAAGAACCCTTCTAGGCAGAAACTAGGTAGGAAAATACTCCAAAAATGTTCCAAAATGGTCAACAAATAAGAAACTTTGTCCCCAGACCATTTTTTGTCTACTTTTGAATATTCCCCCTGTAGGGGGACATGCCCGACTTCAGGGTAGCCTCCAGAGGCGCCCTCCTCCTCCCTCTCCCCTCCCCTGCCAGCGGGCCCAGAAGGCGAACAGAGCCAGGGCCCCGCAGGCTGACCCCTGCGATGCCGAGGATGCCGCCAGCAGCCAGCGGGGGTCGTCAACACATGCGACGCCTTTTCGATCGGCGGACCCGCATGTGCTGTTCAGCAACTGCACAGGGAAACAGATGCCCCCTTCTTTCTGGGGTTGTGCTCCCTGCTTCTGCCCCTGCGTTTCCTCCTCCTCGCTCGCTCGCTCGTCGCCTAATGACGTCTGGGTTTGCTGCCGGTCATGGCTGGGGTGATGCAAGGAAAAGGACAGGCGGGCAAACAGAGCAGTGCAAGGGAAGAAGAGGACAGTTGGCGTCGACAGCGAATTTCCACCGCCGACAGTCATGCGGCGCACATTTACCAGAGTCGATCAACGTCTCAAAGCCAAAATCGGCGAAGGGCAGAGGATCGCAACTCACACTCCTCCTCTTCCTCCCGACTTTGAAATTGGATGTGATCTCAGCCTGGGGGAAGGTGGAAGTCTGTGGGGCGTCGTTCCCGACCAGGCGTCAGCTGTAATTGCATCAAGCTCGTTCGCGTCTTGTTGAATCACTGCCGCTGAATTCAAGCACGTGCCGTTGCTGCATCAAGTGCACGCGCAGTATGTGGCACCGTTCATGCTACCAAGCGTTATGTGCGTGAGCATCCGGTTAAGAGTTTAGGTCACGCACGCACGCCGATGTGTGTATGTATGTGTGTGTGTGTGTGTGTGTGTGTGTTCGTGCGTGCGTGCGTGCGTGCGTGCGTGCGATCGCCTGCCACGTTGGAGCCGGCCTGGCCGTTCTGAGCCGCCTGGCTGTTTGCACCCGCCTGTTCACTGTGGCCCGCGCCACCGCGTGCGCACTGGCTGTTTGCACCGCCTGTTCGTTGTGACCCGCGCCACCGTGTGCGCCCGCCTGGTCGTCTCGACCCGCCTGGCCGTGCTCGCCCGCCGCGCCAGCCTCGCGGGCCGTGTTGGAGCGATTCCAAGACGACGTGGACAAGATCTCATCCGTGCAGGGAGGGCCTCGGCGAGATCGCCATTTGGGGCAAGAGCGAGGCCAAGCTGACGTCGCCGACATCTCCTTGTTGGAGGGTGTCCCCAGCGAAATCGGCATGTTGGGCAAGACCGAGGGCAAGACGACGTCGACGACATCTCATGTTTGTGAGGATGTCCTTGCTGAAATCGCCATTTAGGGGAAGAGCGATGCCGACACAGTACCATGAGTGTGTGTGTGTGTGTGTAAAGGTGTCCATCGCGAACTCAGGACCAAGGACGTCGGCAACATCTTATTGACTGTGATGATGTTCCCAGTGAAATCGCAATTCTGTGTAAGAGCGATGCCGACAATATCACATTTGTGTGATGATGCCCCTCGGGAAATCGGATTTGTTGGCCAGATGTAAAGCGTGTTGGGCTATGTTGGGCTGTCTTGAGGCCTAGAAGCGCCAAACTGGTTCACACACACCTATGGAGCATGAACGTGGTTTGGCCTCTTCGAGCTCTCTTGGGAGACCTCTTGGAAGCATCTTGGGTATCCTGCGGGCCTCTTCGTGTTGGACCGTCTAGTGGCCTTCGGCCCATCCCGCCACCGTGCCTGGGTTGTGGGTTAGAGGCCTCGTGGAAGTTCGTTTGGATATCGTAGGAGGCCTCTCGGGGGCCTCTTGGAGGCAATTTTGGAGGCCTCTTGGGGGCCATATTGGGGTCTCTTGTTGGGCTGCTTGGGGCCTCTACGGGCTCTCTTAGGGTTTCCAGATGGCCTCTTGGGGCAGAAAGCTCGAATTGTCCGTTCGTGTTCCCCCTCTTGGGCCCCTCTTAGGGCCCTCTTGGGCGATCTTGGGCGCCTCTTCGGCCGTTTTGGGGCCCTCTTGGACCGTCTAGGGGCCCTCTCGGGGGGCTCTTGGGCCGTCTTGGGGCTGTCCTGGGGGCCTCTGGGGCCAGCTTGGAGCGTCGGAGCCCCATGGCGCGAGAACGCGAAAAAACATTAAAACACACATACGGGACATCACTGATGTGTGTGCCTCTTTGGGCCCTCATGAGGGTCCTCCTCGAGCGCCCTTGGGGCTTCTGTGGGGCGTCTGGGGCCGTCTTGTGCGTCTTGGAGCGCCCTTGGGCTGTCTTGGAGGCCTCTTGGACACTATTGGGCGCTTCCTGAGGCCCTTTGGCCCCTCGGGGCCGCTTCTGGGGAGCGAATCGGAAGCGCATCAAGAAGTGCTCCCGGATGGTTGCGAACTGGGCGCCTGTACACACATACATACATACCTACACACATACCTACCTTTACCTTTACCTTTACCTACCTACCTACATACATTCATACATACACGCATGCATACATGCAGACGTAAGTACGTACGTACGTACGTACGTACAGACAGACATGCATGCATGCGTGCATGACTGCATTCAGACACACACGTACATACACATATACACGTATACATACGTTTATCTCAATATATATATATAGAAAGAGAGAGAGAGAGAGAGAGAGAGAGAGAGAGAGAGAGAGAGAGAAAGAAAGAGAGAGAGAGAGAGAAAAAACGATAGGGAGAGACAGAACAGAGAGAGAGAGAGAGAGAGACAGAGAAAAAAACAGGACGAGAGAAATATGCAGAGGAAGCGCAAGGGTGGCTGTTGGCGCGGGTGATGCTGCTGCTGATGATATTGTGACGGCTCTGACGGCGATGGTGGCGCTGATTATCGTGCTGATGATTGCACTGACGATGATGGTGGTGACAATGACGCTTATGGTGGTGATGGCGATGCTGCTGCTGATGATGATGCTGATGATGAGAACGATGGCGATGACGAGGATGATGATAATGCTGATGCTGGTGATGCATCTCATAATTGTCGCCCGGCGGACGACAGCAGTGAAGCCAAAGTGTCGTATCTTTTCTCCAGCAAGAGAAACCTCGCACTCTCTCTTCTCAGTACACAGCTCCCAACGCTGTACAAACAAGGCGCGGAACGGTATAGGAAAGGAAGAGGGGTAGGGTGGATATGGTATGAGTGATGAGGAATGAGTGGAAGTTGGGTCTTGAGCCAAAATGGTTACGACCCATGCTCGTGACCTTCAAGCTCAGGGAGTCTAGCAGGGGCATCGGCCTTGAAAACCACCGGCCTCTAGACTCAAATCACACAGTACCCCGACAAACAGTGAGCTTGATAGGTCGCGAAGGCACCGTGGCTCTCCTCCGAGCCAATGGGTCGCACCATCTTGGAGAAAGGGAGTGGGCACTCTAGTGCCATTCATGTAAATACTGCTGCTGCCGTCGTGCCGCAGCGAGTCCTGACGACCTCGCTCCGGCCTGGCTGGTCACTGATATCTCGCTCGGCCCTGACGACCCTCGAGAGACGTGCACCGGCCATGTCCCGCCAGACCGTGACGACTGTCACTCGGCATGGGACGGCTGAACAGCACTGGCCTTGCCATCGTTCTCCTGCTGCTGGAGTTGCCTCTGGGATTCGGCTCTGGAGCGGCCTTTCCTACGGGGATCCTCGCGCCGGCCCTCGAGGGCCCCGCTTTCCGCAGAGAGACGCAAACACCCGGAGCGAAGCAGCTCATATTGAGCCGCGTTGGTTTTGGCAAGGTCCGATTTCGTCATGCAATCGACCGGAAGTAACGGGCGCGGCATCCAACGAATCACGCTCCCGACCTTCTGCATGATATCCCGAACGACCGCGAGGTCGATCGCGGCCCGACGATCGGATCGAGAACCATTTGATAGCTTGCTGAGGGTGTCATATATTCCCTTGGCGTCGACTATGCTGACACACTCCGAGGGCGAGTGAGCGATCAGCTGGCAGTCTTCCTTCAAAATGGCCGCAAAGGGGCCGACTTTCCCCTGCCAGGCTTCTGACACCACGTTCCCTCTCACAACATCTTCGAACATGAGATGAAGCCACTGAGCTTCAGCAAGAGCTCCGGAAAGCGCCAGCGTCTCTCCTGCGAGAGTGCTCGCCACCTGGCGCTTGACTCGGCATGATCTCCAGGCTAGGGGGGTGGCCCTCGCACGTTGACCGTGCGCTAGAGCATTGTCTGCTAAATAGACCTGCCATGCTTGTTGTGGGAACATGCAGTCATCCGAGCCGACTCCTCCGCAGTCGCTGGCCGTCGCGAAAATGCAGCGGGAGGGGTCGAACTTGTGAATTATCACGGGCATGCTGGCCGTGGACCTAAGGTGATCCACCATCTTATGTGCCTCGACCAGGTCTCTGACGCATGGTGAGTTCACCTTGGTCGCTAGAATAGACGCACAGCCGGCAGCCTCAGCACGGGATTCCCGTCCAACCCAGTTCAGTTTGTAAACCAGGCTTCGGAACTCCGCCACCTCCGTCCCAACCAGGGGACTGGAGTGATCCCCACGACGCCCCCTTGACAGCGGTATCTTGCGGACCTGCTCGAGAATGTATTTTTCCTGGTCCACAAGAATACGCGGTGTGGCGGTACCGTGTCCCACGAGTCGAAGCCTTCGACCGATATACTCAACTCCGGCCTCGTCGAGTTTCTCCATTTTTCCGAACGTGAAACGCTTCTTAAACTCGGTCAAATACTTGTTCTGTTGACCCGGAGGGAAAGCGATAGCCCAGTCGTCAACCTCCAGCAGCACCTGCGCGACTAGGCGACCATTCTCCTTCTGGGAAAACCAGCAGGGCTCCAACTTGGCCCTCGTGAAGCCTTGTCCCTCCAGAAACCTGGCCGACGTCTCATGAAACGCGAGAGGTGCGTCATCGAGCCCATACACAGGAGCAATGAGCTCAATGAGAGCTCCGGCCGGAAGGTTCAAGCCCTCGCAGGGCTCCACAAAAACCCGCCCTCTGGGCCGCTTAAGCGGATCGGACTGACAAAAGGCGTTCTTAATGTCGCCTATATGGACCTCTAAACCATACATGAGAGATATGGCCAGAAACAGCATGAGAGATTCCATGGATGGCGTAGGGGCATAAACTTGGAGTTCAGCGGTGTCCTCGTCTTGGTGTCCCCTCACGCACCAGCGCGACTTCGCCTTAGGTCGGGCTCCGACGCTGCCTTGGGGTTTCCAGCGGCGGACCATCCGACTCGAGACGACCCGATTGGGAAACAGCTGCCTGAGTTGACGCCCCTCGGCCGGAGCGTGAACTTTCACGGACTTGGTGGCAACGATCCCCTCCCACTCCTGCAAGTCGGAAGAGGCGAATTCCCTCTTTTCTTCGGGCGTGAGGTCTTTGAGACGCACCTCGCACCCTCGATTAGCTAACAGTGAGAGAGAAAAACCACCCGATTCTCCGGGCAGAACTTCACAGTTGGCATTGCCGTTGTGATACTGAGCCCAGGTGCCACTCCATCCTTCCTCGTCTAAAGCTCTTTCCACGTCATTGACATGCGACACGAGTTCCTCATCACTCATTTCCAGAAGCGCATCTATCTTCGCGTCATTCATCTCAAGGAAGCCTGACATAGGGACGTCTTCCATGGCGGATCCCGGGGGCCGCCCGGGGGGAGGGGACCTGGAGCGCCTCACTGGCCTGGATTCCGGCCGACCTTCCAGCTCTTGGACCTGGGTCCGAACACGCCCCGGTGGGACCCCTCTGAAGTCCTCTCCCCTGGTGACCGAAAAACGCTGACCCTGACGTTTCATCCCCAAGTCTAATATCTCGTTCCGAAGAACCGTTCCATCCATAATCGGCCTTGGCACATTGGACTCCCCACTGGGTGCACCATCACCCGGGACTTGTCCGGCACTACGGCTCTCGTCCATGCGGGAGTCTGCTGCCGGATCAGCGATGACGGACGCCTGCTGAGGCTCGGCCTCCAGCCGCCCTCCTTCTGGAGCCTGTTGGAGTGGGAGAGGCTGAGAGGAAGAGGAGTTGGAGGACTGACCCTGCACTGGGCCGCTCGAGAGCGGAGGGAGCAAGGCAGCCCCCTCCGGATCAACTTGAATATACTTGTGCGGTCGTGACTCTTCTTCTTCGTCCCCTCCCTCGGTACTGACCTCCCTAGAGCGAGATAAATCTGTGGGTGGCCTGGTCTCGCTCCCTGGATCCGAACCCGTGGCGTCGGCGACTTCTTCCTCTGGGATGGGCGACAGCCCGGGAGGGGGGGCCGGCCGCTGAACGTTGCCCCCAGGAGCCCGAGACCTGGCGGGAGGAGGAAGCGGAGCCTGAATGGGTGAGGCTTCCACTTCCACACCGTGTCCTGGTTCCCAGGCCTCACGAGGTGGCGGTCCTTCGGCCGCCACGTTGACCCCCACGCCCGCGCGGCCCACTTGGGCCTCTCGAAGAAGTTTCTGGACCCCAGGGTCAGACATAACTTCAGCGCCCTGACTCTCTGGTGACGTCGCAAGCCTGACTTGCTCGGATGAGCACTTCCACAAGCGACTCCTCATGGCAACCCACACGGTCCCTCCGGACTGAAGAAGCACCAGTCCAGGTCCGACCCAACGGTCACGCTGGAGCGCGTACGTTTTCTTTCCGGAGGTCGGGGCTCGGCGCCAGACGAAAACCCACTGCCCTGGATAGACCCTAGCGTCTCTGTGGACATTGCCCTTCGAGGCTTCCGCCAGCTTCCGCCTGCTTGAAGAGCGGAAAAGCTCCTGTCGAGCCAGATCCCGGATAGCGTGCTGCCTGGCATAGTCCGCGGCCGCCGTGTCCTGGTCCCATGCCGTCTGAACAAGGTCTCCCTCCCCCACCTGTCTCACGCCATCATCTGACAACATGTCATTGGGGAGTCTTGGGTTGACCCCATAAACGAGTTGAAAAGGGGTGTAGCCTCCTCTGTGGAGGTAGCGGTTCTTGGCTGCCACGACCTCGTGGAGAAGGGATTCTAACTCGGCTCGGGTGGTGATGAGACTGCTCTCGGAGGCCCTAAGCAAAATCTGTTTCACCCACCCTCCGTGGCGCTCAACACGCCCATTTTCCCGGGGACTCTCGGCGTCTATCACGTGCTGGAATACGCCGAGATGCTCAAGGCCTCTCTCGAAATGGCCCTTGAACTCGGCCCCCCCATCCGAGAGCACCATTTCAGGAGGTCCGAAAGGCCTGATCCAGGCCCTGAGAAAAGCCCTCCACGCCCCCTCCGAGGTTCCGTCGAAAACTTCCACAATCTGGAGATTCGTGCCGTGGCAAATGCAATTCAGCACTGGAATCGATTCCTCTTCAAAATTAACGTAGAAAGTATCGACAGCCATCACCCTGTTAAACTGGAAAGTACGTGGCATGGCCACTGAGCGATGCCCGGCGGGCTCAACTTGGGCTTGGCAATCGGCACACTCATACTCGTCTCGGACAAATCGGATGACCTCGGGACGGGCGTGTGCCGCACGCAGGACCTTAAGAAAGATCTCTTTGCGAGGATGTCCCAGATTCACATGAACTTTGTGAATCAACCGCTTCATGGGCGCGGTTATCTCCACTTCGTGCTCTCCAGGAACCTCCTGGAGAGGGGGCTCCTCGGCCTCACCTTCCGCGTCTTCTCCCTGCTCTGGAAGCTGCTCCGAGGACTCAGCCTGACTGGGGAAAGCCTCGACCCCAACCCGGCACACCCCAAGATCTTCTGAGCAGATTTCCGCCATCTCCTCAATGGTGAGGAGACTCTCTTGTTCCTGAATGCTTCTGAGCACTGCATCGGCGAAGGCCTTGCAGAGCTTAGGGGGGTACACCTGTGACTTCCTGGTTGTGTGTCCCCCTTCCAGGTGATGATGTTCGTGGCCGCCCCTACACTGCCGTCCTGACAGCTGGCGAAAAAGAGCGGAGTCGTTGGTCATGACACGGGTGGATTTGCGAGAAAGAGTCCCCTCGACCACGGACAGACCGAACTCACACTGGTCTATGACCACCTCCATGACCCCCGGAAGCTTCCTGATCATGTCCACAACATGCTTTCGCCAGGACGCGGCCCCATTCGGATGCTCAAAAGCAAAACGTCGACCCTCCTGAACCTGAACAAGCGCAAGCTTCATGCAGAAAGCCAAAAGGTCCAGAGCTTCTCTTTTCTTGCGCTCTTGAACCTCCAGAGGCTCAGGAGAGGTTTTCCGAAAGAGCTCTCGGATCGGACTGAACTCAGCGCACGGGGGCTCCAGGAAAATCATCCACGGCTTCTTGGTCCGAACGAGCTCCATAGCCCTGTCCTGATCGTCTTTCTTCCTAAAGTCCCACCCCGTCGCCAGATCAAGACTGCCCAGGGTGCGCAGTCCTGCCTCCTCTAGGAGGGGGGCGACTCGGGGTGGAGAGAAAACTTCAAGAAACGACCTCGACTTGAGATCCGAGGAGACCCTGCAATTAGCCACCAGAGACTGAAGCTGTCTCCTCTCGCTCCTAGTGAGAAACACTTCGTGGTCATCGTTGTTCTGATCCCCGAGGACCGTGCTCGCCCACGAGGGCATAAGAAACTCGACCCCCCGAGACCCGGTCCTGGACAGAGGCCTTGCCCCCATTGACAGAAGCGAATCCAGCACTTGGCGACGCTTGATCTTCCCCGGAGAAACCGAAAAAGTGACCCCCCCGGGATGAGGCAGCTTCTTCGCCCTCAGCTCCTGAGACAAGCGCCCGCTCACGTCCAGCGGCCGTTGTGGAAGGTCTTCCACCCGGCCTCCTTCCACTCGTGGTACTCCTGGCGCCGCTTCTCGGCGGCCTTCTCCTCCGGGCCCGGCGTCCACGGGTCTCGGTTCTCCGGCTGGCGTGAGGGAGTAATCTTGCCCTTGTTGTTGCCCTTGCCGTAGGGGCCGACTGCTGCCGTTGGCGGGGCTGCCAGGTCCGTGCCCGGGAGTGAAATGCTGGCCTCCGTGGTCAGCGTCCCCGTGGAGCCGATCGGCATCTCGTCCGCAGTGAAGAGGCGATCCGGATTGCGGGGAGGAGTCACTGCGTCCTTCTTCTGCTCGACCGGGGGACCGTATGTCGGATAGCCTCCTAGCGCTGGTGACCTCGTCGGCTGTGGCGCCCCCGCGTTGGCTGCCGCCTGCTGGTGCAGCATCGCCTGGGAGGCCATCGCCGCCGGCACACTCGTCCCGTCGAGCGGTGCTGTCCCAATGTAGGCCCACGCTGTTGGAGCCGCCCCTGGCGGCGCCCCCGCTGCGAGAGGTGGTGGGCTCTGACGCTGTGGCTCGATCATCTGCTGGCCCAGTGACGAAGGATGCCCCGACGGCACTGGCCGTTGTGGAACCTCCCGAGCCTGCGGTGCCTTGGCCTCCGCCTTGGGGGGAGAGTCGATTGCAGCGGCTGTGACCTTGACCTGGTCCGCCTTGCTGCTCGAGCTGCCCTGCGCCATGGCCCTGATCATTCGGCTGGCCTCCTGCGCCTGTCCCTGGGCGGTCGCGATCGCCGTCATCTGCTCTTTTACGGTGGTCGCGACCCGCTCGAGCGCCTCCTGCTGCGACGCTTGCGAGGCCATCACCCCCTGGATCATGGCCTTCATCTCCTGAAATTGACTCTCGACCATACCCTTCATGTCCCTCTCGGTCTTGGCCTGGTACTCGCGCATCTCCTCGAGTGGGTCGGAGGCGGTGTCCATAGCCTCCGTGTCGCTCTCTGGCTTGCGCTTCGTTGAGGACGCCCGGCGAGCTGCTGCTGCTGCGGACCTCTGTTCCGCCTGATCCTTCTGCAGCGCCTCGGTGACCTTCGCCGCGTCCTCCGCCACTCGCTGATACGCCGGCTGCCGAGCCGTCATGACTGAGCCGCCCGCCAGACCTCCGACCATCATGCCCGGGTGAAGAGGCAACGGAGCCCTTTCGGCCCCAGGAGGTGGCTTGGGTACGCATATCAAGGCCTGCCACTGTGGCTCGGCGGTCGCGCCCTGAGCCCAACCTTGTCCACGCAGCGTGCACGCGGCGTCCTTCTTCTTGCACAGGCACAACTTTTCCTCTTTCACGGTCCCTTTTGTCGGCCTCAGCTCCCAGTATCCGACCCTCATCGAGCACCCGCTGCATACGAACCACTTCCCCCACGAGTTGGCTCCGTAGTTCACGAGCGTCGGCGGGTGCCAACACGTCTCGTACTCCTGCGAGAGGCGGCGAAGAGACTTGGGCAGGTTGGTCGGCCAGAAGCGCTTGGCGCGGCACATACTCCCGAACTCCTCGGCCAGACGCGCCGACCAATATAGCACCCACCCGGCCAAACAGGCCCATCCCTTCTCGCCCTTGTTGAGGTTCTCCGGGACGTAGGTCCCGGTGGCCCCGTAGACCCATGCTGAGTCCGTCTGGCTCTGCATGCGGTCCGTCATCGTATGCGGCCGCTCCTGAGCTCCACGACGCCCCCTCTGGCCTGCCACGCGGGTCGTCGAAGCAGCTGGCGGCATCGCGATCTGCTCTCCAATCGGCCTCTGAGTTGTCGAGGCTGCTGTCGAATTGCTGCGAGCTGAACGATTCGAGCCCAAGTGCTGCGAGGAAGGCGTACGAAGTCGAGGCTGGCCTCGTGGCCCACGTCGGCCACCTCCAACCCCGCGCTGTCGACCCTCCCCTGGCTCTGAAACGTCTCGACCTGGAACTCAAAGCCCTGGCGAGTCCCGAAGTACACGTACTGCTCAGCGCGGAGTCGGAGGTGCCGCCCGACTCCAGACCCCTTAGCGGACCTGTTCTGGAACCTGAGTTGTCCGGCCCAACTAAGGCCCCGGCGTACGTTCCGACCGCCTCTGACCTAAGATTCTCCCAGAAAAAGGTCCCGGACCCCCTTGGACGCTGTTCCGTCCCCCTCAGACTCCCCCAGCAGCTTCCGTGGTACAGCCCCCCCAGGCCAGTGCTGACAGAAGACGCGATGATGTACTTCCCCTTGGCTTGAAACGCATCCTTCGGCAGCTGAGGGTGCGACCTAAACACGGAGGCCGGAGCTTTAAAGTCTTTGGCGGGAACTGAAAACTTGTCTACCTGTATGGTGCGGTGGGCCGACGGGAGCCTAGTCAGAGGCGTCGTGGCCCCCAACTTCGTAAAAGTCAGAGCTTTGTTCGGAAGATCTACAATTCCACCTAGCATCTCTTGAAATCCTATCGGCAAAAGGGGTGGAACGTCCTGGTCCAGGACATCCAGCTCCAGCACCCCCATGCTACCCTCGATGCCTACAGGAATCAGAGCGGTGTGGGTGACCTTTACCCCCCCGCCTACTCCGCGCGCGCTTGGGTTCCTGGGTGGGACCCTTGGGACGGCGAACCCCTTTGAGGCCCAGTGCCCCTCGATCTTCTGCAAAGCTTGTTCTCCTACAAGGCCCTGGCCGGCCGCGGTGTCGACCACCATGGCCCCAGGACCTACGGCGAGCAGGACAACTGCGTAGGTTGGAGGAGGAGGCTCGTCGAAGCACTGGGAGGTGGAGTGATCTAAAGCATTCACATACAGGAAAGTCAGACCCGTGGCAGGAGACCCCTTTTCGTCCTTGGCTCCTGCGCCCTGCTTCTGTGGGCACTCTCGAGACCAGTGTCCCTTCTGATGACAGACGCGGCATCTTGTGCGCTTAATTAATTCAGCAAGCGGAAGGCGGCTCTTCCGCGCTCTGAACGTGCCGTCTGCTGCCCTGTGGCCGGGCCTGCGAGCCTTCTCGCGCCCATCACTGCCACGGCCCTGGCCAGACCTATCGTAGAACTTCCGGTCGGTCTTCAGCTGTCTCTTCAAGTCGCGGTTCTGCTTCCACGTCTTGCGGCGCTCCTGGTTAATGGCGGCCAGCGCTGCAGGCGCGTCGTCCTCCCCGACGTCGGCCGACTCCAGGATCGCCCAGACCTCTGCTTCCCCGTCTGAATCCATGGAGGAGACATCCGAGTAGTCAAGCAGGGACTCGTCGTCGCGCTCGACCTGATAGGTAGGCACCTGAGGTGGGGGTGCTTCCGAGCCCATAGTGGCGTAGGTCCTGCGTGCCTTGAGATGCTCTCGATGGGAGATGTCCATGTCCCGAATGGCCGAGAGAGCCGACTTGTAGTCCTTCTGGTCCCTCATGAGCACCTTGGCCATCTGCGCCGAGCGCTCGTCGAGAGAAACTCCTTCCTCCAGGAACATCAGTTTCCACTCGTCTGGAAGCGGCAGCCCCTGGGTAGCTACCCTGTCGAAGGCCGTGTCCATACGTGCACAGTATTCGGTGAGATTCTCTCCCTGCTTGCGTGAATAATCCAGTAGGCACTCTCGAGCGACCTTCCGTCGCTCGTCGCCGTGTCTTTCACCAGACATCAGGTCAAGGCGTTTGACAATGGCGTCGAAACCCCATGAGCTGCACAGCGTGTCGTCATCGAGGTCCTCGAGCTTCCGTTGAAGGTCTTGATCAAGAGAGCGGAAGAGGCGATCAGCCTGCTTGTGGGAGGGAACGTCCGTCAGTGTTCTCCAGCGCAGCACCGTGCGGCGCCACATGCGGTAGTCCCCCCAGCCTCTCCATTTCTCGGGGTCGGCGAAGTCCTTGCCAGTGTTGATGCTGTGGCGGTCGTCATCATGTCCGGAGTGGCGCTTATTGGGCTCCCACTTGCTGTCCTTGTAGTTGTCGTTCCATCTCCATCCGGATGACCAGTCGCCCCACTGCTCGCCTTTCCAATGCTCGTCCCCGTAGCTTTCCCAGGTCGAAGCCGGAGTCCAGGTGGATCGCGAAGAAGTCCACTGCTGCTCGCCGGGCTTGCAGTCCGGCTCCTGCCAGGTGCTTCTCGTCGCGTCCCAGCCACCTGAATGCCACTGCTCCGACCTGCCCTGGGACGTCTCGGTGGCGGACGCGGCAGCGCCGCCACCGGACCATGTCCCGGCACTCGTCGACTCGTGCTCTGGCGGTGGTGCATGCCAGCCTGACCACGAGCGATCCTCGGCGCTCGACCACGGAGCACTGGAACTCTGCCCGTGATCGCGCCGACGTCCACTGTCGTCGCCGCCCCCATGTGAGTCACGCTGACGACTCTGGGAACTGGCCGGCACCACGTCCAGTAGTAAAAGACGTGCCAACTTCTCTGCCTCATCTTGGTCGAGGTGGAGACCGTCATGCCTCATCAGTGTATCAGTCACTGCCCGTACTGCAGAATGCTCCCCTCGTTCTTCTTGCTGTGTCTCTCGATTAGCTCCTTGCTCCGCTGCTGCCGTCATTGGTCCGCGGACTCAGAGCTGCTCACAGCTCCGCTACCACTGTCGCCCGACGGACGACAGCAGTGAAGCCAAAGTGTCGTACCTTTTCTCCAGCAAGAGAAACCTCGCACTCTCTCTTCTCAGTACACAGCTCCCAACGCTGTACAAACAAGGCGCGGAACGGTATAGGAAAGGAAGAGGGGTAGGGTGGATATGGTATGAGTGATGAGGAATGAGTGGAAGTTGGGTCTTGAGCCAAAATGGTTACGACCCATGCTCGTGACCTTCAAGCTCAGGGAGTCTAGCAGGGGCATCGGCCTTGAAAACCACCGGCCTCTAGACTCAAATCACACATAATGAGGATTATGATGCTGATGATGGTACTGATGATGAGGATGCTGCCGCTGGTGATGTATATGATGAGGATGAGGATGATGATGCTGATGATGATGACGGCGACAACGACAATGCTCCTGCTGCTGGTGCTGATGATGATGCTGATTACGATGACAATGGCGGTGACGATGATGATGATGATGCTGATGAGGCTGATGATGATGATTCTGCTGCTGATGCTGATGCTGATTCTGGTGATACCGATTATGATGGTGATGCTGCTGTTGCTGATGATGATTACGATGTTGGTGGTGGTGATGATGATGATGATGATGATGATGATGAAGTCGAATATACTCCCCGCGACTCTGATTATAATAGCATGGGCAAACAACATGATGACGGTCATAGTCGGTCCAGTCTGCATCACACCTGGTGCAGCGCAGTCTCCTGCCTCAGAGACCCCTCCTCGCCAGCTCCCAAAAGCATTCCTTTTCGCTGTACGGGGCCCGCTCGAAAGGCGATCACCCGTGGGCATGCCAACCAGGCGAGAGCCCCATTTTTGAAACTGGGCCGCCTTCCATTCGTGTAGCTACAGGATGTGCCAAATAGCTTGAACCAGAAATTTCAAAGCAAATGCCCAGCGATGTTTGGTCTTGAAGAGAGCCGTCCTCCACGACTACGACGAGTGGCGCCCATCCGCCCTCCAACCAAAGGTTTAGGCCCTTGCTCTTGCTGCTGTTGGACCTCCTCCTCCTCCTCCTCCCTCTCCTTCTCCCCCTCCTCCTCCTCCTCCTCCTCCTCCTCCTCCTCCTCCTCCTCCTCCGCCTCCTCCTCCTCTTCCTCCCCGCCTTCTACTTGCCCCTCCTGCCTGCCGCCTCGATGCTTTCCTCTGTCCTGTACTACATGGCCGCGCAGGGCTACAGAAACAAAGAGCGGGCTGGGCACTCCACGCAGAAGTGGCCGTCCCCACGATTCTCCTTCACCATGGGATGATCAGGATGATGCGGCGGATGATCAGCGAGGCAGAAGAGGGGGGCCATGAGCAGCTGGGGCAGAAAGATGGTGAGACATCCCAACGACGGCCTGCTTCGTTTGCCCCCGTAGGCTCGAAAACACTGGTCGTCCTCCTCCTCCTCCTCCTCCTCCTCCTCCCGTTCTCCTCCTCTCGCAGCAGCTCTCTGGCGGAAGCCGAGAAAACACAAACTGGCGCGCGCAAACACCGATAAATCCCGAATGCCCTCGATCCACCCGTCTCCGCGATCGCCGCGTCTCCGCCTCCCTTTGCGAAACCTTCTCTCCCCTCCATCCCTTCGTTTCCCTGTCACCCTCACTCTCCCCTCCCACTCCTCCTTCTTTTTCTGCTCCCTCAGTTCTATCCTCTCCTCCCCCTCCTCCCGGGGGTGAGGGAAGGTGGAAAATCCGCCGACCCCTTGTGGGTCTCTAGGCGTGTGAGATAGTTCCCCCCCCTATAGTCCCCCTCCCGGGACCCCAAACCGGCGATTTGACCCCCCCCCCCCCCGGGCCCGGGACGAGCGCCGCCGGGGCCCGGGACGAGCGCCGCCGGGGCTTTTCCGGGCCCCAGGAAGCCTCAAGACGGGCCAAGATGGCCCCAAGAGGCCTTCAAGACGGCCCACGGGAGCCCCGAGACGCCAAACGAGCGCTCCAAGACGCCCAAGATGGCTCAAAGACGGGCTAAGAGGCCTCCAAGACGGCCCAAGAGGTCCCCAAGAGGCCCCAAGAGGCCTCCAAGATGCGTCCCACGAGGGTCCCTAGACGCAAAAATTGGCCCATTCCCTTCGTAAAACGTACATTTTTCACGAATTCGCTTTTTGGGCTTTCCGACGCTCCCAGACGGCCCAAGAGGCCCTAAATACCGCCCCAAGACGGTCCAAGCAGCCTCCAGGGAAGCTCCAAGGCAGCCCAAGAGAGCCCCAAGACAGCCCAAGAGGCGCCCAAGATTGCCCAAGAGGGCCCCGAAGACGGCCCCAAGAGCGCTCCAGGAGCGCTTCAAGTGGCCTCCAAGAGAGCTCAATATGGTCACAGACGGTCGAAGAGCGATCAAAGACACCGACGATCGCCTCCAGACGGCCCAAGACGGCCCCAAGAGGCCCCAAGAGGCCTCCAAGATGCGTCCCAGGAGGGCCCCTCGGCGCAAAAATTGGCCCGTTCCCTTCGTGAAACGTACATTTTTCACAAATTTGCCTTTTGGGCTTTCCGACGCTCCCAGACGGCCCTGGAGGCCTCCAATACAGCCCCAAGGTAGCCCAGAGGCGTTCGAGCCGGGGTCATCCGGGCTCCGGTGGATCCCAGCTCGAACGCCGCCGGGGGGAGCAAAGGGCCCGAAAACGAACCAAGAGCGCACCAAGGGGCCCCCGAGACGGTCAAGAAGGCCCCGAGTAGCCAAACCAGCGTTCGAACACGCCCAAGATGGTCCCAAGACTGCCCAAGAGACCCCCAGGAGGGCCCCTCGGCGCAAAAATTGGCCCGTTCCCTTCGTGAAACGTACATTTTTCACAAATTTGCCTTTTGGGCTTTCCGACGCTCCCAGACGGCCCTGGAGGCCTCCAATACAGCCCCAAAGTAGCCCAGAGGCGTTCGAGCCGGGGTCATCCGCGCTCCGGTTGACCCCGGCTCGAACGCCGCCGGGGGGAGCAAAGGGCCCGAAAACGAACCAAGAGCGCACCAAGGGGCCCCCGAGACGGTCAAGAAGGCCCCGAGTAGCCAAACCAGCGTTCGAACACGCCCAAGATGGCCCCAAGACTGCCCTCCCCCTCGCCATCCTCCCCAACCTCACCCTCCTCATCCTCCTCAACCTGATCCTCGACCTCCTCATCCTCTTCAATCTCATCCTCCTCATCCTCCTCCTCCTCCCTCTGCTCCTCCTCCACCTCCGACTACTCCTCTTCCGTTCTTTTTTCCATGCGCTTTGCCATGCCTCTCAATCTTTTCTTCTGGCACTTGCCACTGCACTGTAACGCCTGGCAGCTACGAGCAGTGAAGGCGGAAACGCGGCGATAGCCGCCGGTACGAATCAAGGGGTCGGCGGATGTGGCGTGAGCCTGGAGAATCTCCGTCTCGTCCTGGGCCCTCCTCGTCGGTGGCCGCGGTGATAGGATGTGGTCGGCAAGCGCCCCCTTGCCGTGAAGGAGGGGGGGACATCAGGGAAAGAGGTCTGGGACGTCAGGAAATAGGTTTTTGTTGTTGCTGCTGCTGTTGCTGTTGTTGTTGCTGCTGTTGCTGCTGCTGTCGTTGTTGTGGTTGTGGTTGTGGTTGTGGTTGTGGTTGTGGTTTTGTCGTTGTTGTTGTTGTTGTTGTTGTTGTTGTTGTTGTTGTTGAACTCTCATTCTTGAAGAATAATTATTGTTGATCCCCCCCACCGGTGCACATGGATTTTTTTCGATTGAAGTGCCACCCCCGGGGCTCGCACCTTGTTTTTTCTCAAGGAAAATCTTCCTGCTCAAACTGTGCCCCTGCCCCCCGGGCTACAACAACAACGGCTCCCGCCTGAGACTTCCTCGATTTTTTACTCAGGACCCCCGCTCCCGCCTAAGACTTCTGCGCAATTTACTCAGGAAAGGCGCTCCCGTCTGAGACTTCCTCGCAATGTAATCAAGACCCCCGCTCCCGCCTGAGACTTCCGTGCAATTTACGTGGGAACGGCGCTCCCGCCTGAGACTTCTTCGAATTTTACTCAGGACCCCCGCTCCTGCCTGACATTTCCGCGCAATTGACTCAGGAACGGCGCTCCCGCCTGAGACTTCCTCGCAATTTAGTGAGGACCCCCGCTCCCGCCTGAGACTTCCGTGCAATTTGCTCAGGAACGGCGCTCCCGCTTGAGACTTCCTCGCAACTTAGTCAGGGCCCCCGCTTCCGCCTGAGATTTCCTCACAATGTACTCAGGACTGCGCTCTCGCGTGCGACGTCCTCACAAATTATTCTGGAATTGCGTTTCGGCGCTCAGGAACCACGCACGCGCCAAGGACGCCTTCACAACGTGGTATCTTCCCTCTTCCTTCGTCCTTCCCCCTCCCCTTCCTCCCACTCTCCCTCGTTCTTCCCCTCCTCCTCTTGCAGGGCCCGCGCCAATTCCAATGGCGGGCAGAGAGATGTACGCCCCCGAAGGATTGTCCGCCCGTTCCGGTTTGCCCGTACGTCTAAGCCCGCCGGCCCCAGCAAAGAGAAATAATCCCCCCGAAAGGGGTGTGATCGAAGACGAAGAGGGCGGGTATCGAGGGTGTAGGGTATACGTGTTGAATGACTCGCGGGCAAGTAAGAGCGCACAGCCTTAAAATGGTTGTTGTTGTTGGTGTTGTTGTTGTTGTTGAACATTATTAATTCTAAAGAATAATTATTGTTGGGCCCCCTGGTGCGCGCCCCCCCCGCCGCGCCTAGGCCGCAGCCACGTTTTCATCATTTTCGTGAGGAAGCCTCAGGTAATTCGATGTCATCCAGATCCGGTTGTTTTGTTCCCCCCCGCTTTCCCTTGCAAAAAACACTATAAAATGAAATTTCTTGTTCAAATATAATCAAATTTCAAGAATCCCTTGCAAAAAATAAGGTAAAGTGGACATTCGCGCGCGCAAGACGAAATCCTTCCAAAAGCTTAGTGTTCGGAGCGATTTCAACATAAAAACATCAAAAAACCAATGGTTTTTCAACAAAAAAATGTCAAAATCTCATCCCGCGCGCTCTTGCGGATTCGTAGGAAACCCAACACTTTTTAAACATTTCTGTCAAACGGGCTTTTGCGAGCAACTTTTTCGAACTTCTGCGACAACGGTTGCGCACCTGCCAGGGCCATCATCCCTGTCAAATAATACCATGCGGGACACATTCGTTTTTTCTTCGCGCGCGCACGCCGAAATCTCCAAAAACCATTGGGTTCTGTGGGTGTGTACCCCACGCCAGTGTAGTAGCCACGGTCGTCCGCACGCCACGAAGTGAAGTGTCCCAACGTCATAGGGCGGGAAGCTGGGTTTGGGTGGTCGCGAAGAGTCGTTTGGATATTTGGTGGAGCTTGTAATGCCCCCCCACGAAGTGGGGGTATTGCCTGGTGTCGTATGAAAACCCTGGCACTGGGGAGAACACCACGCGTTCGGGTAAAATGATTGTTGTTGTTGTTGTTGTTGTTGTTGTTGTTCTGGTTATTGTTGTTGCTGTTGCTGTTGCTGTTGTTGCTGTTGTTCTTGTTGCTGCTGTTGTTGTTGTTGTTGTTGTTGTTATTGTTATTGTGTGTGTGTTGTTGTTGTTGTTGTTGTTGTTGCTGTTGTTGTTGTGGTATACTCATCTCTAGAGAAGAACTATTGTTCATCTTCGACAGCGGTTCTGGGTGCTCTCGCCTCGACGCCGGCTACATTTCTCTGAAAACGAGGCTCCCGCTCGAGCGTTGGCTTGACCCTAAAAGTGCGCCCTTGGAGGCCCAGCCACGACGACACAGGTTCCTGCTCGATACTTCCTCAATTTACTTCGAAACACCCTGGCCAGGCAGGCCTCCAAACTCATGAACGGCGCTCTCGCTCGAGACTTTCTCGCAATTCAATCAAGTTGGCGGGGGCCCAGCCACGACGACAAAGGCTCCTGCTCGATACTTCCTCACGATTTACTCCGAGAGCCCCTGGCCAGGAAGGCCCCCGAACTCAGGAACGGCGCTCTCGCTCGAGACCTCCTCATGATTCAGTCAAATTGGTGGAGGCCCACATGCGACGACAAAGGCTTCCGCTCGATACTTCCTCAAGATGTGCTCGCAGAGGTCCTTGCCAGAGAACCCCCCGAAATCAAGAGTGGCGCTCTCGCTCGAGACGCCCTCGTCATTCAGTTAATTTGGTGTGGGCCAAGCCGCGACGACGAGGGCTCCCGTGCGTTACCTCCTCAAGCTGTACTTCGAGAGCCCGTGGCCCGAGACTGCAATTCAGTAGCGGCGCCGGAGGCCCACCTGCGACGACAGGGGCTCCCGCTCGACACCCCCTTTAGTACTCCTACACGACCTGGCCAGAGAGGCCCCCGAACCACAAAGGCCCCAGCACGCTGCTCATTGAGCCCTTCGGACACAGCCCAAAGAAACTCCAGGCGCGCCCGCGGGGGCCCCCGCACGCTGCCCCCTGATGCCTTCGGACACAGCCCACAGAGGTCCCGGCGCGCTGCCCACTGAGGCCCCCAACGCACAATTCTTTGAGGCCCAGAGTAAGCCCACAGGGACCGTAACATGCTGCCCGCAGGCCCTCCGGCACAGCCCACATAGGCGCCAAGCGCGCCCACAGAGGTTCCCACGCGCTGCTCACAAATGCCACAGGCGCGCCCACAGAGGGCCCAGCGCGCTGCCCCCCGATACAGCCCACAGAGGCCCCAGCCCTCAGAGGCCCCAAGCGCGCCCACAGAGGCCCCAGCCCACAGAGGCCCCAAGCGCGCCCACAGAGGCCCCAGCGCGCTGCCCACTGAGGCCCCCGACGCAGCCCACTGAGGCCCCAGCCCCCCCCCCAAGCGTGCCCATGGAGGCCCGCCCCAGCGCGCTGCCCACTGAGGCCCCCCGCTCCTCAGAGGCCCCACGCGCGCCCACAGAGGCCCCAACCCGCAGAGGCCCCGAGCGCACCCACAGAGGCCCCCGCGCGCTGCCCACTGAGGCCCTACGGAGCAGCCCAGAGGTCCCAAGCGCGCCCACAAAGGCCCCAGCCCGCAGAGGCCCCAAGCGCGCTCACAGAGGCTGCCCACTGAGGCCCCCGACACAGCCCACAAAGGCCCCTAGCGTGCCCACGGAGGCCCCAGCGCGCTGCCCACTGAGGCCCCGACTCTTACACAGGCCCCACACGCGCCCACAGAGGCCCTTGCCTACAGAGGCGCCAGGCGCGCCGAGGCCCCCGCGCGCTGCCCACTGAGGCCCTCCGGCACAGCCCACCGAGGCCCCAAGCGCGCCCACAGAGGCCCCAGCCAACACAGGCCCCAGGCGCGCCCACAGAGGCCCCAGCCCACAGAGGCCCCAAGCGCGCCCACAGAACCACCAGCGCGCTGCCCACCCACAGAACCTCCAGCGCGCTGCCCACTGAGCCCCCCCGACCACTCCCACAAAAGCCCCAAGCGCGCCCTTCGAGGCCCCAGCCCACAGAGTCGTCAATCGAGCCCACGGAGGCACCCGCGCGCTGCCCACGAGTCCTCCAACACAGCCCACAAAGGCCCCACGCGCGCCCACAGAGGCCTTAGCCCGCAGAGGCCCCAAGCGCGCCCACAGAGGCCCCAGCGCGCTGCCCACTGAGGCTCCCGAGGCCCCAGCCCACAGAGGCCCCAAGCGCGCCCACAGAGGCCCCAGCGCACTGCCCACTGAGGCCCGCCGACGTAGCCCACAGAGGCCACGAAGGCGCCCACAGAGGCCCCAACCCGCAGAGGCCCCACGCGCGCCCGCAGAGGCCCCAGCGCGCTGCCCACTGAGGCCCCCCACGCACCCCACAGAGACCCCAAGCGCGCCCACAGAGGCCCCAGCCCACAGAGGCCCCACGCGCGCCCACAAAGGTCACAGCGCGCTGCCCACTGAGGTTCCCGACGCAGCCCACAGAGGCTCCAGCCCACAGAGGCCCCAAGCGCGCCCGCAGAGGCCCCCGCGCGCTGCCCACCGATGCCCCCCGACACAGCCCACAGAGGCCCCAAGGGCGCCCACAGGGGCCTCAGCCCGCAGAGGCCCCAGGCGCGCCCACAGAGGCCCCCGCTCGCTGCCCACTGAGGCCCGGCGACACAGCCCACAGAGACCCCACGCGCGCCCGCAGGGGCCCCAGCTCGCAGAGGCCCCAAGCGCGCCCACAGAGGCCCCGACGTGATGCCCACTGAGGCCCCCAACGCAGCCCACAGAGGCCCCAGCCCACAGAGGCCCCAAGCGCGCCCACAGAACTTCCAGCGCGCTGCCCACTGAGGCCCCAGCGCGCTGCCCACTGAGGCCCCCGACGCAGCCCACAAAGGCTCCAAGCGCGCCCACAAAGGCCCCAGCCCGCAGATGCCCCAACTGCGCCCGCAGAGGCCCCAGCGCGCTGCCCACTGAGGCCCCCGACGCAGCCCACAAAGGCCCCAAGCGCGCCCACAGAGGCCCCAGCCCGCAGAGGCCCCAGGCGCGCCCATAGAGGCCCCAGCGCGCTGCCCACTGAGGCCCCGCGCGCGGCCACAGAGGCTCCAGCCCACAGAGGCCCCAAGAGCGCCCGCAGAGGCCCCAGCGCGCTGGCCACCGATGCCCCCCGACACAGCCCACAGAGGCCCCAAGGGCGCCCACAGGGACCCCAGCCCGCAGAGGCCCCAGGCGCGCCCACGGAGGCCGCCGACACAGCCCACAGAGGCCCCAGCCCGCAGAGGCCCCAGCTCGCAGAACGGCACTCTCGCATGAGATTTCTTCGCAATCCAATCAAGTTAGCGGATTCCCTGCCGCGGCGACAAGGCTCCCGCTCGATATTTCCTCGCGATCTGGGGGGCCCTGGCCAGAGAGGTTCCCGAACTCAGACACGGCGCTCTCGCTGTGGACATCCTCGCAACTCAGTCAAATTAGTGGGGGCGCAGTCGCGATGACAAGGGATCCCGCTCGATGCTCTCTCGCGATTTGCTCTGAGCCCTCTCGCCTGGTCCATCCTTCTCTTCCCCCGTCCGTCCTCCCCTCCCCTGTTCTAGAGGCCGCGCTAAATGTGCGCGGCAGGTAAGGAAGATAGACCCCCGAGGGGGGACGGTCGAAGACAAAGAGGGCGGGTATCGAGGAATTGGGATAGACGTGTTGCATGGCACGCCAAAGCTGTCTTAAACTGATTGTTGTTGGCCTACTTCGTGTCCTTCGTGGCCCTGCTGTCGCTCTCTCTTTCGCTCGTCGTCGCCGTCGTCGTCGTCGTCTTCGCCGTCGTCGTCGACGTCGTCGTCGTCGTCGTCGTCGTGGTCGGTCCCCTGTCCGTCCCTCTTGGGGTCGGGTCGACGGTCCGCGGCCGCCCCGCCGATCAGCGCTGCCGCTGGCCAGGCCGCCGGTCCGCGGCCGCCCCGCCGCTTGCCCAGGCCCGGACTGCAGGGAAGAAAGGTAAACCCCCCAAAAAGGGTTCGATCGAAGACGAAGAGGGCGGGTATCGAGGGTTTGGGAAATACGCGTTATTGGACACTCGGGCAGGTAAGGTCGAACAGTCTTAAAATGATTGTTGTTGTTGTTGTTGTCGTTGTTGTTGTTCGCCCCGAGTTGTGTTCTGGCAGCCCCGTGTCCTGGATGAGCATTGGGAGGCCACAGAGTGCGGCATTGCTCAGGACCACTTTCGCTCAGGACCCCTTCTGCTTCATGGCAGTCCTCGGTCTCTGGAAGTCTCCGGAAGTCTCCCGCGCGCCTGCTGCGTGGTTCGAGATCCTGGCTTCCACCATTTAAACAAGAAAAACGCCATAAACATAAACTTTCGGCGCTCCGCGCGGATTTCTTGGATCTGGCCTGACCCCCCTAGTTTGGTAGCCGCGACGCGCGGGGGGAGTGCTGCGGGGTGGGGGGTGGGTGGGAGGGGGAGGGGGACGGGGAGGAGGAGGAGGAGGAGGAGGAGGAGGAGGAGGAGGAGGAGGAGGAGGAGGAGCAGTGTAAACCCAAGAGGCATCAACGATGTTGGAATAAACCCTCCCTCCAAGCTCCCTCTTCATAGGCCCCTACAACAGTTGATTTCAATTGATGGAACTGCCTCGTAGGAAGACGCCCGTTTGAAGACTCTGAAGCATGCCAAAACATCGTTCTCGGGATTCCAACGCGACTGATCAACCTGACTGTTGCGTCTTGACGGTCCTGAGTCTTGTCAGAACACCATTCCTGGGACTTCACAGCGCAGCGAATCAACGTAAGTCTTGGGCCCGCATAGTCCCGAACCCTTCCCAAACGCCATTTCTGGTACGTTGATGATGGGAACCGCGAAACTCTTGTACACTTTATTAACGAATATGCGTGGCGCTTAGGCGAGAACCACAGTTTGAAAAGGAACCGCCCTCAAGCTCTTGCAATTTGTTTAAATGAATGTGCGCGGCGCTAAGGCGAGAGCCACAATTTGAAAACGGCCCGCCCCCAATCCGTGAAACTGTTGCAACTGTTTTTAAAACGAATGTGCGCGGCGCTAAGGCGAGAGCCACATTTTGAAAACGGCCCGCCCTCATTCCGTGAAGCTCTTACAATTCTTTTAAACGAATGCGCGCGGCGCTAAGGCGAGAGCCACGTGTTGAAAACCACCCGCCCTCAGTATGTGAAGCTGTTGCCAATCGTTCAGAGTCAGAAGTGGTGTGGAAATCTCAGGCGAAACGCCAGGCCCGGCCTAAAAACTGGCCTCGGGGTGCGACAAAGAGAAATTACTTATAAGGGAACGGAATAGAGGAGAAGGAGGAGGAGAAGGAGGAGAAGGACGAGGAGGAGGAGGAGGAGTAAGAGGGAGGAGGAGGAGGAGGAGGCGGAGGAGGAGGAGGAGGAGGAGGAGGAGGAGGAGGAGGAGGAGGAGGAGGAGGAGGGGAGGAGGAGGAGGAGGAGGGGGAGGGGGGGGTGAGGAGGAGGAGGAGGAGGGGGAGGAGGAGGAGGGGGGGAGGAGGAGGAGGAGGAGGGGGAGGAGGAGCAGTAGAAAGTACGGCCACGGTGCCACTATAGCAAAAGCGCTAGGCAGGGAACGGAGGGTGCTTTCCTGGCCACGGCTGGCCTCGGCGGCGAGGGCTTTTACCCAGCCTGGCTCGAGTGAGCGGCCTGAAAAGCAGAGAGCCCCCCCTGAGCCCACAGCGACTCACATCCCCAAATCCCGACTGTACAGTCGGGGCGCTGACCTAAGGAACCCTGAATAAGGAACGGGCCCCCTTTTCCCCAGAAGTTGAGCTTCGACTTCCCCTCCGGAAGCCAAAGGAGAACCCAAGGCAAACTGTGAAGCAATCGAGGAACACGGAGCCCCTCCCCAACGAAAAGGGTTCCTTCTTCAGGGCCCCGACTGTATGCAGAGAGGGAGGGGTGGGGCGGCGGGCGAGGAATGGGAGCGCGAGGAGAGGAGATGGGATGGGGGTCATCCGCAGGGCCGGGGGGGGCGGAAGAGTGGTATAGGAAGAGCAGGGCGAGGAGCGAAGGGGAGACAGAGGAGGAGGAGGAGGAGGAGGAGGAGGAGGAGGAGGTGGAGGAGGAGGAGGAGGAGGAGGAGGACATCCAACCTCGTTCCCTGGCGGAGCCGCCGCGACGACCACGCAGGCGCCGCCGTCTGCCTGGCGTCGGCCGAGTGAAAGCTGGGCGCAAGGCGGACGGCGACACGGGGTGCGGTGAGGGAGCCCACGGGTGCGTGGCCGAAGTCGCTGGACAAGGGCAGGGCGGGGGCTTCCGCGGTGCGGACAGAAACGAGGACAAGCCCTGTCAGGCCTGAGCTGAATCAGATCGCGACATCAGGTCGGACCGAGCACGGATCGGATCGCCAACGAATCGTCCCGAATCGCATCGAAATCGGAACGCCGCGCCCTGCTCTGGCTGGCCCCCGCCGATGCCGGAGGATGAAACCGAATCCAATCGAATCGGAATCGCGGACCCAACTGGCGAATCGAATCGCATCCCATCGGATCGCGGGCGGCCCCGCTGTCCTGTTCCCCTCCGACGCCCCTTTCACGCGTCTCTACCTCGTTCATGACAGGTCCGTCCGCGTCGCGATTTGCCGCCGACAAAAGCCAATGTCCCCCCGCACGCACACACCCCACCATCCGTGTACCCATCGGTCGGAGGTGGGCAAGAACATGACTAGAAGGCGTTGAATGTGGATTGGATGTTCGCCCGCCTTGTAAAGAGGAAGGAAAAGGGGAAATTACTCGATTATTGAAGCATGAAGGCACCTGGGATGGAGAGGAACCAGGGAATCCAAAGATGCCTACTTTCAACGACCGCCGGGTAAACAACATGACAGTATATAATGCATGTGGCGGCAAACACCAAAACACGCGCGGGCGTCCCATCGTTATTTTGCAATGGCTGCTGTCAAAGACGGTGGGGGGCGAGCTTGAGAAGTTAACCCGACTTCTCATCTTGCTTGTCATCGTCCGTTCCTTCCCCTCCTCCTCCTCCTCCTCATCTTCCTCGTGCCGCATTTGGCGGTGTACTCCAGATTGGCTGCTGCAGCTTCACCGCCGTGATGGAGACCTGTGCATCGCCAGTGTCCGTGTTACTCAAGTGCTGCATCGGCGATGTGTCCACTCGTTCCCTTCCTCCTCCTCGTCCTCCTCCTCGTCCTCCTCCTCCTCCTCCTCCTCGTCCTCCTCCTCCTCCTCCTCCTCCTCCTCCTCCTCCTCCTCCTCACTCTCCTCCCCCAAGTCGCCCCCCGTCCTGCCCCCCTCCTTCCCTCCTTCCTCCTCCTCCTTCTCCTCCTCCTCCTGCTATTCCTCCTCCTTCTCCTCCTCCTCCTCCGCCTTCTCCAAACCCTCATCCTTCTCCTGCTCCGCTTCCTCTCCCTCCGGAGCACCCCATTGGCCCGCCCAGTTGCCTTGCCGATAAACATGCTGCCCCCCTGCCACGTCTCTGGGCTGTCGCAGTTGGCCCTGGCGGACCGGCGGCGGCAAA
Source organism: Prorocentrum cordatum (assembly GCA_963575745.1). Taxonomy (NCBI): domain Eukaryota; class Dinophyceae; order Prorocentrales; family Prorocentraceae; genus Prorocentrum; species Prorocentrum cordatum. Next base: position 260,545 of record CAUYUJ010014854.1, on the reverse strand, counting down.
CGTAGCAGCGTTGTCGAAAGCTCCGCGGGGGGGAGGAATGCAGGTGGGGGGGATGGGGAGGGAGGAGAGAGGCTGAGATGGACGGGGAGGGAGGTGGAGGTGGATGGGGAGGGGGAGGGAGACGGGGGAGGGGGAGGGATACGTAAATGTTATAATTCTCTCCACGTCCACTTCCAGGAGCACGACCTCTCTTCCTCGAAGGCAGAGAACATCTACGCGCCGGACTTGTTTGCCGCGGAGCCCGGCGCCGGCACCCTGCAGGCCTGCCTCCCTCGCGCACCCTGTCCCGCCGTGCCCGTGGGGCCGAACTGACGCGGAGCGACGACAGCGCGATGCGCAGAAAAAGGCAATGCCTCCAACACGCTTGATGGCCCATTTGTTCAGAAGGGGCGCCAGAAAAGGGGCGATGCGGGAGTTAGCGCGGGGGGGATGAGTGGGGGGGGCGCGGGAAGATTGGGATGTGAGGAGGCGTGGAGGAGGTTTTGGATTCCCTCCCGCTTCTGCTCGCCCTCCTGCTGTTCCTCCTGCTGCTCCTGCTGCTTCATGCTGCTCCTGGTGTTCCTGCTCCTCCTCGTGCTCCTGCTGCTGCTGCTGCTGCTGCTGCTGCTGCTGCTGCTGCTCCTCCTCCTCCTCCTCCTCCTCCTCCTCCTCTGGAGCCTTGGCGGGCGCAGTCCCTCCCCGCAGAACTGGCCCACAAACTTCTTGGATGTGGGGTCTATGCCCTGGCGCGTAGACTTCAAGGCCCCCGCCTTCCCCGTCCCTGCAGCATGCGGGCGTCGCAAAGCCACGTCCTTGAGCTGCCTCCTCGCGTGGCACCCGCATTGCATGCAAAATATCAACTCATTCACCTACAGCCTATGGGAATCGTGCGTCCTGGCCAGCACTCTTGGGGTACCAAGACACGCTCACTGTATTATCACGCCGCGCCGAGCCGCATCCGCACACTCGACACCCCTACCTCCCATCAGCGTTGTGAAGGACGTAGCCGCGATCTGAAACAGTGGGTTGGAGCACTGAGACGGGCTCTTCTCCTTGTGACTGGGGCTCCCTGGGGATCTTCTTGACCCTCGGGGGCCTATCTTCATTTGGAAAACCAGCTTTGCTAAGCTGCTTCAGAGATCCTGCCAGGAGCCTCGTGAACTGCCTGCCGAAATTCTGCGCTGCCTTAAGCAGCGGGTCGATCTGGGGAGCTCCTGGATGTTCCAAAGCTCCTTAACTCGCATATCTATCAGCCTTCAAGTTTCCAGGAAACCATGAGTCTGGGAAATCGTGGTTTCGAAGCCACGTCGTACTCTTGTGCGACGGCGTCCGCTGGAGATGCACGTTTTCTCTCCCGCGCGTCATCCAACTCCCGGAGAATACCTCCAGACTTCTCACTAAGGCTCCACAGCTCTACGCATAACATCTGGGCCCTTCTGGAGACCTACGATCAAGCTCTCGTGATCTCTCACGATCGTGGCCTTCGCCCCCACCGAGCACAGGGCCATGTAAAAAAGCGCAATGCTCAGCCGAGCCTGCGCGCTGAACTGGCCAAGGGACAAGGCCGCGCGCTACTGCTCACGCTTGCTCGCTGCCCTGCTCGAGAGAAACGACTGCCCAGCCTGCTCTCGTCATCCGCTCCACCCGCGGGCTGATGCTTGATCCGCCAACGCATATCTCATCACCTAGGCACCCGCGTCCCAGCAGGCCGCGAGGGGGGCGCTCGTGCTCAGGCAACGACGGAGGCATGGCGTCTCGCATGCTGTCAGTCACCCCATACTCGACTAGCTGATTGCCTCCGAACTCGCGACCGACCGACACGAGCTCCTCGCGCCCTTGGCCTCGACGCCGAGCCTTCAAGCCGTCGCATCCGTACAATCTGCGAGAAATGGTGCCGGCCGTCTGGCCGCGCCGTGTTCGTGCTGCGGAGGTCGCGCGTCGCTCTTTCAAACAGCTTCGACTGCGTCTACAGCCCTCCAGACGTGTGGATGGTCACTAGGTCCGCCGTGACGCCGTCGCCTTTAGCCTTGGGGACCTGCAACTGTCTTACTCGGGCCGAGGAAGGGAAGCCCCTGCCAGACCATGCGCCTAGTTGCCTGGGGCTCCCGCTGCCTCTCGAGACTGCCGTGCGCGAGCGCATCGAGGGACTCCGCGCTCATCTTCTCGAGATCCATGTCGAACCCGCGAGAATCCACCCGCTCCGTGAAGGACCTGACTTTCCACCCGAGACGCCTCAAAGTTTGCGCCGCTGCTCCCCCAGGGTCACTGACTGCGGCCCGCCCCAGACTCACCGTAGAGACCCCAGCTTCGACGATGGCCGTCACGACGCCCTTGAAGGCCCAGATGTCGCGGCACGCCTGGAGCCGCGCCGTGGTGGGGGGGAGTGTTTACCACAGACGACGGATCGAGGTCTGGCGGGTCCTGCGGGGGGTGCAGCACTGCCCTAGACCTGCCTCTAGCTTTGCCAAACATGGCGAAGCTAGCAACATTTCGAAGGTCAGAAAGGTCCGAGTCGTTCATTCATGTGGCTCTGACGCCGTAAGTAGCCGACGCCAAGCCGCCGGCGCTGACAACTCTGGGGGGCCAAGCCTGGTGGTGCCTCAGCGCTCGGAACCTGTGGGGCCTCCTACTGAGATTCTGGACACGGCCCCTTAGAACTCTCCTGCCTTCCCTGACCTGCTGGCCGAAATCGCGCCCCAGGTTCTTCGCGCTCGAGCACGCCTTGAAACTAAGATGTTTGAATTTCGCGCCATCGCCGTCCACCGGCGCGCTGGGCAACGCGGCAACCTGGCAATTCTTCCAGGGCGCTGCCAATTCCATCCTCTGGAGACGTTTGCAGAGTGCGGGAGTGCCGTCGATGACCAGTCCTCCACAAATGTGCGCGACATGCGCCGACAAAGACGCCCGACGAGATCTCATGAACACGAGCGAGTCATGCAACGCAGCCCGCAACGTGGTCGCAGCGAACGAACCGCCTGCGATGATCGAGCGCGTCCGCGTGATGACCCCCGATGCCGCCTCCCATATCTCGAGCGTCCTCGGCCCTCCGCACACTCGAATCAGCGCGCGCGCTCCGCGATGATAAAACTGGTGTTTCTGGCAGGCGGCCCACAGACAGCACGGCGGATCTTCTCGTGCGCTCTCCAAATCGAACGAGCCCGACGCCGAACCTGCTTCAATAGAATTAGCTGCCTCTGCCTGAGCCGCTTGCTGCCAGACTGACTGCTCGCAACTCTTCCCCTTGGAGCCGCGCGCGGAATCCAAGTAATTCTCTCGCTCCCACTGCTTGGCCAAGCTGCGCCTGGTGCGGCCGGGCAGTCTGACGCGCGTCGCTGGGAGAGCGATCGGCTGATAGCCGCCCTCTGGCCTCTACAAATGGCAGCCGGCGCCGGGTCCAACTGATCAGGGAGAACTAAAAATGACTCCACGGACAACAGAACTCAGCGTGCACAGCCAGACCTGCATCACTGAGCTGATTGAGGCTCGCAAGGTTCCAGCCGTCGATGCCGACAGCCTTGTCTCCTTGAACTTCGAATGGCCTCTCGAACCTCGGGCGCGGCGGGCGCCGGTGCGGGGCCCCCTCGCGGAACGTCGAGATCTCGGGCCCTCGACCTAGATGGCCCCCCCGCGTGCCAGATCTGCTCGCGCTCCTCCATGGGGGCCTCCGCAGCGTCCAAGGGCCCAGCGGGAGCTCCAACCAGACTGGGCCCGTCAGGGGCCCATACCTGGGGTTCCTTTGTCCACCTGAACACTCCTCCTCTTCCTTGCTTAAGATTGCGTGAAGCCCACTGCCTCCGCTGCTGAGTCCTCATGGCCTTTGCACTCAAGTCGACAGAATCAGCAGCGGCCCGGGCGGCCGTCGGAGCGCCCTGCAACTTCTCGCGGGAGATGTCGGCGCGCGACTGGAAGCGCTCCTTGAACTTCTTACACTCGGATATACCTTCAAGGTCCCTGATCGGGGCTGGGAGTTTCCGAGCCAGGTCCTGGGCCCCCTTCGACGCCCGCGGACGTTCCCGCCCATGGAGATGCGCCAGCTCCTCCAACCGCGCCTGGAACCTCCTGGGGGCCCTCTGGACCCCGGGCTGCATTTGGGGAAGGGGCCCTTGACGGGCTGCTCCCAAGTCGGCTTCTCTGCCACCTGGAACTCAGTGCCTCTCCCGCAATACTGAGAACGCCCATGGGCTTCGATGCCTAGCACGTCGCAGAGCTCCCGCTCCATGGCGTCGCACATCTCCCCATGCAACTGGGGTGGCCCGTCGCCCGGGGGCCGCAGTCGCAGCCGTTTAGAACGTGCGAGAAAGCTGAACCTTGCCCCTCGGCGGCGGCATGGGGCCCGCGCGGTTATCTAGGGGGGTGGTTTCGGCAGCTTCAAAGCTGGAAAATGCGTCTTGTTGCTGGACTCTTCGGGCCTTTACAAGCCTTCACTTCGCCTATGAAATCGTGAGATACTCTGAAATAGCCAAGTTCACGCCAAACTTCCCCCGCGCGACAAGTTGGCCCCCCAGGATTGACTATCGCGGCTCGGAGCCCCCCCGAGACAAGCAGCTTCTGGACCTCCGGCGGAACGCCATTGAAACCGGCAGGAATAGCGAAGGGCCTCTGGGCACTGAAGAGAAACTCCCCGAGCTGGTTGAGCCGCCGTTTAGACTTGCCGCCCCGGCCCCCCCTCGCCACCGGGAAATAAAGACAGCGCGCGTAAAGCCCGCCGCGCCCGCCCGTTCACCCGCGCGACGGTAGTGCGAGCATGGCGTAAATTACGCGCATCTCCCAAAACTGTTACACGCCCCTATGCGCTGCTTAACTGCGACGCCTACTCCTGCCGAGACGCCACCTTGTAATGCTCTGAGCGCGGGGCTCATACGAATCTTCTAATTTTTCAGCCGGCGACTTCTCAGACCGCGGAACATTCGGCGCGAGGGCTCGCGACTCCCGAGTGCCGACAAAGATCGACCGTCACCGAGGCCTGAGTCCCAGCTCAACCTGACGTGCCCGCCGTGACGATCCGCCGCGGCCTGCGCGGGGGGGCGCTGCTGGCGCTGGCCGCCGCAACCGCGCCTGTGCCACTCCCTCGTCTGATCGGCCACCTCGGCCGCCCGTGCTACCCCGCCGTCTGCAGGTGCCGCTGCAGCTCTGTCGCCGCCTCGACGCCGCATGGCCGCCAGCCTCGCGCGAAGGTCCTCCTGCTCCTTCTTCGCCTGCTCCGCCTTGGCCTTGAGGTCGCCGAAGATCTGCCGCGCCGTCTCGTAGAACCTGGCTTGGACCTGCTCCTCGCGCGCCTTGGCCTGCTTCCTGTCCTGGTCGGACACGTCCACGAACTCCGCCAGGCCGAATAGGTCGTCCCCGCTCCGCGAGCGCGATCGCGGGCCTCGGGGCAGCCTGCGGCGGGCCCGCCACCGCGTGCAACTACTTGATCGCCGTCTTGTACTGCCGCTCCTGCTGCTCGTAGTGCTGCATTGTGTCCCGCAGCTCGTCCTGCTTGCCATCCAGGCCCGACTGCAGGCTGATGATCTCGTCCGTGCGCTTCTGGATCGAAGCCTCAAGCTCCTGCATGACTTTGTAGCTTTTGTCGGCCCTCTGCTGCGGAGACACCTGCTTCTGATCCTTGATATCCAGCAGCTTCTGGTCGAAATCTGCCAGACTTGAGTTATTGGCCTTGCGCGCCAAGTTGATGAACTGGCCCACCTTCGCATCGGTGAGGTCGGGAGCTGGGCCGGTGCCTACCAGGACGAGACCAACTGGTAGCGGCATGCTCCCGATGTGGCCAAGGCCAAGAGGCACACTAGGGCCGTCACCACACTTCCCAAACTTCCCACTTCCCGCGGACTTGCCCTCCGGCTTGTCACTGCCAGACTTCCAGTGCTTGCCGCAATGCTTGCAGTGGGGCCTGGCCGAACTCCGTCTTCGAGCACCCACAGAAGAAACACTTCCACACCTTCGCTCTGGTGCCAGCGCCATGCCACCGGCAGGAGGATGACATCCGCGCGAATCTGCGGCGCAACTGCAGCGGGAGAGAGTGAGCGGCAAAATGCCCCTCACCCTTGGCACGGTTTCTGATCGAGGGTCGTGCGGGTCCCTCGGCCGCCTCGAACCCCGACCCCAAGGAAGGCGAACGCCCTGGGCAATGGCCTTCAACCAAAGGCTTGAGCCACATTGGCTACGGATCCTCCTCCACCTCCTCCTCCTCCTCCTCCTCCTCCTCCTCCTCCTCCTCCTCCTCCTCCCCCTCCTTCTCCTGCTACTGCTGCTCCCCCCCCCAGCCCGGATCCACGAATCCACGGGCCACCCGCCCGCGACAGCCGCGGCTGCGATGGATGGCCAAGGCGCTTCGTCACAGGACGCCCCCTCCGCTCTCTTCTCCTGCTGCCCCTTCTCCCCCTCCCCCTCCCCCTCCCCTCCCCCCGCCCCCCGCTTCGTCACAGGACGCCCCCTCCGCTCTCTTCTCCTGCTGCCCCTTCTCCCCCTCCCCCTCCCCCTCCCCTCCCCCCGCCCCCCTCATCCCTTCCCCCCCCTCCCCCTCCCCCATCTCTGCTCCTCCTCCTCCTCTTCCTCCTGCGCCTCCTCCTCCTCCTCCTTCATTATTTTTTCCTTCTAAATAACTCCTCGTTGTCGCGCCCCGAGGCCGGTCGAAATGGCTGGCCGGGCGTTTCGTTTGAGACTTCCTCGCCATGTATGACCGTGACGCTGAAAATTGGGTGGCAGTTTCACAAGTGGAGGGCAGGCCGCTTCCAAAATGTGGCTCGCGCCTTAGTGCCGCACGCATTCGTTTTAAACGTGTGCAAGGGTTTTACGGATTGAGGGCGGCTCCCTTTCACTATGTGGCTCTCGCCTTAGCGCCACGCGTACTCGACTTAAACATCGGCAAAAGCTTCACGGATGGAGGGCAGCTTCACGGATGGAGGGCGGAGTCCCATGGTTAACGTACCAGAAGTAGCTTTTTGCAACGATTCAGGACCATCAGGGCGCAACAGTTGCGTTGACTCGCGGTGTTGATGTCCCAGGAATGGTGTCCTGGCGCGATTCAAGATCGCCCAGACGCAACAATCACGTTGATTCGTGACGTTGGAACCCCGAAACGCGTTTCAGGGTCTTCAAACGGTTGTTCCCAACGGAGAATTACCCTGTAATCGTGAATCTTTATATGGGGCCTATGCGGAGGGAGCCTGGAGGGAAGGTTTACTCCAACACCGTTGATGGGTCTTGGGTTTACACTGGTCCTCCCCTCCTCCTCCTCCTCCTCCTCCTCCTCCTCCTCCTCCTCCTGCTCTCTCCTTATGCTGTCCCTTCCGCCCCTTCCGCCCCTCCCCCTTCTGCCCCTCCCCCTCACCTACTCTCCCTCCTGCCCCTCCCCCTCCCCCGCTCCCTCCTCATCCTCCTCCTCCTTCCCCACTATCTTCATGCTACCCGTTCAGCCCCTCCTCCTCGCCCCCCCTCCTTGTCCTTTTCCTCCGCCCCCCTCCCCTCGGGATGGGGGGCGGGAAAAGGAGGAGGGGGCTGGGGTGGGCGCTCGGTCATGGGACCCCCCGCTTGCCTCTCCTCCTGCTGCCCTTCCTGCCCCTTCTCCCCCCGCCTCCCCCTAAAAAAAAGCTAAAGGGAGGGGAAGGGGGACGGGATGGGGGATGGGGTGGGGCTGGGGGGGGGGGGAATAGAGGCACAACGCGGGAGGCGGGATCCTCTCCCCAACCTCCCCAATCCTGTTCCTCCTCCTGCCTCCCCCCGCCGACACCTACACGACACAGCTTGCACCACGCAGTTTGCACCACATAGCTTCTGCCATCGTGCACCACATAGCGTACACTCCATGCATTCTCCTTTTCTTAAATATGTTCGGCCCCCCCTCCCTGGATTTAGCCGCCCCTTTGCGTATTGCAATGTACACACGGTGAAAGTATTATGCGCGCGCACTCGTTTTATCAAACCGGATCAATTATCAGAGTCTCTTACAACAGACGGGACGAAGTGCGCGCGCGCGTCGTTGCGCACGCATGCCCAAATCCTTCAATAACCATCGGTTTCGTGAGGGTTCAGAACCGAATGTCCCGGAAACATATAGAACACATGGCTTCGCAACGCGAATTTTCAAAAAAACAACCAGCGCCCGCGATTTTGCGAATTCTCTTGAAAAACCATTTGTTTGCACCATCTTCAAAAACTGATACCACACGAGCCTCTAGCGCGCGCGTCGGAATCGAGCGAACGCCCTTGCCCACGTGCTGTCGCAAAGGTCCTGTATAACAAACTGCGCGTTGTGCACGCGCGCGTCGTCGCGCGCGCATGCCGGAATCATTCAACAACCTCCGGTTTCGCAGGGAATTAGAAATCGAGTGTCCCAGAGACATATAAAACATATGGTTTCGCAGCGAGAATGTTCAAACACAGCCTGCGCCCGCGCCCTGGCGAATTCTTACGAACAGCCACTGTTTTGTTCACCATCTTCATAACAGGCTACCGAACGGGCCTCTCGCGCGGGCATGTCGAAATCGTTTGAACGCCCTGGTGCGCGTGCTGGGGGGGGCACGGTCCCTGTCAAAGAGCACCATGCGGGCCAATCGCGCGTCGGCCGCGCGCGCATGTCGGCTCCTTTCCAAAACCTTCGTCGCCGACGCGAGGACGCCGACATCGTCGTCGGCGTGATCAGCAGCATCGGCGCCGTCGCTGGCCTTGCCGCCAACATCGCTACTACCATCGTCGCGCCGACCGTTTCCGACGTTACCAAATGCCGCGCCTGCCCAAGTCGCCGACTCCGGCTGAAGTGCCCGCTGGGAAGTGCCCAGCGGTCAGCGCCACCGCGGCCGCGCCGGTCGCGCCAAGCTAGCTGGCCGATGCGCACGCGAGCGTGCGCGGGGCTGCAGAGATGCACCAGCCAACAACAAGCACTCATCGCAATCACCGCCGCATGGGCTTTGCAAACCGAGTTGCGGGTGCGTGGGTGGGCTGTTCGCAGGAGCGCGGCATTCGTCAGCTCATGTGTAACCGTCAGTTGCAGCACATGGCTTGCGCCACGCCGCTTGCACCGCACAGCTTGCCATCCTTGCCTGTAAGGCGTTGGAAGTTCCATCCGGGCCTACCAAGGGGCCCTGGGGTTGATGGGTTCTGATGGGAAAATCGCCATGGGGTTTTGATGCCTCCGATTTCCTGCCCAACGAGAACGAGAATTCCTTGATGGGCTATCTTTTCGGCCTCCACTAGACGAAAAATCTCTGATCGATTTCGATGGTGCCTCATTGCGCGCTTCGCGATTTGGATAAACTTGTTGAAGCGGGGGAGGTCCCCCAACGCTGAATGCGACGCGCGCGTCGCATTCAGCGACCGCTATCGAAATTTGACAACTTCGATTGCGACAAAAAGCGCATAGCATAGAAATGGCAAGGGCATAGCAATGGCATCGGGGCCAAGGCCTTCGCTCTTCCATTTTCGTTACCTCCTCCTCCTCCTCCTGTGCCTGTTCCTTTCACCCTGGTTATTTTCCCCCTCGGGAGAAACCGAAACGGGGCGAGAGCCGAGACTCGGGAGAAGCCGAAACGGGGGCCAAGGGCGGAGAGAATGTTCTTCTTCACCTGCCTCCTCCTCCTCCTCTTCCTCATCATCATCTTCCTCCTCCTCCTCCTCCTCCTCCTCTTCCTCCTCCTCCTTTTCATCCTCCCCCTATCTGGCTCTCCTGCTCTCTCGTCGTTCGTTCGTGTGGAATGTGCTACTGCGTTGCCCCAATTACCCCCTGTCCTCTACTCCCCCCTGCCCTATCAGGCCCACGCTGTATCTCTTCGGCGGCAGGGGGGAACTGACTGAGACAGCGCGGCAGGACGGCAGCAGGGGAAGGGAGGAGGCCTGGGAGGGCTGAGGACGGCGGCGGCGGAGGGAAGCCGAGAAAAAGGGTCGAGGAAAGGAGACGCGAAACAATAGAGGATGAGGGGGACTGGCGGGGGGGAGGGGAGGGGAATGAAACTTTAAAGAACATCGGACAGCGGGAAGGACATCGGAGAATGAAACTGTAAAGAGGGAAGGTCAGAAGCAGAAAGGAGGAGAGGAGGAGGAGCGAGGTGGAAGGAGCGGGGTGGGAGGAGGAGTCCACCCACTTCGCTCTGTTTTCCTCCAGCCTGGGTCGGCAAGCCCGCGACGGGCCCCGCCGACGGCCCACAGTCGAGCTGCTGCAGAAGAGGCTGCCACGGCAGCCGTCCATCCACGACCCGTTCGGGCTCACATGGGCACGCCAGCGGAGCCCACCCATAGAACTTCGCCCTCGTGGCCGACGCTGGCTCCGAACATGGATGTAACCAGCACCTCCACGAGCGTGAAGTGCAGTGGACATGGGCGCCGCCAGCATGGCCATGTGAGCGCTAACGCGTCGCCACCTCACCACGAGGTGTTGAGAGCCGTCGTCAGGGCACGGTCCAGCTCGGCCAGGATGGCCGTCATGACCGTGGTCTCGTCCATGGTGGTGTCGTCGTTGAGCTCGTCCTTCAAGGCCGTGAGCGCGTCCGCCGTCGACGCGTTGGCCTGGCTCTTGAGGAGCTGCATCACCTTGGCCTCCCACGTCGTCGCGTGGGCCCTCGAGACCACCCTCGCGAGGTCTTCGGACAAGACCTTGAACTCCGTCATCTTGTAATGCTCCTGCGCCGCCGCCTCCGTGTCCATGCGAACGGCCTTCGCCTCGGCCTCCAAGTTCTTGAGCTTCACCGCCAGGCCGCGCTGCTTGAACAAGACCGATTTGGCATGGGCCAACACGTCCTCGAACTTGGAGGCATCGCCCTTCATGCCATCGGCCCAGTGCTTCCCGTTGTTGCCGCTCTCGAGCAACCCACCGCTGACGTTGCGAAGCATCTCCAGCTTCTCCGTCATCTTGTTTTTCTGCCACGTCCAGTAGACAGTCGAAAAGTCGAGCACCGCTTTGAACGACTCTGCGAAGACGGTCGTGAAATCCTTCTCGTACTCAGTGATGAGCTCGTCGCTGGTGGTGAACCTATATGGGTTGATGTTGTCGGCCTGGTGGAACAGCATCTGCAACTCCTGGATCTGATCCGCGGTGCTCTCGGGCGGCTTGAAACGGAAAGACGCCCTCTCCCAGAAGGCCATCACTTGCGCACGGTGGGACTGCCAGTCCTCCGAGGGAGACGCTTCGACTGAGGACGAGAACAACTACAGAGCTGAGGACTGGGACGAACACGACGCCGAATACGCCAACGGAACGACGCCGACAATGGCGACGACGGCGGCGACGGACGACGTCGACATCCGACGGCGACATCCGACGACGACGACGACAGCGACAACGACGACGCTGCGAGCACGAAACGATTGCCCTCCAAGTGGATGTTGTCCTCTTCCATAGTCGCAGCGTCTGCCTCGGTCATCGCCCGCATGACGATGGTCGAGTCCATCGTCTGCCCGAGGCTGAACACCCGCTCCAGCCTGTCGTAGCAGTCCTTCACCTCCTCACTCAGCGGCATACTGATGTGGCCGAGCAGCGAGATGCCGACGCCAGTGCTCCAGACCATCGAGTTGACGAAAGCCTTCCTCGGCCCGACGCCTCCCTGAGTCACCTTCTTGACCATCGTGTACCCGTGCGCGAGACAGACCGCGGCTGCATCGGCGAGCGCCTTCTTGGCGCGGTCATTGGCGAAGATGACGCCGTCGCAAGCCTTCCTCGCAGCACGAACCTTGTCCATGGAGTCGTTGTCGTCTGGGTTCATCGCGGCTAAGGCAGTCATGAGATCCTTCTCGAGACCAGACTTCTCCAGGTAGGCGGCGACCCTCCGAAAAGACTTGCTGATGCTGTCACACGTCACCTCGATATCCTTTGCAACCCCCCTCCAAGCCACTGCGTACATCGCGAGGTCACTGAAATCAAGCTCGAACTTCGTCACGTACGCAGCTTCCGTGTCCTGTTCGTTGCGGTCCTGGCGGTCCATCCGCTGAGTGATCCACTTCTCTGTGGAGGCAAATATTTTGCGCATGAAGGTGTCTGCGCCTCCCTTGCGAAGCTGCCCGCCGATCACCTTGAACTCATCGAAGACTGTCTTGAAAGAATCGTACGTGACCTCCGCGTTGTCCAGCATCCGACCGAACTCCCCCATCTTGGGGCCGTACTTGGCGCCCGTGTAGTACGCGCGGTTGAACTCGGCCAGGGCATCGCTCAGCTCCTCCCCGAACGACGATACAACAAGCCTCCAGTCCTCTGACAACTCTTGACGCAAGAACTTCCTGACATCACCTCGGATGACGCAGTTAGAGAAAGCAGTTGGCTCAGGATTCGTCAGTACCTTGGTGCTCTCAACGAACACGGAGAGCTCGTACGCAAAGTTGGTCATGGGTTCGATGATGCCAGCGCGCTTTGCCTCCGTACCGACGTGCTCCTGCTCAGTGTCGTAGAGGTCCTGCAGCTGCTCGTGGTTGATGCGCGCGGCCTTCGTAATGTCAAGGACGATGTGGTTGATGAGCAAGTCCCTCGCAATGTCGACCGTCCTGTCTGTAGCTAATCCGACGTCCCCCAAGTTCGGAACCGCCGTGGAGAAGTTCGCCTCGTTGAGATTATTCAGCCAAAGCATGCAGAGGCAAACCCGTGCAGATAAATCCTGGACCTCCGTCAGATATTTCTCGCAGAGCCTCCGCTTGAAGGGCCTCGCCTTGACGAGTGAGACGTGCTTGATCTTCTTCAGCATCGCCGCCCGCTGCGGAGCCTCCAACTTCTCGATCTCCGACCCGCCGAGTTGAGAGCGCACCTCGATGTCCGATAGTAGGCTGGCCTTGCCGTCCTGGACTTACTGCATCTTCGGCTTGAAACGCCTGAGCGCGTAGATTCGATCACCATGCCCATGGTGATCCTTGCCCTTGTCCAGGATGTCGGACAAAATGATGGACTCCTTGAGCTCGATGAGGCGGTCCTTGTCAGCGTCGCTCCCGTCGGCTGCCTGTTTCCTCTTCTGTCCGCTGTGAAGCTCGCCGCCCGCAACCGAAGTCGCGCCTCCGATGCTCCGCGGGCCCGTCGGAGCCGCGGCCGCGGAGGCTGGCCCAAGTAGACTGCCGCGGGGTGATGGCGCAGGGCTCTGAACATCCAGAAGGGCACTTGCGGAACCCTGGCTGTCGCCGCCCTCTTCCACACAGCCGTCCTCGAGCGCAAGCTTCCCCTGTGCACGCGGCGGGTTGCCGCTGGTCTGTGCAGGCGCTGACTCGGCGGAAGGTCCAGGGCTGCCGCCTGGCGCCGATGGATCAGCGAGGTACCCTCGCGCCCGCGCAGCCCCAAGAGCACGCTGTTTCACCTGGTCCAGGGTCGGGATGCTCAGGTGGCCCCGAAGCGTGATCGGCAGCTGCTCCCTCATCATGTGCTTCTCGATCGCCTGCTCAGTAGAAGCGCCCTGACCTTCGCGGCAGTTCTGAGCCGCAGCGAGCGCAACCTCCGCGTGGGAGCCGTAGGTGCTCGACCAGCGCCGCACCTTCAAGAAAGGTGATTCGGGATCAACGATCAAGACTCCTGAGACCTTCTCGCCGTGGTGTTCGTTGCTGACCTCTGTGAGCCGTTCACCTGCATCAGAAGGGTTGAGAGCTGAAGCACCTGGCGGTGCAACATGAGACTTGTATTGCGCATCCGTCAGCAAGGTGCAATCGCTGAACACTGTCATGCCCGTGTCCTGGCGCATTGAAACATCGTGGCAAGATGCAGAATGATTGGCGCGGCCAGCTGCGACGTCGCAAGAGAAAGAGAACGCCTCCTTGACAGCTGGATCTTGTTCATACATGGCGCAGAGCTGAGGCCATCCGTAGTCCAACCACCACTGGCCTTTGACGTAGCCGTTCGCATGGAAGGAGCAACTGTTCTGGAACTTCTGAATCTTCTCCCCTGGGAACTTCATGTCTGGGAACGGAACAGCAGGCGACTCCTTCTTGCCGCAGATGCCGCACACGCCCTTCGCAGCAGCGGTGAAGATGCTGACCGTGCGAATGAGCAACGGGCCAACGAGCGAGTCGCCTAGGTTGCCATCGCCAACTCTGGCGCGCTTCGCTCTCCCGCGACCACCACCTGAAACAGCTCTCCCACGGCCTCGTGGTTTGGCTGGCTGCGGCGCTGCCTCGAGATCGGCATCAAGCGTGCAGCCTCCACCGAGATTGTCGGGCGCGCCAGCCCTACCTGCACGAGACATGGATTCGCTAGAAAGCGAGATATGAAATTGTAGCTGAAATCTGGAAGATTGCTAACCGTAGCGCAAGCGCTGGAGCCAAAACGCCGACATGCACGGAACTGTCCAGGCCAGACTGCCACGTTCGTTGCACCAAGTGTCGGTTTACGACGGCCCTAGAGTCCCGAAACATCGGTCCGCACATTACCCTCACGGCCGACTGTCACATGTGACGACACACATCCCAAGACGGCAAATCGTTGCGCCACTCCGTGCGCTGCGACCCAAGAATGGTTAGCCCTTATTTTCCGATGCGCTGTTATGCCAGCTCATACGGGCACGCCCTTGAACCAATGACCTGGGCACGCACGCACCGCAATGGCCTTAGAGCGCCACGTGCGCGATCGCGCAAACTGTCGTATAGCTGGCTGCCCCGACGGCCCCAGGACACTTCGATGTGATCGCGAGCGCCACAGTAGCCAATAACCTGCACCACGCGCACTCCCGTCGCGACGGCAAGTAGAGGCAGCAAAGGCGGAGGAGGAGGAGGAGGTACAGAGGCAAGGCGAAGAATAATGACGAGGACGCGGCATGCTGGGTGGAGCAGGAAGGGGCGGGCGACCAGAAGGCTGGGAGCGAGGGAGCGGCGCAATGGCGCAAGGCTCAGAGCACGGGGGTGGGTGAGGAGGCCTTGCCACACACGAAGATACGAGCTCCCTCATCTTCTCCTTCGCATTCCCCTCGCCCCTCCTCATTCCGAACACGCACCCCCCCTGGACATTCTGAACATGCGCCCCGACGCGCACCTCACCAGCATCTGACGCTTCAGGCCGCCAATGGGTGGGGGTTTGATAATGGCGCCCATTGCCGACGGTGGGGGGCAGTGGGGGTGCAAGCCAGGAGAGGGACATGTGCAGATGGAGATGGAGGTGAGAGGCTTCGCGGGCGATGGTCAGGGACGAGAGCGTGCGGGCAGAGACAACCCAGGCGAAGCTGATGATGCATGGCCCACGGTGTCTCCCAATGGCTTTCGGGCTCTGGTTTTCAGAAAGCCGAGGCGGGGTGGGGAGGGGACTTGACCAAAAGCGCAGAGAGAGGAGATACCCAAGGCGCCCAGAATGTTTAGGGTCGGCCCCCTGGATAAGGCTTAGGCGACTCCTACGGCTGATCAGCGAGGGCAGGGTGAGGCCGCAGGAAGAGACCTTTTCGGACGTGGCCAGGGGATTCTAAAAACTGGCAGTGGGCCTCAAGGAGGCCAGCATGCTTTGGAGACGGCCCAGGGCCTGGGGTGACCAACAAAAGCAGCCCAGGGAGCAAACGACTCAGGCGGTGGAGGAGGAGAGGAGGGGCACTGGCAGAGACGTGGATGCAAGTTGGCTCAAGTCTTTCCTGGTTTAGCCTGTGCACTCCACGCAGGCGCACACTGACGATGCAACGGCGTCTGGAGATCGCCTCCAGATGAGCAGCTCGAGCTGGACTCCTGATGAGCCACTGGAGCAACACGGATGCAACAAGCACTCTAGAGCATTACATGTGCACTGAGCTCTGGATGATATGGAAAGAGCGCAACAAACAAGCACTCGAGTGAAATATGGAACGGGCGCCGCCGACGGCGCCCTGAGCGAGATGGAAGCTGCACGTCCTCAATCAGAAGGTGAAGCTGGCACCGATCCGTTTGGGAGACCCGCTGCGGCCATGTCCACGGGGTAGGTTGGCGTCCTCGGTGCGGCCTGAAACTCGCGGAGCTGCCGCGCCTCCTCTAAGGCTTCCGATGGCGTGGTCGGGGCTACGAAAGACTCTGACCCATCACCGCCGACCTCTCCTGCTGGCTCACCTGCGTCTGCAGGCGGATGCTCTTCGGGCGGCGCGTCAGCCAATGGTCCTGGCGGCGGCAGTGCTAGAGCAGCTGGTCCTGCGTCCTGCTGCTGGGCGCCCGACAGCAAGTCCTCCACGTCCGAGAACGCGGCAAACACGATCTGGCAGCGGGGATTCCTCGGACGACAGGCCCTCCACACCCCGCCGACGCGAAGCATGCGACCTGGCAAAGCTTTGCTGCATTTCACCGTAAACGTGCCGATGCCTGGGAGGAGGATCATGCCCTTGCTGTTGAGCTCAGTGAGCCACGTGGTCGAGAGAGCCTGGAGCATGGCAACCGCCGTCACGATGGAGGAGCCCGTGGCCGCCGCCATCGTAGCCGCAAGCTGATTGGGAGGCACGGATTTCCCTTGATACGTCCGAAAGGCGCTGGCCTCGGACTTGCCCGCGCCACTCTTCGAGGTCCTCGGCATGAACTTGGTTCGTTGCTCGTCCTGGCAAGTTGGTGCGAAACAACCGCGACCAAAATGCTCGAGCCAAGGATGCTTACGGACCAGAAGGTCCACCGAGAACAAAGAAGGCCATTAGGATGAGCACTGGCAGACCCCTGAATGACCCACTGGCACAAACCCTCATCACTCTGATCTCGCCAGCAGCCTTGCAACTGGAGCCAAATCAATCGAACTAGTGCATTGCTCGGCTGGAAACCCTGGCAAGACAAGGGCGCAAAAAAAAAAACATAATTATCAGTGTGCTCGTGTCGAGGCATCTGTCTCCGAAGAGCAAACGTGCTGACTGTTATGGACCACCTGTTTGGCATACCGGGCATTGGGCTATCACGAGGCACCGCGCCGTGCCTCGGCAGAACGCACCCTCATTCTGGAGGCACCGCATCGGGCATCAAGGAACCGAAATTATCACACTAACTACATTAGCGCACCTGTTGCACAACGCACTACCTGGAAACGTGCCGCCGAACTTCGCCTACACTAGGCAACCGTGCTCTCACCCTGCGAGAAAGCCACGCTCTTTGACTTGAGGCCATGGTGAGAACAAAGAATGGGAACCGACTTTGGGTCGAGGACCGTAAGGTCTCCGCAAGAACCTTGGCACTGAAACCTTCGGTGGTTGCTTTTACTCGGCCACGACCTGCAAAGACCACTTCAACAAACACACTTCGGCTTGGACCCCAGAATGCAGCTTGGGCAACCCATGGCGCAACGATGGCCAACATGGCGCAACCCATGGTGCAACGATCCTTGTGGAAATAATACTATGGCAGAGGGGGGACGCGACGCCCACTGGAACCTTCGGCGGAGCTCACGACGGCACCCTGCTGCCTTGAAGGACGGCATGATTGCTAAAACGTTGGCCCGACAATGTCGGCTGAATTGAAATTGAGCAGAGCAGCGTGGCATGGGACGCGCGTGCACGCGCGCGCGCGTGGCGGTAGTTGCGACGGTGGGTGAGCGGCGGGACTTAGCCCGCACAGGTGGAATGAGATGCGCGCGTGCGCGCGTGAGGCTTTGGGGCGAGGAGAGAAAGGAGCCTGTGCAGTTGCGCGCGGTTTCCCTGTGACGGGGGTAGCGGCGCGCGCGTGCGCGCGCGGCCTCATACATAGGACGTAGGAGACCTAGAACAAGCGCGCATGGTGCGGAGCACGTGCTGGCGCATGGTAGGCGGTGGTGCATTGGGCGCGGGATGGGGCGTGGGAGCTGGGGGCGCGGCGTATCGGGTGGTTAAGAGAGGGAGTTGTGCAAAGGCTGCGTGGTGCGTGGATGGTGGTGGCGGTGGTGGTGGGGCGGGGTGGTAGTGGTGATGCTTTTGCGCGCGTGCGGGATGGATGGGGTGCGTGGGTGGCGAGGGCGCGGGCGCGGGGGAGAGGAGAGACGGCGGCTTCCCTTTTTCGCAAGCAATGCCCGCGCGCAGACACGAAACGCTGACATCGCGCGGCGCAAACCTTCGGCGCGCAAGCCCAATGTGCCCCAGCCCCCCGACCCCACCCGACCCCGCCCCCACCGCCGCCCCACGCGCGCCACCCCCGCCCCACACCACCCAACACCCCACCGACAACCGCCACCGCACTTCACCTTACCCCATCCGCCCCTACAAACGTTCTAAACACCACCGCGCACGCCACCCTCATCACCACCGCCGCGACCACCCGACACGCGCACGTCGCGCCTCAGTTAGCCCGCGCACCCTCCTTCGTCGACACCGCCATGCGCGGGCGCGCATGCACGCACGCACGCGCGCGCACTCCTCGTCCATCCTGGCCTTGGCCAGAACGATGCCACGACGCTACGCCATGCCCATTGCCATGGCTGATCCCCCCCCCCATGGCACGCCCCACCGACCGCAACTGCAACCGCCGCCGCTTTGTCAGCCTTACCCCTCCACCGCTGGCAATCTCCATCTGCCCGCGCACGCCCGCGCCCCCTACCGCGCCCCGCCCCACCCCGACACGCGCGCCCGCATCCACCCCTGCCCTCGCAGACCACACACACCCTCGCGCGCGCCGCTCCGCCGCGCATCGGCTCGCCATTGCCCATCGAGCTTGCAGCGTTCCGCGCGCCCCGCGCCCCCCCGCCCCAACCCGCCCCGCCCGCCGATTCGCTCGCCAACGCGCCGCGGCCGTCCATTGGCCGAACGACGCGGGTGACTCTGATTGCGCGCGGGTCGCGCGCGACCGCTGGCCGCTGGCCCAGCTGCACGCGGCGAGGCTGCCAAGGCCAACCCTTGGATGAGCGGCGAAGCCCAACGCCCCTTCAAAAGCGGAGGCCCGCTTGCGCGGCGCAAAGACAAGGGTGCGCGGAGTGGAGCGCCGCTCGATGGATGACCAGGGCAATGACAGCGGGCGCAGCGCCGATCCCAAAATTCTGCAAAGGCGCAAAGTTCCTGTTGGGGCCACATGCAAGGCGGCGGAGACGGCGCAGTGAGAAGCCGAGCAAGGCTGGCTTGCCAAAGTCAGGAGGGGGGGGGGGGGGACTTTGTAAATTCCCGATGCGCAGCGCGCGGGGGGGGGGGGGGACTTTGCAAAATCCCGAACGCTGCCGCCGTCGCTCGCAATTGGAAGTTCGAAATGGCTGGCCACGTCTGACGTCGTTTTTGATCGAATGAACATTTGCCTGGCCAATGATCTGATCGAAATTGATGGGGTTCTGATCGATTTTGATCGATTTTGATAGATTTTGATCAATTTTGATCGATTTTGATCGATTTTGATCGATTTTGATCGAGAATGATAGAATGTATCACGTTTCGGCTCGGCGCTAAATTGATTGATTTTGATCAATTTTGATCAATTTTGATCGATTTTGATCGATTTTGATCGATTTTGATCGGTTTTGATCGATTTTGATGTCCCAATTGTGCCCTGCGCAATTTCGGCGGCCCATCGGCGATGAGGTTTTGATCGGCGCGCCGTCCTCGTGGAACTCCCAGCGCGGCCCTGGGCTCGGCTAGGTAGTTGCGACGGGCGAAGCGAGGCGATGCAGAGTGGGCCATGAGCAAGCGCGCGCAGGGGTTAGCGCGCAGCTGCAGGCAAGCTGAAGTGGGATTGCGCGAGTAGCAAGTGGGTTGGGTGGGTTGTGAGCGCGGGCCGCTGTGATGCCGACCATGCGTGCATGCGCGCGCAAAGGCGGCTGGCTGCTTGTCGATGGGGATAAGCGTGACGGTCGTGACTTGTCCAGCGGGGGGCGCGCGTGGTGGGGTAGGGCAAAGCTGGCTAGGGCAAGGCGCAAGGTGGCGGCGGCGCGCCAGGGCTGCGTCCGCGCGCGCGGCGATGTCGGACGGGCGCCGCTGGATGCGCTCGATCCAACGCAATCGCCGCATTTGGCGCTCGATGGCGATGGAGTGACGAACTGCGCGCAGCAATTGCCCCCCCCCCCCCCTCGGGAGCGCGCGCACGTTGACATCCGCCAACGCAAGCTGATCAATTTCCACCCGCCCATCCCACGCACCCTCCCTCCCATCGCCTGGCACGTCGTTCGAAGGTCGCGGGCGCGCGCACTTGCACGCGCGCGCAACGCCGCGAGTTCAACCGCGCGCGCACGCGAACGCTCGCACAAGCCTTCCACCACCCTGCCGCACTCGCACGAATCACCCTGGCGTTCCACGAAGTGCGCGCCCAGAAGAAATATGCTCCTGTCCAAGGTCACACGGTGGGATCGGCCATGCCGCCCCACGTGCTGAGCTGAAGGACACCTCTGCGCGCGCTGCCCCACGCAGCAATCAGCGCGCCTGCGGCGTGCCCGTAGCCAACAAAACCTCGGCTGCGCGAAGGACAGGCACGAACTTAGCCAAGCCCGCCAAGCCCGAACCGCAGCATTTCTCGCCGCGCAGGTGGCGCGCTAACTACATTACTGCGCGCGCGTGCTGGCAAGCGTTCGCGCGCGCGCGCGTGCGCGCTTGGAAGCCATGCCCGCGCGTGCGTGGCGGGGTGGTGGCCATGGCGGCGGGCGCACGCGTTGGCGGCCATGGTTGGGCGCGCACGCAGATGATGAACAACGCTGAGCGGCGCGCGCGCGTGCACGAGCGAGTTGGCGATCCCAGCGGGAGGTGGCTGGCGCAGCGCAACAGCGCCATGGGAACGTCGACGAGAGCTCGCTCAAAACGGGCACGCAACAAGCGGTCTCGCCAGCGGCACCGCCTACGCATAAGCGCTCGCGATGCGCGGGCCGCTGACTACGCGAAAGACTTTGACGATCTCGGATCTCGTCCTTGCGCGACGGCGGCCCGCCCAAACTCGCGCTGACCGAACGACGTCGAGCCCAGCCGCTCGGTAGACTGCGTTGGCGCGGCCCGCCATTGAATGAGACTGGCGCATTCCTTCTCGCGTTCGTCTACGTTGGGGTACGGCGATGGAGCGCGCGCGCGCGCGCGCGGCGGTGGTGGCGCGCGCGGCAGCGGTGGCGCGGCGCGTCATGATCGGTGCGCGAACCCAGAAAGTAAGAGGGCCATGCGGAGATGCTGCGGAATGCCAAGTGGCGAATCTAGAAGCCCTGCCGAGGCGCGGTGATGAAGACGGACAGCCACGCATGATGGCGACGTGCTCCGAGGGCACCTGGCGGGCGGCGTGCAAATTGCGAGCATTCTCTTGGCGGGCTACGGGCATGAACGTCGCGGCGCCGCGGCGCAGGCGGCCCGCGTTGTTGCGCGATTCGCTGCCGCTGTCGTTCGTTTGGGTCGCAGGTCGCAGCGCGCGCGCTGGCCGTTGGAATGCGCGCGCGCAGCTCGGCGCGAGCCGCGCGCGCTTGAACTGCGGCGCGGACGGCGGCGCGCGGCGATCAGACAGCGCGCGCGACGTGGCCGCGACGCAGGGCGCCTGGATGGCAGCGCGCGGGGAGCGACAACGATTTCGATCATCACCTGCTGCTCATTGGCGCCGTCGCCGTTCCAAGGAAGGCATGGACGGATGCGGCTGTCTCTCATAGGGGCTTGAAGTTTTTCTGTTTGTGCGAAACAATGCAGCGCGCGATGCGCCGTCCAGTCCCGCTCGCCCGACGCGGACGCCCCCGCCTCCGCGCGCCCGACCGCCACCGCCGCCACCGTTGACCCCGCATCCCCACCACGACAAACCGCGCCCTCCACGCGCACGCGCGCACCGCACCGTCACATCGCCCGCGCCCGCCTGCGGCGGCATTGAATGCTCTGCCGACGCGAAACGCACGCCGAACAATGCACCACTGCGAACGCGCAGAAGCCACAAGCACCAAGACACACATGACCCCCACCCGCGCCCCACCCCAAACCAACACCATCACAACGCGCACGCGTGCACGCGCGCGCCAGCCGACCCGCCCGCCCCCCCCCCCCTCCCACACAACAACAACCGCTGCCACAAGGCACGCGCCCCGCTGGTTGAGCAAGAGTGATACTGCACCAATCGGCGCGAACCAAGCGGATCGTCTGCCGCTAATCAGAGAAAACGCGCCGCCACCCCTCGGCCGTGCAACTTCCTGCCGCGCACTCCGCCGCCCAGTAGCATGGCGTCGCGCGCATGCGCGCGAGCCGCGCAAAGCTAATGTTCGACGCAAGCGCGCCGCGCCGCGTGCCGACGCGAACCCCAGGCATCAGAGCCCCGCGTGCGCCCTGCCACCGACCCTTCACGAATGCACGCCAACGCGCGCGCGAACGCAACTGGTGCCACCACCGCCAACAACCGACCCACCCCGCTAGCAGCGGCACAGCAGAGAAGTATCCTTCTGCACGTCCTTGGTTTGATTCGGCAGCGCGCGCTGCACTGCAGAAGCCCCCTGGCCCTCGGCGCGCGAAGCCAGCCCAGCGGGCCAAGTGTTGCGAACGCCCAAAACGCAGCACGTTAATGCGAACTGCGCGCCGCGTGCGCTTCGCAAGCGCCCAGCGTCTACTTGCCGTGGGAGTGCGCCCGCGCGGCCCCGCGGTGGACTCGAGCGGCTCGCGGCGCGCGCCACGACCACCCCAGGCTACGGCCAAACAACCTGACCCACCACCACTCAACACGCGCCGCCCCGCCCGCTCCTCGAACGGCCTGCACGGCGCGGACACCTGCGAATGTGGGGAGAGGTTGGCGCGACGCCAACCAAACAACCCGACTTGCCGACCAGCCAAGAGACCTAACCAGCTCGAATCAGCCAACCAACCAGCAGCCAAGCATTACATGCTTAGGGCACGTACTGGGAGGTTGGTTATGCCCAAGCCAAAGGGCAAAGCCCTGGCACTTATCTGTGCCTCCTCTGCGACCACAACGCAACATGCGCCGAGATGTGATCAGAACCCCCGTGGTTGTTTGCACGACAGAGTCGCAGCTTCGCCCGTCGTTCAAAGCTGGGCCAACTTCCGCGCTCGGACAGCAAGCGGCGCGCAGCTGCCACTCCTGCCCTACGCGCCCCCCGTTCCCGAAGGGCCTCACGCAATGCGCGGCGCCCACTGCCGCTGGCATCCGCTCCCGCCTTCCCAATGGGCATCCCAGGGACCAAGCCTGCGATGCAAAGGGTGGAGGGGGCTCGGCGTAAACCCTAACGCCCGACCAACCAACCAACCTGCCAACCAGCCAGCAGGCGGGCTCAGCCAATCAACCAACCAACGTCGCCGCACAACAGAGGAGGCCTACATAAGACACCTAAAGGGAGGGCGCTCTGGTCCAGGCGTGCCACTGGGCGGAGCCCTTGAGAATAAACGAGATCAAAAGTCTTCGAAGGGCGTGCGGACCCGCCAAACACGGAGAACAAATGAAAGCATACTGGGATCGATTACGCTCGACGTCCAAATCTGACAATGGAGCATGATGTAAACTTCTCTCTTGGCAAACTCTGAACTGCTGCGCTGTCCACCGCAGCGCGTGCGCCAACTACGACTCCCAACTCAAGACTGGACCAACGACGAGGCAAGCGAAGCAAGGATTACATAACATGACCATGGGTGTGCGGTGGCATCCTAGAACAACTCGCCCACGCCACACATCCACCACTGCCAAAAACCAATCTGGGGGTTAGCCCTCAGAAGGCCCGAACACGCCACTTCTGCGCTGGCAATGATACGACAGATGCATCACCGATGCTAGTGTATATTGAGGGTGTTACATACCGCCGCAATGCGTGCGTGGGCTGCTCAAGCGAGCTGACAGCTAGAATGTTGCGCGCTGTCATACCGTAACGGCCCTCGGGCCCACTTGACTTCAAGTCGGCGCACCCCTCACGCATTTCAAGCACGGGGGTCGGCGGAGGACAGGAGGCATCGGAAGATTGTGTAAGATACCGGTTGCAGGACGGGAGGGGGCCGCGTAGTGACAGGAGCACGCAGGGGCAAGGGTAGCACTTGTACTATTGACAGCTGTCCAAGTGAGCGGGCTGGAGAGGAGGCAACGGTCACATGATTTCCAGAATCACTAGGCCATCGGGATTGGATGGAGAGGTGGCGGAGGCGTGGAGTCCTTAGCTATCTTGGCTCAAAGCGTTTTTACAATATTCATCCTGGTGCAACGTCGGGCTCGTCGGCCTCGTCGACAGTGCGCTTGGGCCGCTCTGATGAGCGCAGTCCCTCTGCGTCTGCGCTCCGCAGGCTCAACAACCACCGCCGAGCTGCTTGTCTCTTGGCCAGCGTCGGCGTGAACGCGTGCACGTGGTCGTGCTTGCATAAGTGAGGCGGGCACTCGCCCAGCCAAGATATCATGTAGGCCAGAGGTCGGCCTTGGCCAGCTCGGCGCGGGTTGTCACTGGCGCGGGCTGTCCGCTCGAGGGTGCACTTCTCAACCTTTGACACTGTGTGGCGGTTACACTCGGCGACGAAACGGGTCCCGCCCTCGTAATACTTGATGATCCCGCCTGGCACTGTAATCCCATATTTGAACTTGCCCCTGGGCCCGCGGAAAACTGGCGGCAAGACATCGGCGACTGCTGCCTCGGCAACGGCGGCGTCGAACACGCCATCTGGCTCTGCA
>CAUYUJ010014854.1:199055-236127 GCA_963575745.1 Prorocentrum cordatum | reverse complement strand
GCGCGAGGGCTCGCGACTCCCGAGTGCCGACAAAGATCGACCGTCACCGAGGCCTGAGTCCCAGCTCAACCTGACGTGCCCGCCGTGACGATCCGCCGCGGCCTGCGCGGGGGGGCGCTGCTGGCGCTGGCCGCCGCAACCGCGCCTGTGCCACTCCCTCGTCTGATCGGCCACCTCGGCCGCCCGTGCTACCCCGCCGTCTGCAGGTGCCGCTGCAGCTCTGTCGCCGCCTCGACGCCGCATGGCCGCCAGCCTCGCGCGAAGGTCCTCCTGCTCCTTCTTCGCCTGCTCCGCCTTGGCCTTGAGGTCGCCGAAGATCTGCCGCGCCGTCTCGTAGAACCTGGCTTGGACCTGCTCCTCGCGCGCCTTGGCCTGCTTCCTGTCCTGGTCGGACACGTCCACGAACTCCGCCAGGCCGAATAGGTCGTCCCCGCTCCGCGAGCGCGATCGCGGGCCTCGGGGCAGCCTGCGGCGGGCCCGCCACCGCGTGCAACTACTTGATCGCCGTCTTGTACTGCCGCTCCTGCTGCTCGTAGTGCTGCATTGTGTCCCGCAGCTCGTCCTGCTTGCCATCCAGGCCCGACTGCAGGCTGATGATCTCGTCCGTGCGCTTCTGGATCGAAGCCTCAAGCTCCTGCATGACTTTGTAGCTTTTGTCGGCCCTCTGCTGCGGAGACACCTGCTTCTGATCCTTGATATCCAGCAGCTTCTGGTCGAAATCTGCCAGACTTGAGTTATTGGCCTTGCGCGCCAAGTTGATGAACTGGCCCACCTTCGCATCGGTGAGGTCGGGAGCTGGGCCGGTGCCTACCAGGACGAGACCAACTGGTAGCGGCATGCTCCCGATGTGGCCAAGGCCAAGAGGCACACTAGGGCCGTCACCACACTTCCCAAACTTCCCACTTCCCGCGGACTTGCCCTCCGGCTTGTCACTGCCAGACTTCCAGTGCTTGCCGCAATGCTTGCAGTGGGGCCTGGCCGAACTCCGTCTTCGAGCACCCACAGAAGAAACACTTCCACACCTTCGCTCTGGTGCCAGCGCCATGCCACCGGCAGGAGGATGACATCCGCGCGAATCTGCGGCGCAACTGCAGCGGGAGAGAGTGAGCGGCAAAATGCCCCTCACCCTTGGCACGGTTTCTGATCGAGGGTCGTGCGGGTCCCTCGGCCGCCTCGAACCCCGACCCCAAGGAAGGCGAACGCCCTGGGCAATGGCCTTCAACCAAAGGCTTGAGCCACATTGGCTACGGATCCTCCTCCACCTCCTCCTCCTCCTCCTCCTCCTCCTCCTCCTCCTCCTCCTCCTCCTCCCCCTCCTTCTCCTGCTACTGCTGCTCCCCCCCCCAGCCCGGATCCACGAATCCACGGGCCACCCGCCCGCGACAGCCGCGGCTGCGATGGATGGCCAAGGCGCTTCGTCACAGGACGCCCCCTCCGCTCTCTTCTCCTGCTGCCCCTTCTCCCCCTCCCCCTCCCCCTCCCCTCCCCCCGCCCCCCCTCCTCCCTTCCCCCCCCCTCCCCCATCCCCATCTCTGCTCCTCCTCCTCCTCTTCCTCCTGCGCCTCCTCCTCCTCCTCCTTCATTATTTTTTCCTTCTAAATAACTCCTCGTTGTCGCGCCCCGAGGCCGGTCGAAATGGCTGGCCGGGCGTTTCGTTTGAGACTTCCTCGCCATGTATGACCGTGACGCTGAAAATTGGGTGGCAGTTTCACAAGTGGAGGGCAGGCCGCTTCCAAAATGTGGCTCGCGCCTTAGTGCCGCACGCATTCGTTTTAAACGTGTGCAAGGGTTTTACGGATTGAGGGCGGCTCCCTTTCACTATGTGGCTCTCGCCTTAGCGCCACGCGTACTCGACTTAAACATCGGCAAAAGCTTCACGGATGGAGGGCAGCTTCACGGATGGAGGGCGGAGTCCCATGGTTAACGTACCAGAAGTAGCTTTTTGCAACGATTCAGGACCATCAGGGCGCAACAGTTGCGTTGACTCGCGGTGTTGATGTCCCAGGAATGGTGTCCTGGCGCGATTCAAGATCGCCCAGACGCAACAATCACGTTGATTCGTGACGTTGGAACCCCGAAACGCGTTTCAGGGTCTTCAAACGGTTGTTCCCAACGGAGAATTACCCTGTAATCGTGAATCTTTATATGGGGCCTATGCGGAGGGAGCCTGGAGGGAAGGTTTACTCCAACACCGTTGATGGGTCTTGGGTTTACACTGGTCCTCCCCTCCTCCTCCTCCTCCTCCTCCTCCTCCTCCTCCTCCTCCTGCTCTCTCCTTATGCTGTCCCTTCCGCCCCTTCCGCCCCTCCCCCTTCTGCCCCTCCCCCTCACCTACTCTCCCTCCTGCCCCTCCCCCTCCCCCGCTCCCTCCTCATCCTCCTCCTCCTTCCCCACTATCTTCATGCTACCCGTTCAGCCCCTCCTCCTCGCCCCCCCTCCTTGTCCTTTTCCTCCGCCCCCCTCCCCTCGGGATGGGGGGCGGGAAAAGGAGGAGGGGGCTGGGGTGGGCGCTCGGTCATGGGACCCCCCGCTTGCCTCTCCTCCTGCTGCCCTTCCTGCCCCTTCTCCCCCCGCCTCCCCCTAAAAAAAAGCTAAAGGGAGGGGAAGGGGGACGGGATGGGGGATGGGGTGGGGCTGGGGGGGGGGGGAATAGAGGCACAACGCGGGAGGCGGGATCCTCTCCCCAACCTCCCCAATCCTGTTCCTCCTCCTGCCTCCCCCCGCCGACACCTACACGACACAGCTTGCACCACGCAGTTTGCACCACATAGCTTCTGCCATCGTGCACCACATAGCGTACACTCCATGCATTCTCCTTTTCTTAAATATGTTCGGCCCCCCCTCCCTGGATTTAGCCGCCCCTTTGCGTATTGCAATGTACACACGGTGAAAGTATTATGCGCGCGCACTCGTTTTATCAAACCGGATCAATTATCAGAGTCTCTTACAACAGACGGGACGAAGTGCGCGCGCGCGTCGTTGCGCACGCATGCCCAAATCCTTCAATAACCATCGGTTTCGTGAGGGTTCAGAACCGAATGTCCCGGAAACATATAGAACACATGGCTTCGCAACGCGAATTTTCAAAAAAACAACCAGCGCCCGCGATTTTGCGAATTCTCTTGAAAAACCATTTGTTTGCACCATCTTCAAAAACTGATACCACACGAGCCTCTAGCGCGCGCGTCGGAATCGAGCGAACGCCCTTGCCCACGTGCTGTCGCAAAGGTCCTGTATAACAAACTGCGCGTTGTGCACGCGCGCGTCGTCGCGCGCGCATGCCGGAATCATTCAACAACCTCCGGTTTCGCAGGGAATTAGAAATCGAGTGTCCCAGAGACATATAAAACATATGGTTTCGCAGCGAGAATGTTCAAACACAGCCTGCGCCCGCGCCCTGGCGAATTCTTACGAACAGCCACTGTTTTGTTCACCATCTTCATAACAGGCTACCGAACGGGCCTCTCGCGCGGGCATGTCGAAATCGTTTGAACGCCCTGGTGCGCGTGCTGGGGGGGGCACGGTCCCTGTCAAAGAGCACCATGCGGGCCAATCGCGCGTCGGCCGCGCGCGCATGTCGGCTCCTTTCCAAAACCTTCGTCGCCGACGCGAGGACGCCGACATCGTCGTCGGCGTGATCAGCAGCATCGGCGCCGTCGCTGGCCTTGCCGCCAACATCGCTACTACCATCGTCGCGCCGACCGTTTCCGACGTTACCAAATGCCGCGCCTGCCCAAGTCGCCGACTCCGGCTGAAGTGCCCGCTGGGAAGTGCCCAGCGGTCAGCGCCACCGCGGCCGCGCCGGTCGCGCCAAGCTAGCTGGCCGATGCGCACGCGAGCGTGCGCGGGGCTGCAGAGATGCACCAGCCAACAACAAGCACTCATCGCAATCACCGCCGCATGGGCTTTGCAAACCGAGTTGCGGGTGCGTGGGTGGGCTGTTCGCAGGAGCGCGGCATTCGTCAGCTCATGTGTAACCGTCAGTTGCAGCACATGG
This sequence comes from Prorocentrum cordatum, assembly GCA_963575745.1. Taxonomy (NCBI): domain Eukaryota; class Dinophyceae; order Prorocentrales; family Prorocentraceae; genus Prorocentrum; species Prorocentrum cordatum. Next base: position 232,130 of record CAUYUJ010014854.1, on the reverse strand, counting down.
CTTGCGCCACGCCGCTTGCACCGCACAGCTTGCCATCCTTGCCTGTAAGGCGTTGGAAGTTCCATCCGGGCCTACCAAGGGGCCCTGGGGTTGATGGGTTCTGATGGGAAAATCGCCATGGGGTTTTGATGCCTCCGATTTCCTGCCCAACGAGAACGAGAATTCCTTGATGGGCTATCTTTTCGGCCTCCACTAGACGAAAAATCTCTGATCGATTTCGATGGTGCCTCATTGCGCGCTTCGCGATTTGGATAAACTTGTTGAAGCGGGGGAGGTCCCCCAACGCTGAATGCGACGCGCGCGTCGCATTCAGCGACCGCTATCGAAATTTGACAACTTCGATTGCGACAAAAAGCGCATAGCATAGAAATGGCAAGGGCATAGCAATGGCATCGGGGCCAAGGCCTTCGCTCTTCCATTTTCGTTACCTCCTCCTCCTCCTCCTGTGCCTGTTCCTTTCACCCTGGTTATTTTCCCCCTCGGGAGAAACCGAAACGGGGCGAGAGCCGAGACTCGGGAGAAGCCGAAACGGGGGCCAAGGGCGGAGAGAATGTTCTTCTTCACCTGCCTCCTCCTCCTCCTCCTCTTCCTCATCATCATCTTCCTCCTCCTCCTCCTCCTCCTCTTCCTCCTCCTCCTTTTCATCCTCCCCCTATCTGGCTCTCCTGCTCTCTCGTCGTTCGTTCGTGTGGAATGTGCTACTGCGTTGCCCCAATTACCCCCTGTCCTCTACTCCCCCCTGCCCTATCAGGCCCACGCTGTATCTCTTCGGCGGCAGGGGGGAACTGACTGAGACAGCGCGGCAGGACGGCAGCAGGGGAAGGGAGGAGGCCTGGGAGGGCTGAGGACGGCGGCGGCGGAGGGAAGCCGAGAAAAAGGGTCGAGGCTCTCCTGCTCTCTCGTCGTTCGTTCGTGTGGAATGTGCTACTGCGTTGCCCCAATTACCCCCTGTCCTCTACTCCCCCCTGCCCTATCAGGCCCACGCTGTATCTCTTCGGCGGCAGGGGGGAACTGACTGAGACAGCGCGGCAGGACGGCAGCAGGGGAAGGGAGGAGGCCTGGGAGGGCTGAGGACGGCGGCGGCGGAGGGAAGCCGAGAAAAAGGGTCGAGGAAAGGAGACGCGAAACAATAGAGGATGAGGGGGACTGGCGGGGGGGAGGGGAGGGGAATGAAACTTTAAAGAACATCGGACAGCGGGAAGGACATCGGAGAATGAAACTGTAAAGAGGGAAGGTCAGAAGCAGAAAGGAGGAGAGGAGGAGGAGCGAGGTGGAAGGAGCGGGGTGGGAGGAGGAGTCCACCCACTTCGCTCTGTTTTCCTCCAGCCTGGGTCGGCAAGCCCGCGACGGGCCCCGCCGACGGCCCACAGTCGAGCTGCTGCAGAAGAGGCTGCCACGGCAGCCGTCCATCCACGACCCGTTCGGGCTCACATGGGCACGCCAGCGGAGCCCACCCATAGAACTTCGCCCTCGTGGCCGACGCTGGCTCCGAACATGGATGTAACCAGCACCTCCACGAGCGTGAAGTGCAGTGGACATGGGCGCCGCCAGCATGGCCATGTGAGCGCTAACGCGTCGTCACCTCACCACGAGGTGTTGAGAGCCGTCGTCAGGGCACGGTCCAGCTCGGCCAGGATGGCCGTCATGACCATGGTCTCGTCCATGGTGGTGTCGTCGTTGAGCTCGTCCTTCAAGGCCGTGAGCGCGTCCGCCGTCGACGCGTTGGCCTGGCTCTTGAGGAGCTGCATCACCTTGGCCTCCCACGTCGTCGCGTGGGCCCTCGAGACCACCCTCGCGAGGTCTTCGGACAAGACCTTGAACTCCGTCATCTTGTAATGTTCCTGCGCCGCCGCCTCCGTGTCCATGCGAACGGCCTTCGCCTCGGCCTCCAAGTTCTTGAGCTTCACCGCCAGGCCGCGCTGCTTGAACAAGACCGATTTGGCATGGGCCAACACGTCCTCGAACTTGGAGGCATCGCCCTTCATGCCATCGGCCCAGTGCTTCCCGTTGTTGCCGCTCTCGAGCAACCCACCGCTGACGTTGCGAAGCATCTCCAGCTTCTCCGTCATCTTGTTTTTCTGCCACGTCCAGTAGACAGTCGAAAAGTCGAGCACCGCTTTGAACGACTCTGCGAAGACGGTCGTGAAATCCTTCTCGTACTCAGTGATGAGCTCGTCGCTGGTGGTGAACCTATCTGGGTTGACGTTGTCGGCCTGGTGGAACAGCATATGAAACTCCTGGATCTGATCCGCGGTGCTCTCGGGCGGCTTGAAACGGAAAGACGCCCTCTCCCAGAAGGCCATCACTTGCGCACGGTGGGACTGCCAGTCCTCCGAGGGAGACGCTTCGACTGAGGACGAGAACAACTACAGAGCTGAGGACTGGGACGAACACGACGCCGAATACGCCAACGGAACGACGCCGACAATGGCGACGACGGCGGCGACGGACGACGTCGACATCCGACGGCGACATCCGACGACGACGACGACAGCGACAACGACGACGCTGCGAGCACGAAACGATTGCCCTCCAAGTGGATGTTGTCCTCTTCCATAGTCGCAGCGTCTGCCTCGGTCATCGCCCGCATGACGATGGTCGAGTCCATCGTCTGCCCGAGGCTGAACACCCGCTCCAGCCTGTCGTAGCAGTCCTTCACCTCCTCACTCAGCGGCATACTGATGTGGCCGAGCAGCGAGATGCCGACGCCAGTGCTCCAGACCATCGAGTTGACGAAAGCCTTCCTCGGCCCGACGCCTCCCTGAGTCACCTTCTTGACCATCGTGTACCCGTGCGCGAGACAGACCGCGGCTGCATCGGCGAGCGCCTTCTTGGCGCGGTCATTGGCGAAGATGACGCCGTCGCAAGCCTTCCTCGCAGCACGAACCATGTCCATGGAGTCGTTGCCGTCTGGGTTCATCGCGGCTAAGGCAGTCATGAGATCCTTCTCGAGACCAGACTTCTCCAGGTAGGCGGCGACCCTCCGAAAAGACTTGCTGATGCTGTCACACGTCACCTCGATATCCTTTGCAACCCCCCTCCAAGCCACTGCGTACATCGCGAGGTCACTGAAATCAAGCTCGAACTTCGTCACGTACGCAGCTTCCGTGTCCTGTTCGTTGCGGTCCTGGCGGTCCATCCGCTGAGTGATCCACTTCTATGTGGAGGCAAATATTTTGCGCATGAAGGTGTCTGCGCCTCCCTTGCGAAGCTGCCCGCCGATCACCTTGAACTCATCGAAGACTGTCTTGAAAGAATCGTACGTGACCTCCGCGTTGTCCAGCATCCGACCGAACTCCCCCATCTTGGGGCCGTACTTGGCGCCCGTGTAGTACGCGCGGTTGAACTCGGCCAGGGCATCGCTCAGCTCCTCCCCGAACGACGATACAACAAGCCTCCAGTCCTCTGACAACTCTTGACGCAAGAACTTCCTGACATCACCTCGGATGACGCAGTTAGAGAAAGCAGTTGGCTCAGGATTCGTCAGTACCTTGGTGCTCTCAACGAACACGGAGAGCTCGTACGCAAAGTTGGTCATGGGTTCGATGATGCCAGCGCGCTTTGCCTCCGTACCGACGTGCTCCTGCTCAGTGTCGTAGAGGTCCTGCAGCTGCTCGTGGTTGATGCGCGCGGCCTTCGTAATGTCAAGGACGATGTGGTTGATGAGCAAGTCCCTCGCAATGTCGACCGTCCTGTCTGTAGCTAATCCGACGTCCCCCAAGTTCGGAACCGCCGTGGAGAAGTTCGCCTCGTTGAGATTATTCAGCCAAAGCATGCAGAGGCAAACCCGTGCAGATAAATCCTGGACCTCCGTCAGATATTTCTCGCAGAGCCTCCGCTTGAAGGGCCTCGCCTTGACGAGTGAGACGTGCTTGATCTTCTTCAGCATCGCCGCCCGCTGCGGAGCCTCCAACTTCTCGATCTCCGACCCGCCGAGTTGAGAGCGCACCTCGATGTCCGATAGTAGGCTGGCCTTGCCGTCCTGGACTTACTGCATCTTCGGCTTGAAACGCCTGAGCGCGTAGATTCGATCACCATGCCCATGGTGATCCTTGCCCTTGTCCAGGATGTCGGACAAAATGATGGACTCCTTGAGCTCGATGAGGCGGTCCTTGTCAGCGTCGCTCCCGTCGGCTGCCTGTTTCCTCTTCTGTCCGCTGTGAAGCTCGCCGCCCGCAACCGAAGTCGCGCCTCCGATGCTCCGCGGGCCCGTCGGAGCCGCGGCCGCGGAGGCTGGCCCAAGTAGACTGCCGCGGGGTGATGGCGCAGGGCTCTGAACATCCAGAAGGGCACTTGCGGAACCCTGGCTGTCGCCGCCCTCTTCCACACAGCCGTCCTCGAGCGCAAGCTTCCCCTGTGCACGCGGCGGGTTGCCGCTGGTCTGTGCAGGCGCTGACTCGGCGGAAGGTCCAGGGCTGCCGCCTGGCGCCGATGGATCAGCGAGGTACCCTCGCGCCCGCGCAGCCCCAAGAGCACGCTGTTTCACCTGGTCCAGGGTCGGGATGCTCAGGTGGCCCCGAAGCGTGATCGGCAGCTGCTCCCTCATCATGTGCTTCTCGATCGCCTGCTCAGTAGAAGCGCCCTGACCTTCGCGGCAGTTCTGAGCCGCAGCGAGCGCAACCTCCGCGTGGGAGCCGTAGGTGCTCGACCAGCGCCGCACCTTCAAGAAAGGTGATTCGGGATCAACGATCAAGACTCCTGAGACCTTCTCGCCGTGGTGTTCGTTGCTGACCTCTGTGAGCCGTTCACCTGCATCAGAAGGGTTGAGAGCTGAAGCACCTGGCGGTGCAACATGAGACTTGTATTGCGCATCCGTCAGCAAGGTGCAATCGCTGAACACTGTCATGCCCGTGTCCTGGCGCATTGAAACATCGTGGCAAGATGCAGAATGATTGGCGCGGCCAGCTGCGACGTCGCAAGAGAAAGAGAACGCCTCCTTGACAGCTGGATCTTGTTCATACATGGCGCAGAGCTGAGGCCATCCGTAGTCCAACCACCACTGGCCTTTGACGTAGCCGTTCGCATGGAAGGAGCAACTGTTCTGGAACTTCTGAATCTTCTCCCCTGGGAACTTCATGTCTGGGAACGGAACAGCAGGCGACTCCTTCTTGCCGCAGATGCCGCACACGCCCTTCGCAGCAGCGGTGAAGATGCTGACCGTGCGAATGAGCAACGGGCCAACGAGCGAGTCGCCTAGGTTGCCATCGCCAACTCTGGCGCGCTTCGCTCTCCCGCGACCACCACCTGAAACAGCTCTCCCACGGCCTCGTGGTTTGGCTGGCTGCGGCGCTGCCTCGAGATCGGCATCAAGCGTGCAGCCTCCACCGAGATTGTCGGGCGCGCCAGCCCTACCTGCACGAGACATGGATTCGCTAGAAAGCGAGATATGAAATTGTAGCTGAAATCTGGAAGATTGCTAACCGTAGCGCAAGCGCTGGAGCCAAAACGCCGACATGCACGGAACTGTCCAGGCCAGACTGCCACGTTCGTTGCACCAAGTGTCGGTTTACGACGGCCCTAGAGTCCCGAAACATCGGTCCGCACATTACCCTCACGGCCGACTGTCACATGTGACGACACACATCCCAAGACGGCAAATCGTTGCGCCACTCCGTGCGCTGCGACCCAAGAATGGTTAGCCCTTATTTTCCGATGCGCTGTTATGCCAGCTCATACGGGCACGCCCTTGAACCAATGACCTGGGCACGCACGCACCGCAATGGCCTTAGAGCGCCACGTGCGCGATCGCGCAAACTGTCGTATAGCTGGCTGCCCCGACGGCCCCAGGACACTTCGATGTGATCGCGAGCGCCACAGTAGCCAATAACCTGCACCACGCGCACTCCCGTCGCGACGGCAAGTAGAGGCAGCAAAGGCGGAGGAGGAGGAGGAGGTACAGAGGCAAGGCGAAGAATAATGACGAGGACGCGGCATGCTGGGTGGAGCAGGAAGGGGCGGGCGACCAGAAGGCTGGGAGCGAGGGAGCGGCGCAATGGCGCAAGGCTCAGAGCACGGGGGTGGGTGAGGAGGCCTTGCCACACACGAAGATACGAGCTCCCTCATCTTCTCCTTCGCATTCCCCTCGCCCCTCCTCATTCCGAACACGCACCCCCCCTGGACATTCTGAACATGCGCCCCGACGCGCACCTCACCAGCATCTGACGCTTCAGGCCGCCAATGGGTGGGGGTTTGATAATGGCGCCCATTGCCGACGGTGGGGGGCAGTGGGGGTGCAAGCCAGGAGAGGGACATGTGCAGATGGAGATGGAGGTGAGAGGCTTCGCGGGCGATGGTCAGGGACGAGAGCGTGCGGGCAGAGACAACCCAGGCGAAGCTGATGATGCATGGCCCACGGTGTCTCCCAATGGCTTTCGGGCTCTGGTTTTCAGAAAGCCGAGGCGGGGTGGGGAGGGGACTTGACCAAAAGCGCAGAGAGAGGAGATACCCAAGGCGCCCAGAATGTTTAGGGTCGGCCCCCTGGATAAGGCTTAGGCGACTCCTACGGCTGATCAGCGAGGGCAGGGTGAGGCCGCAGGAAGAGACCTTTTCGGACGTGGCCAGGGGATTCTAAAAACTGGCAGTGGGCCTCAAGGAGGCCAGCATGCTTTGGAGACGGCCCAGGGCCTGGGGTGACCAACAAAAGCAGCCCAGGGAGCAAACGACTCAGGCGGTGGAGGAGGAGAGGAGGGGCACTGGCAGAGACGTGGATGCAAGTTGGCTCAAGTCTTTCCTGGTTTAGCCTGTGCACTCCACGCAGGCGCACACTGACGATGCAACGGCGTCTGGAGATCGCCTCCAGATGAGCAGCTCGAGCTGGACTCCTGATGAGCCACTGGAGCAACACGGATGCAACAAGCACTCTAGAGCATTACATGTGCACTGAGCTCTGGATGATATGGAAAGAGCGCAACAAACAAGCACTCGAGTGAAATATGGAACGGGCGCCGCCGACGGCGCCCTGAGCGAGATGGAAGCTGCACGTCCTCAATCAGAAGGTGAAGCTGGCACCGATCCGTTTGGGAGACCCGCTGCGGCCATGTCCACGGGGTAGGTTGGCGTCCTCGGTGCGGCCTGAAACTCGCGGAGCTGCCGCGCCTCCTCTAAGGCTTCCGATGGCGTGGTCGGGGCTACGAAAGACTCTGACCCATCACCGCCGACCTCTCCTGCTGGCTCACCTGCGTCTGCAGGCGGATGCTCTTCGGGCGGCGCGTCAGCCAATGGTCCTGGCGGCGGCAGTGCTAGAGCAGCTGGTCCTGCGTCCTGCTGCTGGGCGCCCGACAGCAAGTCCTCCACGTCCGAGAACGCGGCAAACACGATCTGGCAGCGGGGATTCCTCGGACGACAGGCCCTCCACACCCCGCCGACGCGAAGCATGCGACCTGGCAAAGCTTTGCTGCATTTCACCGTAAACGTGCCGATGCCTGGGAGGAGGATCATGCCCTTGCTGTTGAGCTCAGTGAGCCACGTGGTCGAGAGAGCCTGGAGCATGGCAACCGCCGTCACGATGGAGGAGCCCGTGGCCGCCGCCATCGTAGCCGCAAGCTGATTGGGAGGCACGGATTTCCCTTGATACGTCCGAAAGGCGCTGGCCTCGGACTTGCCCGCGCCACTCTTCGAGGTCCTCGGCATGAACTTGGTTCGTTGCTCGTCCTGGCAAGTTGGTGCGAAACAACCGCGACCAAAATGCTCGAGCCAAGGATGCTTACGGACCAGAAGGTCCACCGAGAACAAAGAAGGCCATTAGGATGAGCACTGGCAGACCCCTGAATGACCCACTGGCACAAACCCTCATCACTCTGATCTCGCCAGCAGCCTTGCAACTGGAGCCAAATCAATCGAACTAGTGCATTGCTCGGCTGGAAACCCTGGCAAGACAAGGGCGCAAAAAAAAAAACATAATTATCAGTGTGCTCGTGTCGAGGCATCTGTCTCCGAAGAGCAAACGTGCTGACTGTTATGGACCACCTGTTTGGCATACCGGGCATTGGGCTATCACGAGGCACCGCGCCGTGCCTCGGCAGAACGCACCCTCATTCTGGAGGCACCGCATCGGGCATCAAGGAACCGAAATTATCACACTAACTACATTAGCGCACCTGTTGCACAACGCACTACCTGGAAACGTGCCGCCGAACTTCGCCTACACTAGGCAACCGTGCTCTCACCCTGCGAGAAAGCCACGCTCTTTGACTTGAGGCCATGGTGAGAACAAAGAATGGGAACCGACTTTGGGTCGAGGACCGTAAGGTCTCCGCAAGAACCTTGGCACTGAAACCTTCGGTGGTTGCTTTTACTCGGCCACGACCTGCAAAGACCACTTCAACAAACACACTTCGGCTTGGACCCCAGAATGCAGCTTGGGCAACCCATGGCGCAACGATGGCCAACATGGCGCAACCCATGGTGCAACGATCCTTGTGGAAATAATACTATGGCAGAGGGGGGACGCGACGCCCACTGGAACCTTCGGCGGAGCTCACGACGGCACCCTGCTGCCTTGAAGGACGGCATGATTGCTAAAACGTTGGCCCGACAATGTCGGCTGAATTGAAATTGAGCAGAGCAGCGTGGCATGGGACGCGCGTGCACGCGCGCGCGCGTGGCGGTAGTTGCGACGGTGGGTGAGCGGCGGGACTTAGCCCGCACAGGTGGAATGAGATGCGCGCGTGCGCGCGTGAGGCTTTGGGGCGAGGAGAGAAAGGAGCCTGTGCAGTTGCGCGCGGTTTCCCTGTGACGGGGGTAGCGGCGCGCGCGTGCGCGCGCGGCCTCATACATAGGACGTAGGAGACCTAGAACAAGCGCGCATGGTGCGGAGCACGTGCTGGCGCATGGTAGGCGGTGGTGCATTGGGCGCGGGATGGGGCGTGGGAGCTGGGGGCGCGGCGTATCGGGTGGTTAAGAGAGGGAGTTGTGCAAAGGCTGCGTGGTGCGTGGATGGTGGTGGCGGTGGTGGTGGGGCGGGGTGGTAGTGGTGATGCTTTTGCGCGCGTGCGGGATGGATGGGGTGCGTGGGTGGCGAGGGCGCGGGCGCGGGGGAGAGGAGAGACGGCGGCTTCCCTTTTTCGCAAGCAATGCCCGCGCGCAGACACGAAACGCTGACATCGCGCGGCGCAAACCTTCGGCGCGCAAGCCCAATGTGCCCCAGCCCCCCGACCCCACCCGACCCCGCCCCCACCGCCGCCCCACGCGCGCCACCCCCGCCCCACACCACCCAACACCCCACCAACAACCGCCACCGCACTTCACCTTACCCCATCCGCCCCTACAAACGTTCTAAACACCACCGCGCACGCCACCCTCATCACCACCGCCGCGACCACCCGACACGCGCACGTCGCGCCTCAGTTAGCCCGCGCACCCTCCTTCGTCGACACCGCCATGCGCGGGCGCGCATGCACGCACGCACGCGCGCGCACTCCTCGTCCATCCTGGCCTTGGCCAGAACGATGCCACGACGCTACGCCATGCCCATTGCCATGGCTGATCCCCCCTCCCCATGGCACGCCCCACCGACCGCAACTGCAACCGCCGCCGCTTTGTCAGCCTTACCCCTCCACCGCTGGCAATCTCCATCTGCCCGCGCACGCCCGCGCCCCCTACCGCGCCCCGCCCCACCCCGACACGCGCGCCCGCATCCACCCCTGCCCTCGCAGACCACACACACCCTCGCGCGCGCCGCTCCGCCGCGCATCGGCTCGCCATTGCCCATCGAGCTTGCAGCGTTCCGCACGCCCCGCGCCCCCCCGCCCCAACCCGCCCCGCCCGCCGATTCGCTCGCCAACGCGCCGCGGCCGTCCATTGGCCGAACGACGCGGGTGACTCTGATTGCGCGCGGGTCGCGCGCGACCGCTGGCCGCTGGCCCAGCTGCACGCGGCGAGGCTGCCAAGGCCAACCCTTGGATGAGCGGCGAAGCCCAACGCCCCTTCAAAAGCGGAGGCCCGCTTGCGCGGCGCAAAGACAAGGGTGCGCGGAGTGGAGCGCCGCTCGATGGATGACCAGGGCAATGACAGCGGGCGCAGCGCCGATCCCAAAATTCTGCAAAGGCGCAAAGTTCCTGTTGGGGCCACATGCAAGGCGGCGGAGACGGCGCAGTGAGAAGCCGAGCAAGGCTGGCTTGCCAAAGTCAGGAGGGGGGGGGGGGGGACTTTGTAAATTCCCGATGCGCAGCGCGCGGGGGGGGGGGGGGACTTTGCAAAATCCCGAACGCTGCCGCCGTCGCTCGCAATTGGAAGTTCGAAATGGCTGGCCACGTCTGACGTCGTTTTTGATCGAATGAACATTTGCCTGGCCAATGATCTGATCGAAATTGATGGGGTTCTGATCGATTTTGATCGATTTTGATAGATTTTGATCAATTTTGATCGATTTTGATCGATTTTGATCGATTTTGATCGAGAATGATAGAATGTATCACGTTTCGGCTCGGCGCTAAATTGATTGATTTTGATCAATTTTGATCAATTTTGATCGATTTTGATCGATTTTGATCGATTTTGATCGGTTTTGATCGATTTTGATGTCCCAATTGTGCCCTGCGCAATTTCGGCGGCCCATCGGCGATGAGGTTTTGATCGGCGCGCCGTCCTCGTGGAACTCCCAGCGCGGCCCTGGGCTCGGCTAGGTAGTTGCGACGGGCGAAGCGAGGCGATGCAGAGTGGGCCATGAGCAAGCGCGCGCAGGGGTTAGCGCGCAGCTGCAGGCAAGCTGAAGTGGGATTGCGCGAGTAGCAAGTGGGTTGGGTGGGTTGTGAGCGCGGGCCGCTGTGATGCCGACCATGCGTGCATGCGCGCGCAAAGGCGGCTGGCTGCTTGTCGATGGGGATAAGCGTGACGGTCGTGACTTGTCCAGCGGGGGGCGCGCGTGGTGGGGTAGGGCAAAGCTGGCTAGGGCAAGGCGCAAGGTGGCGGCGGCGCGCCAGGGCTGCGTCCGCGCGCGCGGCGATGTCGGACGGGCGCCGCTGGATGCGCTCGATCCAACGCAATCGCCGCATTTGGCGCTCGATGGCGATGGAGTGACGAACTGCGCGCAGCAATTGCCCCCCCCCCCCCCTCGGGAGCGCGCGCACGTTGACATCCGCCAACGCAAGCTGATCAATTTCCACCCGCCCATCCCACGCACCCTCCCTCCCATCGCCTGGCACGTCGTTCGAAGGTCGCGGGCGCGCGCACTTGCACGCGCGCGCAACGCCGCGAGTTCAACCGCGCGCGCACGCGAACGCTCGCACAAGCCTTCCACCACCCTGCCGCACTCGCACGAATCACCCTGGCGTTCCACGAAGTGCGCGCCCAGAAGAAATATGCTCCTGTCCAAGGTCACACGGTGGGATCGGCCATGCCGCCCCACGTGCTGAGCTGAAGGACACCTCTGCGCGCGCTGCCCCACGCAGCAATCAGCGCGCCTGCGGCGTGCCCGTAGCCAACAAAACCTCGGCTGCGCGAAGGACAGGCACGAACTTAGCCAAGCCCGCCAAGCCCGAACCGCAGCATTTCTCGCCGCGCAGGTGGCGCGCTAACTACATTACTGCGCGCGCGTGCTGGCAAGCGTTCGCGCGCGCGCGCGTGCGCGCTTGGAAGCCATGCCCGCGCGTGCGTGGCGGGGTGGTGGCCATGGCGGCGGGCGCACGCGTTGGCGGCCATGGTTGGGCGCGCACGCAGATGATGAACAACGCTGAGCGGCGCGCGCGCGTGCACGAGCGAGTTGGCGATCCCAGCGGGAGGTGGCTGGCGCAGCGCAACAGCGCCATGGGAACGTCGACGAGAGCTCGCTCAAAACGGGCACGCAACAAGCGGTCTCGCCAGCGGCACCGCCTACGCATAAGCGCTCGCGATGCGCGGGCCGCTGACTACGCGAAAGACTTTGACGATCTCGGATCTCGTCCTTGCGCGACGGCGGCCCGCCCAAACTCGCGCTGACCGAACGACGTCGAGCCCAGCCGCTCGGTAGACTGCGTTGGCGCGGCCCGCCATTGAATGAGACTGGCGCATTCCTTCTCGCGTTCGTCTACGTTGGGGTACGGCGATGGAGCGCGCGCGCGCGCGGCGGTGGTGGCGCGCGCGGCAGCGGTGGCGCGGCGCGTCATGATCGGTGCGCGAACCCAGAAAGTAAGAGGGCCATGCGGAGATGCTGCGGAATGCCAAGTGGCGAATCTAGAAGCCCTGCCGAGGCGCGGTGATGAAGACGGACAGCCACGCATGATGGCGACGTGCTCCGAGGGCACCTGGCGGGCGGCGTGCAAATTGCGAGCATTCTCTTGGCGGGCTACGGGCATGAACGTCGCGGCGCCGCGGCGCAGGCGGCCCGCGTTGTTGCGCGATTCGCTGCCGCTGTCGTTCGTTTGGGTCGCAGGTCGCAGCGCGCGCGCTGGCCGTTGGAATGCGCGCGCGCAGCTCGGCGCGAGCCGCGCGCGCTTGAACTGCGGCGCGGACGGCGGCGCGCGGCGATCAGACAGCGCGCGCGACGTGGCCGCGACGCAGGGCGCCTGGATGGCAGCGCGCGGGGAGCGACAACGATTTCGATCATCACCTGCTGCTCATTGGCGCCGTCGCCGTTCCAAGGAAGGCATGGACGGATGCGGCTGTCTCTCATAGGGGCTTGAAGTTTTTCTGTTTGTGCGAAACAATGCAGCGCGCGATGCGCCGTCCAGTCCCGCTCGCCCGACGCGGACGCCCCCGCCTCCGCGCGCCCGACCGCCACCGCCGCCACCGTTGACCCCGCATCCCCACCACGACAAACCGCGCCCTCCACGCGCACGCGCGCACCGCACCGTCACATCGCCCGCGCCCGCCTGCGGCGGCATTGAATGCTCTGCCGACGCGAAACGCACGCCGAACAATGCACCACTGCGAACGCGCAGAAGCCACAAGCACCAAGACACACATGACCCCCACCCGCGCCCCACCCCAAACCAACACCATCACAACGCGCACGCGTGCACGCGCGCGCCAGCCGACCCGCCCGCCCCCCCCCCCCTCCCACACAACAACAACCGCTGCCACAAGGCACGCGCCCCGCTGGTTGAGCAAGAGTGATACTGCACCAATCGGCGCGAACCAAGCGGATCGTCTGCCGCTAATCAGAGAAAGCGCGCCGCCACCCCTCGGCCGTGCAACTTCCTGCCGCGCACTCCGCCGCCCAGTAGCATGGCGTCGCGCGCATGCGCGCGAGCCGCGCAAAGCTAATGTTCGACGCAAGCGCGCCGCGCCGCGTGCCGACGCGAACCCCAGGCATCAGAGCCCCGCGTGCGCCCTGCCACCGACCCTTCACGAATGCACGCCAACGCACGCGCGAACGCAACTGGTGCCACCACCGCCAACAACCGACCCACCCCGCTAGCAGCGGCACAGCAGAGAAGCATCCTTCTGCACGTCCTTGGTTTGATTCGGCAGCGCGCGCTGCACTGCAGAAGCCCCCTGGCCCTCGGCGCGCGAAGCCAGCCCAGCGGGCCAAGTGTTGCGAACGCCCAAAACGCAGCACGTTAATGCGAACTGCGCGCCGCGTGCGCTTCGCAAGCGCCCAGCGTCTACTTGCCGTGGGAGTGCGCCCGCGCGGCCCCGCGGTGGACTCGAGCGGCTCGCGGCGCGCGCCACGACCACCCCAGGCTACGGCCAAACAACCTGACCCACCACCACTCAACACGCGCCGCCCCGCCCGCTCCTCGAACGGCCTGCACGGCGCGGACACCTGCGAATGTGGGGAGAGGTTGGCGCGACGCCAACCAAACAACCCGACTTGCCGACCAGCCAAGAGACCTAACCAGCTCGAATCAGCCAACCAACCAGCAGCCAAGCATTACATGCTTAGGGCACGTACTGGGAGGTTGGTTATGCCCAAGCCAAAGGGCAAAGCCCTGGCACTTATCTGTGCCTCCTCTGCGACCACAACGCAACATGCGCCGAGATGTGATCAGAACCCCCGTGGTTGTTTGCACGACAGAGTCGCAGCTTCGCCCGTCGTTCAAAGCTGGGCCAACTTCCGCGCTCGGACAGCAAGCGGCGCGCAGCTGCCACTCCTGCCCTACGCGCCCCCCGTTCCCGAAGGGCCTCACGCAATGCGCGGCGCCCACTGCCGCTGGCATCCGCTCCCGCCTTCCCAATGGGCATCCCAGGGACCAAGCCTGCGATGCAAAGGGTGGAGGGGGCTCGGCGTAAACCCTAACACCCGACCAACCAACCAACCTGCCAACCAGCCAGCAGGCGGGCTCAGCCAATCAACCAACCAACGTCGCCGCACAACAGAGGAGGCCTACATAAGACACCTAAAGGGAGGGCGCTCTGGTCCAGGCGTGCCACTGGGCGGAGCCCTTGAGAATAAACGAGATCAAAAGTCTTCGAAGGGCGTGCGGACCCGCCAAACACGGAGAACAAATGAAAGCATACTGGGATCGATTACGCTCGACGTCCAAATCTGACAATGGAGCATGATGTAAACTTCTCTCTTGGCAAACTCTGAACTGCTGCGCTGTCCACCGCAGCGCGTGCGCCAACTACGACTCCCAACTCAAGACTGGACCAACGACGAGGCAAGCGAAGCAAGGATTACATAACATGACCATGGGTGTGCGGTGGCATCCTAGAACAACTCGCCCACGCCACACATCCACCACTGCCAAAAACCAATCTGGGGGTTAGCCCTCAGAAGGCCCGAACACGCCACTTCTGCGCTGGCAATGATACGACAGATGCATCACCGATGCTAGTGTATATTGAGGGTGTTACATACCGCCGCAATGCGTGCGTGGGCTGCTCAAGCGAGCTGACAGCTAGAATGTTGCGCGCTGTCATACCGTAACGGCCCTCGGGCCCACTTGACTTCAAGTCGGCGCACCCCTCACGCATTTCAAGCACGGGGGTCGGCGGAGGACAGGAGGCATCGGAAGATTGTGTAAGATACCGGTTGCAGGACGGGAGGGGGCCGCGTAGTGACAGGAGCACGCAGGGGCAAGGGTAGCACTTGTACTATTGACAGCTGTCCAAGTGAGCGGGCTGGAGAGGAGGCAACGGTCACATGATTTCCAGAATCACTAGGCCATCGGGATTGGATGGAGAGGTGGCGGAGGCGTGGAGTCCTTAGCTATCTTGGCTCAAAGCGTTTTTACAATATTCATCCTGGTGCAACGTCGGGCTCGTCGGCCTCGTCGACAGTGCGCTTGGGCCGCTCTGATGAGCGCAGTCCCTCTGCGTCTGCGCTCCGCAGGCTCAACAACCACCGCCGAGCTGCTTGTCTCTTGGCCAGCGTCGGCGTGAACGCGTGCACGTGGTCGTGCTTGCATAAGTGAGGCGGGCACTCGCCCAGCCAAGATATCATGTAGGCCAGAGGTCGGCCTTGGCCAGCTCGGCGCGGGTTGTCACTGGCGCGGGCTGTCCGCTCGAGGGTGCACTTCTCAACCTTTGACACTGTGTGGCGGTTACACTCGGCGACGAAACGGGTCCCGCCCTCGTAATACTTGATGATCCCGCCTGGCACTGTAATCCCATATTTGAACTTGCCCCTGGGCCCGCGGAAAACTGGCGGCAAGACATCGGCGACTGCTGCCTCGGCAACGGCGGCGTCGAACACGCCATCTGGCTCTGCAGGGGGCAGCGGCACTGGATCCACAGCGGCGCCGCAAGCCGCATCGCCCTGGTCGGCGCCATCCCGTGAATCCTGGTTCGGCTCGACGTCCGACTCAGAAGAGAAATCGCCGAAGAGGTCGCACTCCTCATCTAGGCTCATGTCCACGCGTTCTTGCGTGGCGCCGTCGGCAACCGCTGCGGGAACATCAACCTCGCCGACGCCAGGAGAGTCGGCCCCGCTGTCATCGTCGTGCGTCGCGCCTGCCTCTATGGCGGCAGCTGCGCGCTTAGCAGGCCTTGCCCCATCGGCTGTCGCAGCGGTCTTCCTCTTCCGAAGCTTCGGAGGAGGGGGAGGCACGTTCCACAAGTCGCACACCAAGAGTGGGGTCTCCCGCACGCGCTGCCGAGCTGGCTGGCAGCGGACAAGCCGACGGCGATCAGCATGCAGTTCGTGCACGCCTACCTGTATCGGGCGCTTGGTCCACATCTCATCGAAACAGTCCTTGGCAACCTCGTAGATCGTCAGATGGCGGAACGCAGGAGACGCCGCATCCAAGTTCCGCATGGGCGCAATCCCAATGCATCCAGGGCGATGCTCGCGCGGTTCCCACTGCATCCTCGAGAACGTAGGCCTCCACGGCCTCGCGTAATGAAGGGACACGTGGTACAACAGCGTGAGCGATGGGAGGTCGCGGGCGATCTCCAGCGCCGATGGGTCGGGCGCGGGCTCCAGGGGCGCCGCCGAGAGGCCCTCGATGGTAACCTCCAGGACCAAGCGGCCCAGTAAAAGCTTCTCCGCGAATACCTTGGACCCGAGCTGGTGGTCGAGCACGCGCCAAACCACGCGCATCCTGTCATGAAACGTCTTGGCGATCACGGGGGGGCCTGTGCACACGCAATACTCGGCCAGCCAGCAATGCCGCGCGGGCCTCGTCGGGGCGTGCAGCCTTCGGCAGCCTGCCTCGGAAAAGAGCGGGTGCATCCTCTTCCACTTGTCGTTCTCGACCTGCGTGGAGCTGGTGTCGAGCGCGTTCAAGACCTCGGACGCGAGGGGGTCAGGCGTCCTGGAGTACACCACCGCAGGCACCAAAGTACGGTGGACAGACAGATCACCAGATGCAGACTGTGGCATGCCGCCGCTGACCGCGTGCCAGTCCCGCGCCAGCGCCGCAGCGTCGCGAGTAGACTCGCGGCGAAGGTCGTCGGCTGCGCCCTCGACCTCAGCTCGCCCCCTCGCCAGCTGAGCCTTGTGCCGCTGCCGCTCGACCAGGGGCGCTCGCAAGATGACGCTCTCATGGGCGAAGGCAGCGCTCTCCGCCAGGGCGCGGTCGCCCGCGTCATGGCCAGCAGCAGCAACCAATACTTGGCCAGTGTGGCCCAGCGCTCGGGCTCGCGATGGCCTCTGGGTCGCCAGGGCTCGCCGACCAGCCGCGTGCTCCTGGATGGCGACCCGCGCCAAGTCCTCGTAAGGCTGCCTCTGTTCTGCAGTCAGAGCCCGAAACCGCGCGGACAAGGCTATGCCTGTCGCGTGGTCCATCAAGCGACCGCCGCCCTCAAGGTGGACGAAGGCGCGCCAGACCCACTTCGCCAGGTTCTGCGGCTGGGCAGCTCGCTCCTCCTGGCGCTGGCGTTCTCGGCGTGTCCTGAACGACTCGTCACGCCAGTTGTTGAACACAGACCGCTGCCATTTCCACATCTGTCGGGCTAGGAAAAACCCAGAGAGTGATGGTGCATCCAATCCCCAAGTAAACTGCCTGAGAGGAGCGAGGGAAGGGCCTCTTCATCCTCCCCCCCCCCTGCCCCCCCCCCCTCGCTCCTCCTCCTCCGCGCCTGGCTCAAGTCACCCCTCCACAGTCCACCTCCCGTCATGAAAACCAATCCTCCTACCATCCCGTGCCCGTGTCTTCGTCGCCCGTTGCGTCATCACATAGCCTGGATCCACTCTGCATCTGGTTCTCGCTGTGGGTCCGCTCGATGGAGGACGTGTTCGTCACCAGGAGCGTCAAAAGAGAACCCAATTCTGCACGGGCCATGTCTCCAGCAACGCCGCCACGTGGCTTATAACAACGAACGAAGTTCTCAGTGTAGTCATCCAGCGTGCACGTCGGCACCTCACCGATCTCGTGAAGTTCGTTGGCATTCCGAAGGCTAGAGAAAGTTTTGCAAGGGTAGTTGCGATGCCGAACCTCAAGCAGCTGGTAAGCACTGGCCGACAGGCGAGCACGCAATGCGAATACCTGCAACTGTGTCTCCTCTGTAGTTTTCGACAGCAGATCCCAGTGGCCATCCTCGAAAGTAAACTTACCAATCGTCCCCAGGAACTCTGAAACATCATGCCGATCAGCCGCCTCACAAATTGGGTATGACCTCGAGCCTGTGCGGAGAAGCTCGCGTTGTTGCTTGACTTCCCAATCAACTCCAGCACGCTGCAACTCTCTCAACATCATGATGCTGCACGGTTCGTGGGACACTGCATATACAAATACATCGTCGTGAAAAGATCCACTTGTCAACCATTGAAGCGTGCGGGAAATCTTCGCTCCCTTGTCTTCTCGCCACACAGAAACGTCAGCACCCTTCAGCTCGTCCTCTCCTGACTTGCCGCTGACTGGCGCGCCGACGGCCGCGTCGCCATCCGCGCCGTCGCCAACCTGAAGGGGGGCCGTGCCGTAGAACACTCTGATGCACGCATCGGGCAACAGATTGCGAACGAAAGACGGGGGGCACAGCCCGCCGACGCTGAGATGCGCACCCGTCCAGTTCTGCCTGTCCATCACAGTGGCCATATGCTTGCGCAGTGCTTTGAGCCCACATGTTCTCATCAAATACAACGTCTGTGCCCTGGACGCGCAGCAACCATGACAGCGATGTTCAACCCTATCTGCTCTGCGCAAACTCCCGTTCCAAAGCCTCGTGATAAGATGCCGCCTGAACTTATCAGCAGAAGACCTCTCTGGCAAAAATGTGTCGAACACCCGCTTGCTATGCTGAAAATCGGAATCAGAAAGCTGCCCGTGCTGTATGACAACGAGTCGCTCTTCCAGCAAATCTCGCATGGCATTCAAAAGTTTGGGGATGTTCCCTCTCATTGATAACTGCATCCGAATGATTAGGGTATCCACTGGTCTCTGGATCTCACTGCCGAGAGTCGTGGCGTTCATCTTCTTGTGTGCGTCACAAATAATCTGCACTGCGGCACGGTCTCGGTTGCGGTCCCTGACGGAGTTCTCATAGCGTAGGTTCGCGCCGTGCTCGTCTGTGATGACAACGCCAACATTCCGAATGAAATTGCGGTCGAGAGACGCATCCTGGTCAGTCGACAAGTGCTTCAAGCCAGCATCGATCGATTCCGCCTTGGTGCCGTCGGACACCTGGAGAAGAGTCGGCTCATGCACAATAAATGTCAACCACTGTCTGGTATCGCCAACCTTCTTGCACAAAACTAAAGCCCGAGCAGCGGCAGCAACGAGGACCTCATACTTCGCGCCCGTGCTCTCGATCGAGACGGCACCAGGCTGAGCATCAGACTCATTTTCAACTCGAACCCACTGGCGCGCGCCGTCGTAGCTCCTGAATCTGAACTCGATGGCTGCCGTCATCGTTGCAGCCTGGCCCTCATCATTCTCGAAACACCGCTGGGATGAGATGTCCATAACTGGTTTCGCAAACCTCGAGAATGAACAGTTCAAACTCTGGTACAAACAATGCGCAATGGCGCCGCACAACTCATTGAAATGAGATCTAGAAACGCCAGTTGCTTGTCTGAGCTTCTCCGCAGTTGCCACCGTCGACGAGGAACGATCCGAGCCACTGGCGCCCAAGAGGTAAGCAGCTAGCTTCGGCACGCCTTCCGAACATTGCTCTGGACGCAACACCTGACCTCTAGAAGCCAACTCTCGCGTCGTCCGATCAATGATGCGCCTGCCCCGCTTGTGCACTGGCGCTGGCTGGTAGGCGGCCGCAGTGCAGATCTCCAGCAATTGAACTTGCGGGGCAGGCTCGGCAAGAGCAAGAGGATCTCCAGCAATCTCTGGAAGGCCGTCAATATCTGCAACCTCGGGCCCGAGGAAGTCTTCGTCGGAGGAGAGCCTGTCAATATCTGCAACCTCGGGCCCAATGAAATCTACGTTGGGAGCGTGAGGGGCCTCGATCTCGGCCCCGAGGAAATCTTCGTCTGACGAAGATGGCGGCATTCACAGCCGAAGCGTGTTTGAGCCAAAACGGTTGCGGAACGAATGACACGTGGCGCGGCGTTTCAGACAGAGGGGATCTCACGGTCTCACGGCTCTTGTTGGGACTGCCTGAAAGCCGTCGGGGGATGAGCTCGGGTCGGATGCCGAAATCACCAATCCGAGACACACTTCGACGTCAGGAATGGTCTAATGCCTCGGGCCCTACCTTTTGTGAGCGGCTTAGTGGATAAGGCCCCCAAGGTCTCGCAACCGAATGCGTTGGCCTACGTTCTTGCCGTTAGTGGGATATGATCCCCCTGCGCCTCTTTATACATTGCGGCGCGCGCGCCTACGTGTAGATACGACCGCTTGTTCTAAAAACCTCATCTCGGCACACCCCAGACAACGTGCGAGGACGAGGAGAACGAGGCGGAGCGTTGGCATAGAAGATGATGAAGGGATTGGGGTGGAACATATGAGGCTCTTTCATTATTGGGAAGGCGGGCTACACGCGGGGCGAGGGGGGAATGCAGAAGGGGGCCTGCGTTGAGGACCTCGCGTGGGCTGGAGAGGCCTACAGTAAGAGGAAGGACAGGGAAGACCTGGATTGAGGAGGGGCGAATTCGATTTTCGATTGAGAGAAACGCACAGGATGAGACGATCAAAACCTCAACTCAGAAATCTCAAGCCCTCCGCAATTCCAACAAGGGGGTGTCATTTGGGATCTCGTTTTGGCCCATCAGGACCCCATCAACCCCAGAACCCCTTGGTAGGCCCGGATGGAACTTCCAAGTAAGGTGGCCCACGTTGGCCAACCATTTGTTCGTCGATGCCGCGCTCCCCGCACTGGTTCCATTTCAGGGTCGGCGCTGTGCCCCTCTCGTTCAGAATGGCGCTCTCGCCAGGAGCGCGGGCCACGTTTCTGCATCCGACTCCTGCCTCGTCGTCGTCGCCCCCTCCTTTTTCCCCTCCTCCGCCCTCCCCTGGTCCTCCTGCCCCTCCCGCTCCTCCTGGTTCTGCTCCTGCTGTTCTTCCTCCTCCACCTCCTCCAATGTACGCAGCTCCTGTTTGCGCTTGCACACAACACGATGGTACCATTTGGGGGGGTTCAGGTCCTCGATGACAGCCGGCGGCGGATAGAAAGACGTCGGCGCAATGGGAAAGGATGGGCAGGAGGGGTAGGATGTCAGATGGCCCGAGCGCACCTAGCTTGTCTCTTCCTCTCTCTCCACTCCTCCCTCCTCCCTCCCCCCTTCTCCCCTCCCTCCTCCCTCCCCTTCACCCTTATCCCTCCCTCTTCTCACCTTCCTCCCTCCTCCCCTTCCTCCTCTCCATCCTCCCCTTCACCCTCCTCCCTCCCCCTCCCTTCCCCTTTACCCTCCTCCCTCCCCACGCTCCCCTCCCCTCCTCCCTCCTCCCCTCTCCCCCCTGCGCCCTCTCAGTCCCTGAAAGAAACAAGGGGGAACTAAAGGGAAGCTGCAAGGCAGCAGCCGCAGATGCGTCCTCGCGTATGCCGCCCACGCCCGCTTGACGGCGTCCCTGTCCTGCGCCCCGCCCGCCGCACTCAAACAGAAGAGGATGAGAACTAGGAGCAGGGTGCGTAGGAGGGTGTGGACGAGAGGGATGAGGATGAGGTTGTTGTTGGAGGGCGGGGGTCAAAGGCCTGGGGTGCACATTTGCGAGGCGCGCGGGCGAACAAAACCATGAGCCGTCTGAGAATCACTGCTGCTGATGGTGAGTCCTTACCTGAAAAATACAACTTGGCGATTCCGTCACCGGTGCCCATTGTAAGCTGTCAATCAGAGTGCCTCCCTCGGATTTTGTCTAGCGAGACTCATTACTAAGCTTGCCCAAGAGGCGCCCACGACTGCCCATGGGGGCCCCAAGACGGCCCCAAGAGTGGGAACACGAATGCAGGATTCTAGCCTTCTGCCCCAAGAGGCCCTCAAGAGGCCCCCTTGCCTTTTCGAGTATTTGCCACCCAGAATGCTGCGCTGGCACGGTGGCGGAATTGCTGGAGGCAGCTGGATAGGACGCCACAGCAAATGCTCCAGAACAAACGGCGGCGGAGGCGGACGACGGACAAGCATAGTGTCAGAATCCACCGCCGCGTTGATTCGAATGCAAAGCCGGTGGCCCACTGGCAAGTACAGGAACTACACTCGAGAAGTGAGACAACCATATTATTTCTATCTCCTCGTGTCGTCCGAGCTTACGGTGCAACCATCATATGCTTACTGGCTGAACTTGCTGGCTGCGCAACTGGCACTCCGAAATGAATCATCCCGTCTCCCTGGCGAGAACGAACCGCCAAGATCTTCAACAACAAAGGAGAATTGACAATCAACGGGGCCCTCAACATGACGATTTCGTGTGGACGGCTGTCATGCCCCCCCCCTTTGGCCCAACAAAAGATCTGCCCGCCGATGGCCGGCAGATCTGATGGCCGGGCGGAACTGTGCCCATCCGCACCCACCTGGTCAGACAACGCGTAGATCGGCGATGCCACGTGCTGTCTGCGAGGCCACCCCGACGCGATCTGCACCCGAGAGCGCGGGGCGGGATCCCCAGATAACACTGGGCCCTTTGGGGCCCGGCGGCCGCATCATGCCGTCGTCGGTCGTCGAAGGCGCAAGGCTTGATACCCAGGGGGCATCGGAACCCTTCGAGTGGGGGATCGACTGAGGAATAGATTTACCCCGAACTGGATTTGTCCGTCGGATCTACGAATCATGCGCAGAAGGTCTAGAAGACCTGCGACATGTTTGCGTATTCTTCGGGGGGGAATTCGAGGAGACAACCCATCCTGGGGCAAATCAAGTCTTTAGTCGATCCCCTAACTTACTCGAAAACCAGTGGGGCCTGAAGGCCGCGGTAGTGCAGGGTGGGCGAGGCGGGTCGGGGGAGCTCCCTTGCTTCGAAGTCTAAAAAACAGCCCCAGCCCCTCGGCTTTCGACGCTGCTCTGCGGACGCCCCAGGACGACGACGACGACGGACGGGGAGAAGGGCGGCGAGAGGTGCCCGGACCCCCTCGCGTCGCGAAGAAATCGCGACGGGCAATGTTTCGATACTTTCGGCCTCGGGGGGTCCTCGCCGGGCCGCGGGGCAGTCAGAAGAAACGACGCAGGTCGAGACCACCAAGGGTCGACATTATGAACAAATTATGACGTCGGGGGTTTGGGGAGAAGGACGGCGAGGAATAGAAGAGCAGTGGGAGTGCAAGAACCGCTCTCTGCGCTGCTCGCTGCCTTGTCGTACCGGCACTCGCCGAACGTGACCGGATGGCCTCCACCGCGCTGGCAGAACGAGGACGAGGAGCTGCAACAGCAGATCGTACTAACAACATCCGCATCAACTTATGGGAAACATACGTATAACTATCCAGTAGATCCTGGACCCCCCCCAGACAACCTCGACAACCCCTCCAGGCTGGAGACCCTAAGCTACTACGCGTCCCAACCTGTAGTTGTGGATGAGGCTCAAGCGAGGGCAGCATTCCCAATTGGGCGCTGAGGCGAGAGCACAATTCCCAATCAGAGATGCGGCCAGCGCTCAGGCTATAGCACCATTCTTCAACAGCGATGTAGCCAACGCTGAGGCGACAACACCACTTCCGATTGGAACGTGGTTGGCGCGGCGCTCAAGCGAGAACACCACTCCGAGACAAGAGAGTTTTCGGAATGCGTGAACAAGCCGGGAAAGCTGTCCTCATCCTCCTGCTGCTCCTCCTTTCTCCCCTTCCTCCCGAACCTCCAAATACCAAACTTTCCTCCTCTTATCCTCCTCCTTCTTCTCCTCCTCCTCCTCCTCACCCCTCCCTTGCCTCCCCCTCCCCCTCCTCCTTCGACGCCTCCTCCTCCTCCTCCTCCTCCTCCTTCTCCTCCTCCTCCTCCTCCTCCTCCTCCTCCTCCTCCTCAATCGAACGTCGATCCAGCTCGAGCACCGCATGCGGCAAGCGAGCTCTGTAAGTAGGGGGAGGGAGGTCGAGGGAACCGGGGGAGGTTCGGAGATGGACAGAAGGAGGAACAGAGGGGGGAGGGAAGATGAAGATGCCGACAGATCGGTAAATGAGGGCATGGGGGTATTGATCTATGGAGATGTGAAGGTGGATCCATGGACGTATGAAGGTGTGTTGGGATATAAGGTGGTCTCACTCTTGAACGAGAGACACGCGCCTGATCAGCGAATGGAATATCATATCGATCGCTTGGCCGAGATCGGCCTGAACTTGAGCCAACCATGCCAGGTACGGAGGAAATCGGCGACGGGCCCAGGGGGAAGTGAGATGGGGCGGGCCTTCTCAGAAGGCTCGGAAGTCACCCAGTCGTCTGAAGTTTTCTAAGCCTTCTCCGAAGACACATAACACTTCTGAGAAGGCGCGTGGGCTTCTGAGAAGTCCCGCTGCCTGCTGAGAGAGCCTTCTCCTTCTCACTTCCCCCCTCGCTCGCCTCCGAAGAAAGGATGAAGATCAGGAGGATCAGAAGGACGACTATGAAGAGAAAGCGGAAGACCAGGATGGAAAACAAGAAGACGAGAAAGGTGGTGGAGGAGAAGCACACTTAACGAAGAATCGGGTGTGGACCAAGACGGCTCAGCGCAAGCCCGGCTGAAGCACCTTTGGAAAGCAACTGCACTGCATTTTTTGGGGGGCTTGACGAAAGCTACTCCGCCAAGCTGTAGGGCCACCCCCACGGTCGCAAGCGGCTTCCCAGGCCGGCAGGCTCACCAGTCCTCCAGCGCCAGCGGCCAGCCGCAGGCGCCCCCCTGCGCCTCCAGCTGCACCTGCCCGGTCGTCCTCCGGAAGAAGACGTCGCAGTAGATGTTGCGGCAATCGGCGGCCGCTTGTCGGGGAGGCGTAAGACTCGGGTACGGGGACTCGGGTTGACCTGACGGGGCCATCATAAACCTGACGAGACCCAATCTGAAATTTGACGCGGGCTCCCGCTGCACGCATCCCACGTAAACGGGACCGTCACAATCCAGGACGCGCTCGTCAACAAAGGTCGCCAAACCCGAGTTCTGGCTTACTCGAGTCTTACGTTTCCCCGAGCTTGGGCGGACCCAGCGCAGTGCAGGCAGAGCTCGGAGCACTGCTGCACGCGAGCCTCCCACCTGCAGGAAGACGCTGGCTGTGCATCATCATCGGGGTCCGAGTAGATAGTCGGCGATGCATCGGTGATGCGTCGGCGATGCATCGACGCCGTCGGCGCGGGGAACATCGGAGCGACGACAAGAAAAGGGCCTTGCGCGAGCTGACATCGCGACTTTACGCCGCGGCTTACGCGGGCAGTCCTTGCAACGCGCTGCAGTGGAGACGAGGGCGCTTACGCGCGACCTTACGCACGAGTGTCCACGCGATCGGACCAGTCCCAGACCCCCGACGTCTCGATTTTTCGCAGCGTCGACCCCCAGAGGACTGGACCCCTTCCCCGGGACCTGTTTTTCATCCTGAATCGTTTCTTGACGTTCCCGAGGCCCGGGAAGGGCCCCCGGAGGCCGAAACTAGCAAGGGACCTCCCGGCGTGTTTTTTTTCACAACGCGAGGGGGGGTATAGGCTTGTGTCTGCGGCGCTCGCCTGGGAGGCTTGGAACTGTGCGCCAGCCCTGGCCGGGCCCACTCGTCCTGGGCCTCCTCCTCCTCCTCCTCCTCCTCCTCCTCCTCCTCCTCCCCCGGCCTCAGGCTAGGGAAGTGGGGTGCGTTCTGTCGTCTCCCCCCCCTAGCTTGTGTAAGCCCGACAACCTGTTCCCTGGGATTGAAGTGGTTTTCGGTCGAGTTTCCTCGGTGATTTTGGATCTCAAGGTTTTGGTTGACCCGCTGGAAGGGTCGGGTGATGATCCTAGCTTTTTGGAGGCTCAGGAGGTTTTGATTGCCCAAGTCGAAGAGGTTTCTACCCAGGTTACCGACTTTGTGTCTGAATGTAGCGCCTTCTACGCCGCCAAGGCCAGACGGGATTGGGCGGACTGGCTCACCGAGAATGTCGATCAAGGCGGGCGTAGGGCGCATGGCTACACCAGAGATCCTCAAGGATGGACACCATCCACTACACTTAGTGCTGGAGGCTGCGTGGTGTCCGACCCGCAGGCGCTCCTGGCCGCCGAAGCTGTTCGTTTTCGCTACTTGTGGGAAGGGCTCCCTGTACCTCAGAAAAGGCCAGGGAAAGTGAATACCCCACTCCCACCCATTTCGGTTGACATTATTCGGAAGCTTTCTCGCACTTTTGCCCACAGGTCTGCCACGGGCCTGGACGGGTTTCACCTGAGACACTTTTCGGTGCTGTCCGACGGGGCTTTGTGGGCCCTCTCGCGTTCTTTTCACTTTGATGGAACTCACGGGTACCCTTCCCCCGCAGCTGGAGGCCGTGATTATTGCCATGCTTCCGAAGCCTTCCTCTGGCTTCCGCCCCATCGGGGTGTTTCCTAGTCTGTACAGATTATGGGGGAAATGCAGGAGAGATTATGCGGTTGAGTGGGAAGGGAAACACCAGAGAGAGTACTGGGCGGCGGGAAAATTCAAGTCCGCGTGCGATGTTGTTTGGAGGCAAAGTGCCCGTTCGGAGTCTTCCCGAGCCTGCGGGCAGGAGGCCTGTACTCTTCTCTGGGATTTCGTCAAGTACTACGAGCGCATCCCTCTGGAACTTCTGGCTCTTCGATGCAGGCAGCACGGTCTCCCTGATGCGCTCACCGATGTTTGCATGGCGGGATACCGTTCTGCCCGTTTCTTAGTGCTGGCGGGAGTGGTTGCGCCTCCCACGTACGCGAGAGTTGGAATCATAGCGGGATGCAGTTTTGCCACCACTATGATCAGGATTTTTGCCCTGCGGGGTTTTGATCAACTGGAGGTCCCTAAGGGGATCACGTTCGACGCCTACATTGATGACCTAGGGATTAATGCGAGTGGGACCACTAGATACATTATGAAAGAACTCCCTCGAGCGGCTAAGTCCCTTGAGGAGATCATCGACAAGGTTCTTTTCGCGCAAGTCTCCCCCGACAAGGTCGGGCTGGTTGCGTCCTCCAAGGAAATCGCCAGACATGTCCAGAAACGGCTAGGGGGGCTTGGAGGAGTCTGTACTGAGTCGTTCGTCAATTTAGGCATTGATGACACTGCAGGCTGCGCCAGGCGAGTCCGTGGGCGCAACAGCAGGGCGAAGACGCGCTTTGCGAGAGCCTCTAGGCGTGCTGGCAGGCTGGCTCGTCAAAGAGGAGTTCAAGGACCAAGGGCTACGAAGCTCTGCGCTGCGGGACCTCTCGCGGGAGTCAATTATGGGGCTGAAGTTCACGGGGTCAGTGACGGAGAGTTAACAACAGTCAGACGTATGTGTGCCTCCACTATGAAGCCTGCCTGCGGAGGCCGAAGTTTAACCATCCTCAGCAGGATTGAAGGCGATCCTGCGTGGTGGGGTGCGGTGGCGCCTGCCATCAGGTGGGCCAAGGAAGTTTGGTCCCGTGCCACGAGGGCCTCCGAAGTTTGTTTTTCTTGGGCCGAGCTCCGAAACATGTGGCACGATGTTTTCGGGCGCTCTTGGACCTGGAGGACTGTGAGCGGGCCCATTGGGGCCATGAAGGTATCCCTGGCCCGCTTGGGATGGAGCATGCCCTCGCCTTTTGTCATGGTCAGCGACTTGGGAGTCGAGCATTCGTTCGCTCACGCTTACGCCTCCTTCTCTCCTCCAGGTTTTCCTCAAAGAGGGGGTTTGGCGGTCGTTGGAAGGAGAAGCGGCCGCCAAGTACGGCCCCGAAGGGGCCGAGTCGTTATGTTTTGATGTCGTCATCAAAGCCCTTCGGTCCAAAAAGTTTACTGCTCGCCAGAAAGGAACTATCCGTTGTTGTGCCTGTCAAGGAATCTGGCCCTACGCCCGTGCACGAGCAGCAGGTTACGAAGTGGACGATCGTTGCCCACTCTGCCATCAGCCTGGTGACACGATTTTTCATCGGCTATATGCGTGTTCGGCGGTGGAGGAGGAGCGGAGGGAGCTGATTCCTCGCAGTACTCTGGAGCAGGTTTTGAGTCAGTCCGAAGCGGTTTCGGAGAGAGAACGGTTCCACCTCACCTCTGGTTTGTTTGGACACCCCCAGAGTGTGCTCCCGCCCCCTAAGTCCGACAGTAGATCCGAGGAGGATGATGGTATCCAGTTTCAGTTTTTTCCTGAAGGCTTCGCGGCCGAAGGCATGGAGATGCCCCGCGACGGCCGCCGCCAGATGTGGGGCCACGTCTTCCTTGATGGCTCGTGTTCTCGACGGGTGGTCCGCAGCTCGAATAGAGCCGGTTGGGGTTTAGCGATGATGGGCCCCCGTGCCAATCTTCTTGCTTGGAGCTGGGGCCCCGTGTGGGACAGTTGCCCCCAGACTCCCCAGGCAGGTGAATTTTCGGCTTATGCCATGGCGTGCGCTTTCTTGTCTGCACCTGCTATTCTGTATTCAGATTGCCAGAATGTTGTCTCCATGCACGGCATGGCCCGACACCAACAGATCTCACCCAAGCGTCCTTATGCGGGGCTCGTCGCTCAGGGTCGTTCTCTTGGAGGAAAAAGGACGCTTGGGTGTGAGAAAGTGCCTGCGCATCTTCCCATCGACGATCCAGAGATCGACGATGACGAGCGTTTTCGAAGGATAGGAAATGATTTCGCCGATAAGGCCGCCAAGCTGGGAGCTGAGTCCCACCAGGCGCCGTCGGAGGATATAGCAAACGCATGCACTACTCTTGTGAATTCGGCGCTCATGGCGGTCAGACTGTGTGCTGCTCTTCTGCCGCTATGGCCGCGCACGGACCTCTCCCGTGCCTCGTGGTCTGCCCCCGCTCAGGCCCCCCGCTCCTCAACCTCGCCTCATCGGTGGGAGTGGCTCGGGCCTCCTGGAGGGGACCAACGTTTTTGGATTTGTCAAGGGTGCCTCAGGACGTCGCGCAACGCCGCCGACAAAGAGCCTGCCCCTGGACATTGTTCTGATTCTATGAGAGTGGATGTTCGGCGGCTTAGAGATTTAAAGCACAAGTGTATCCTCCTGGATTGTTCGAACGGTTCGTTTGTTGTCGTTTGTACGTTATGCCAGAGATACACTAGTGGAGCCCGCCTTGCATCACTCAGTAAGATTTGTCCAGGTCAGAAGGTTTCGGTTTACAACTCTGACGCCTGGAACAAGATCTGTAAGGGACTCCATCCCAAAGCGAAAGGGGTCACCTTACTCTCTGACACTTTCAGTGTGCTATAAGCATGCAGCGAGAGCCACAGTGCTCAAAAAATCCTCCTCCTCCCCCTCCTCCTCCTCCTCCCCCTCGCCCCCTCCTCCTCCCCCTCCCCCTCCTCCTCCTCCTCCTCCTCCTCCTCCTCCTCCTCCTCCTCCTCCTCCTCCTCTCACCCTCCTACGTAGCCATTTCCAGGTTTCGTGCTGCTTCTGGCAAACCTTTTGGTCCGCGCACTTGGAAGTGGCGCAGCGGGCCAGAGCCAACTTTCAGCCATCCGTTCACGACAGGCCATGGACGAACGCACCACATCAAGGTGTGGACGTGCCGCGCCCAAGCGTGCCGCTTCCAGAACTTCGGCTTCCGCTCGGATCGGACGTTGGCAGAACTGGGTTTAGTGGAACCTGGTTTAGTGATCTGTACTGGGGGCGCCCCCCCGTCCCATTTCCACTAACCGGAACTGCCGCCAACCGAAAAACACCAGTTACGGCAAACCTGGTTTAGTGATTCTGGCCAATTCGAAGGCTCCGGGGCCCTACCACTAACCGGGTCCCCTTACCCAGGGTCCTGGCCATACCCGATCGGAGTGCATGCACTGCGGCGAAAAGGCTCCCCAGCACATCCTCAACCAGCAGCGCCGGCAGCGGAGTCGGGGGCCACCTCGGGCGTCGGGCCACGACCCGCGGAACGCTCGGCAGCAGTCCGTGCAGGAAGGGGCCGACGAGGACAAGTTCACCAACGACCAGCTCCTGGCTATCTTCGAGGAGCGAGGCGTGGCTAAGGAGTCTCTGGTCCTTGCTGAGTTGCGGAATTCCTTGGCAGATGCCCAAGCTGCCGCGTCCGCCCCTGCCGACCCATCGAAGAAGAGCTTGCAGGACCTCCTGCAGCGGCAGGCCAAGAAGCAATAGCAGATCGAGGCGGCCAAGAAGCGCGTTGCAGAGGCCGGGAAGGTCTTGCGCAAGGCGCGCGAGGACCACGACGCCGAGGAGCAGCAGCTCGCGCGTCACAGGGCCGCCCTCGCCGACATCGAGAAGCACGTCAAGGCCGCTCAAGTCAAGACGGTGCTCCCCGCAGTCGCCGGCCAGGAGGCCGAAGTCGACCCGCAGCTGGACTCGGAGCACCTCGCGTTCCTTAACGCAGGCCTTCGAGAGTGGGAGCAGACGGTTTGGCTTCGTCATCTCAGCGTTCACAGCACTTGAAGGGGCCCAAGGACACACAAATAAACACACAAACAAATAAAAGGGTTCCCCATCATTTTCCATATTTTCGGGACTTTTGTCTCCCCCCCCCCACTTCCCATATTTTCCCATATCTTCTGGGGAGTCGGCGATTCACTGTGTCTCTGTGTGTTTTGTTCCCTCCTGAGCAGTGGCCGACGCGAGAGAGGCAGAGGCCCAGGCCGAGCTGCCGCCACCTGCTCAGATGTGCCTGCTGCTGGAGCTGTGCCTGCTGCCGGGGCCGCTGCTGCAGGCGGAGGGCCAGCCGGAAGCTGCCGGTGGTGGGCCTGCAGGCGGTGCCGTGAGGCAGGGCCGAACCCACACGGTGCCTTTCGTTGTCGTTTTGTTTTCGCTATTCCCTCGTTTTGTCCCCAACCCAGGCCCGCCTCTTACTGCAAGACGACATCGAAACGAACACGACCCACGAAGTCGCCAAACCACCGTTTAGGTTTACCCCTGCCATGAGGTTGGACGCCGAAGGCCCCGCCCTCAAAGAGCATCTCGAGACAGCCGACGTGGACATCTCCGACTCGGGAGCCGTCAAACGGTTTCTTGATGGATTCCAGTCGATTGCCAAGAAACCCAAGCGAGGGTAAGGATCGTACTGCTTCCTTCACGGTGTGGTCTTTCAACTCTAGCACGTGGGCATCGGCGCAATCCATGTTGAGGTGTGCATGATGCAGAGTTGCGGTTCCCAGATGTACTTTCTCTCCAGGGGAGCATCGGCTCAAGGAGGCCAGCAAGGTCACGCAAGCTCGCAAATGGTCATCGGACAGGGGCTTCTACCACAACTTTCATCCGGCAGAGTCCACTGGAGCGGGACTCACAGAGTCCAACGGGGGATGCGCGATTCTGTCCAGAAACACGTCTTCACCATGCTCGCCCAGGCCATCTGCGACTTTTCCGGGGCATCGGGTCTCCGCTATGATGTTACACATTGGTCTCAACGTATCCTTCTACGTGATCTCGGTGTACCTCACCACCAGCATCGGACTCATGGGGGAGAGCCTCGACTTCCTGGAGCCCCCAATGCAGCAGGTGGGGTCTTTGCAGGCCCCGTGGCTGATAGCAGGAGATTGGAACATGACTCTGCTGGAGTTGCATTCTTGGTCTAGACGAGCGCGCTCCACTACTCGCAAAGAAACTAATCGCACATGGCCTGGATCCCTCGCGGGGATCTACGATCAACTACATGACATCAGACATGTGCTTTTTGGACGCTTGCGAGCAGGCACTCTGCGAGCAGTGGATGGCGCTTGGTGATGGTCGAGGAAGGCGCAGAAGCACGTCCTCCGCCCAAAGGAGCCCACGTGCGGGAGCCGGGAGCTGGATTTCGCCATCTGCAGCGTGATCGTCCCCTTCAAATACTGAGCACTCCCCCTCCCCCCAAAACTCGATGTTGGCACGCGCGGGGGAGACTGCGGTCGAAGTGTACGTCATCAGACACACCGCCAACTTTGAACATTGGGGGTAGAGGGAGGCGTTGACAGATGAATGTGGCATGAATGTTCGCTAATTTGTTCCGAGGCCTGTCGCCCCCTTCATCGCGGGGGTGGTGCTGGTGGAGGGTGCGCCCTCGCGGACGCACAGTCCCGTGGCTTGTCGACTTCGAGGCTTGCATAGCCAAGCCGAGGTACCTCGAGCGATCTGCTCGAACAAAATTTCCCACGGAGAAGCCGCTGCCAGTCTGGCCCGCCCCCGTGGAAGCTGACCCACGGGAGTGGCCGTGGCAGATCGGTGCGGAGTTACCTTCGGAGCTGGGGCCTGCTCGTGAGGCCTGGTTGGATCACGTTGAGCCGTATCTTATACAACTACGTGACATCCAGCCGTGGTCCCAGTCGAGCTGGCAAGGTAGAAGCGAGGGGTTCCGAGTTTCGCAGCTGCCGTTGGAAACGGCTTGGAAGCAAGACCTGCGCCAGGGATCGTCCCTGGAGTTCCGCACCTGGACATCTTTTTAGTCAGCCCGCATGCGCCTCATTGCCTCGCGTCCAGTGCTAGGGAGCAGAACTGTTTAAATCTGGCAGCGCTTGAGCGCCAGTGCAAGACTGTTGCCCGCTTCTGTGTCTCTTGGCCATCGGAAGGCCCTCTTTTGCAAAAGGCCTCCTCCTCCGCCTCTGACCTCGTCTGTCTTCTCCGGGGCGGAGGGCGGGGGGCGTTGGAGCTTCTGGAAAGGGGCGCGGGACCACGTCAGCAGCCTTCAGACAGCGGATCGGCAGGCCAGGGGCGCTGCCTGGAGGGCGTGGGCCCAGGCCGCTGCCGCGGAGGAAGGAGGGAAGGCCGCCCACGCCTTCACTGGGGAGCCGGCCCCAGCCACCCAGATCTCCGTGCCTGGGGGAGGCGACGACCCTGCGGTGCCGGCCGTTGGGCAGCAGGCAGTTGACACTTCGCTGGAGGAGCGGGAGGATCTCTGGAATAATCCCGCACGCGATGGTGAAGAGCACCCGCGGGACTGGGGCCCCGAGTTGGCCTCCTCGGTGCTGGCTGGCTTGGGGCCGCAGGCTGATGTCTCCGAGGGCCTTGGCTCTGTCGGGGCCTTGGAGCCCTGGGAAGATTTGCCAGAAATCAGCATCGAAATGTTAGACAGTGTTTTAACTTCTTATCCCGCCTCCACGGGATTAGGATGGGACCGATTGCACCCCAGGCAGATTTTATGGTTGCCAAGGTTTTATAAGCAAGCGTTCATTGACATCCTGCGTAAGTGGGAGCAAGACCCCGAAACATTGGACCTGTGGGCTCTCTTAGTCAGCCGGCCCCTGCGCGCTGGCCACGTCCACACCTTAGTGCAACGATTTGCTGGGCTTAAGGGCTTCACAGCAGTCAGTGGGCTGCTCGACTTATCATAATATTATGAGCACATCTCGCATGCAGATGTTTTTTAGGAGGCCCTGCTCATGGGCTTCCCAATTCAGTTGCTGAAGTGTTTGTGCGCAGGGTATCGCCTCCCTCGCAGAGCAGC
>CAUYUJ010014854.1:159055-196555 GCA_963575745.1 Prorocentrum cordatum | reverse complement strand
CATCATCATCATCATCATCATCATCATCATCATCATCATCATCATCATCATCATCATCATCATCATCATCATCATCATCATCATCATCATCATCATCATCATCATCATCATCATCGTCAACACGACCGCCACCATCACCATCACCACCACAACCGTCATCATCATCACCATCATCAGCACCACCACCTCCATCACCACCATGGACCCGGGGGCCTTCTCCCAGGGCCACATCTTCATCCCGAGTCGTGCTCTTGCAGCCCTGGAGCCCGTGGAGGGCCCCGGGAAGCGCAAAACGGAGAGAAACTCCACGACCCGTCTCCCTCAGGACCCGTCCTCTTCAGTGCGAGAAGCGCTGGGACGCGCCGAGGAGGCCACCGCCGCACGTTCACGACGCCGGCGGCCCCGCTGGGGCTCCGGAGCAGGACGAAGAGGCGCTGGAGCACGGGGCCGATCTGGCGCTCGAGGTAGTAGTCCACGTCCAGGTGCAGCGGAGGTGCTCGGGCGGGCCCCCCGCAGCCAGGAGGGCTCCCGCCGACGACCTCGCGGGAGGAGGGAGGGAGGGAGGAAGGGAGGGAGGAAGGAGGGAGGAGTAGTCAGGAGGCAGGAGGCAGGAGGAGGAGCAGGAGGCAGGAGGAGGAAAAGTACGAGACAGGAGGAGGACAAGGGCGAGAGAGGAGGAGAGGGATGAGGATGGCGAGGGGGGGGGGGGGGAGCGAGCTGGGAGAGGAGCGAAGAGGAGCAGGGGCATCTGTTGGAGGGGGGTGGACGAGGAGGATCGAGCAGCAGGCAAGGGGAGGGGCGAGGAGGCCGAGGAGGACGAGGGGCGAGGAGCCAGAGGGCGCGGACGACGCCTCGCGGGGGTGCACCGCGACGTCCCTGAGGCGCGAGCCGGGGGGGCCCTCCGCCACCACGAACGGGACGCGCTGCCCGGGCGAGGGCCACGGTCCGCCGTCACGGCGCACGGCCTCTCCTCTTCCTCGTCCTCGTGCTCCTCCCCCTTGCTCTGCTGCGCCCTCCTCGCCGCCTTCCTCCTCCCTCCTCCTCCTCCCTCCTCCTCCTCCTCCCCTCCTCCTCCTCCTCCTCCTCCTCCTCCTCCTCCTCGTCCTCCTCCGCCTCCTCGTCCTCCTCGTCCTCCTCGTCCTCGGCTTCACCCTGCCTCCTCCTCCTCCTCCTGCTCCTCTTCCTTCTCCTCTTCCTTCTCCTCCTCCTCCTCCTCCTCCTCCTCCTCCTCCTCCTCCTCCTCTTCCTCCTCCTCCTCCGCCTCCGCGTTGTCCCGCTCCTTCCCCTCTCCCTCCTCGCGTTCTGCCATCTTCTTCTGCGACTCTTCCTCCTCTCCCCTCCTCCCCCTCCTCCTCCTCCTCCTCCTCCTCCTCCTCCTTCTCCTCCTTCTCCTCCGCCTCATCCTCCTCCTCCTCCGCCTCTTCTCCTCCTCCTCCATGTTCCTCTCCTCCCCTGTCTTCTCTTTCTTCGCCTCTCCCGTCCTCCTGCTCATTCCTCCGCTCCTCCTCACTTCTTCCTCCTGCCCTCCCTTCCTCCGTGATATCCGATATTGCGAACAACATACAATATCGTGAATAATTACAGCCAAACCTTAAACCCCATCTTTCTGCAACATTTTCCGAGCCAGATCGATCCGTGATGGTCCCCGGGGCCCGAAACCTGGCGCAAATGCCCAGCGTGAAAGAATTTTAATCGCCCAGATCTTAGGGCTTCTCCTCCGAAAGCTCCTCCTTCTTCTCCCCCTCCTCCTCCTCCTCCTCCTCCTCCGCCTCCTCCTCCTCCTCCTCCTCCTCCTCCTCCTCCTCCTCCTCCTCTTCATTCCCTCCTCCCCACTGGAGGAACCAAAAGACTCTGATACCGCTCCTCCCCGGACCTCTCCCCGCGTGCGTTCTGACCAGAATTTCGATGCGAATCCAGCCGTGGCGACGAGGGTCTCCCAGGAGGCCGAAAAAGGCGAAAATGGGGGCAAGGGTAGCGGTATCCTGCCTCGTTATGTAAGACGATGACACTGGAAGCTCCACGCTGCTCCGGAGCAGGCTTTGCTGTCAGCAAAGGGGGGGGAGGAGGGGAGAAGCAGGCAAACGACAACGAACGCGCAGGCGGGAGGCCGGGGCTGGCGGGGCGGGCAGGCAGGCAGATGGGGCCGGGCGGGGACAGCAGGCAGGGAGCAGGAGGAAAGGCAGGGAGGCACGGAAGGGCAGGATAGGGGAAGCAGCCGCAAGCAGACAAGGCAGGAAGCAAAAGGAAAGGGAAGATGAGGGGCAACGTTAGACGAAAATGGGGCAGGGTAGCAGTATCGGTGCCGTCTCCTCTTCTGATCTCCTGCGCCTTCCTCTCTCTGCTCCAGCCTGTGCGGCCAGCGGCCCCTGGCCAGATCTGAGCGCTCCTCCCACTCTTCCCCCCCCCCTCCTCCTTCTCCTCCTCCTTCTCCTCCTCCTCCTGCCACTCTTCCCCCCTCCTCCTCCTCCTCCTCCTCCTCCTCCTCCTCCTCCTCCTCCTCCTCCCCACTCTTCCCCTCGTCCTCCTTCCCCTGCTCCCTCCTCCCTCTGGGAGTGCCTGTGCGGCCAGCGGGCCCTGCCCGCGGTACTCGTCCGGAGGCCTCACCTCGTGGTGGAACACAAAGTCCTGCAGCGAGAAGCGCCCGGACCGCAGCCTCTCCGCGTGCTCCTCTGAGAGGGGAGGGGGGAGGAGGAGGAGGAGGAGGGAGGAGGAGGAGGAGGAGGATGAGGAGGAGGAGGAGGGGGAGAGGAGGAGGAGAGGAGAGGGGGAGGAGGAGGAGGAGGAGGAGGAGGAGGAGGAGGAGGAGAAGCGCCCGAACGTTTGGGGGGGCATCGACCTCGAGAGGCGGGCAGCGTCTGCGCGGTGCTCCTCTGAGAGCTCGCCGAACGGCGACTCACCTCCCTTCCTCCTCCTCCTCCTCCTCCTCCTCAATCCTCGTCCTCCTCCTCCTCCTCGTCCTCGTCCTCATCCTCCGTCCCTGTCGAGCACTCAGACGTGCCCGTAGGGCAACCCGCCTGACACCTGGAATCGGCGATACGTCGTCGATAAATCGGCGAGAAGCTCTCGATGTTTGATTGGCCCCGAGGGGGGTCCAGCTGAAAGGGGGTGGTGCAATAGGTGCGGGGCAATTGAATTGCAAATGTACTTCGCCGGAGAATTGGATTGCAGTGTATTGCAACCAATGTACTGTACTCGAAAATCCAGCAATACATTTGCGCACCGGAATGTATTGCACGCCCCAAACCTAATGCAACCCCACAAATCTACTGCACCAGATCTACTGCACCACCCCCTTTTCGCTGGACCCCCTTTTGAGCCAACCAGACGATAGCACATCCCCACGTTCCTGAGCGGGGTGGGGCCATCGGGCCAGGGGCTCGGTTCGCCTAAAGAACGCCCTGGGCGTGTTTTTAGCGTGTTCTACTTTGGGCTCTTGACAGGCTGAAGACGCTAAAACAGGCTACGTTGTTTGAGCCTTTTTTAGGGCAGTTGTTTCGGCGTGTTTCCCTTCTTTTTTCAACTGCGTTGATGTTTTTCTGCACCTTCAGGCTGAAAACGCTAAGACAGTGTCTGAAAACGCTGCAACAGCGCATCATCTGTTTTAGCGTTTTTATATTAGTTTTGTGGTTGAGACCTGCAGGCGCGAAACAAACGATTTCCACGATGCCGGACCGAAAACGCCAACAAAAACGCCCTGGGCACATTCAAAGCAAATCAAGGCCAGGGGCCCCTATCAACAATGGGTGGAAGATCGGGGTGCGTCCGCCCCTAGGCTCAAGTTGGGCAAGGCCCCCCTACAAGCCGATCTTCGACGAAAAATCAAACATACGCAAACGATGCTCCGAAGTTGTCGAAAAATGCTGCGAGAAAAATCGTCTCCATACTATCTTTTGACTATTTTTGGATATTCCTCCAGTAGAGGGACAGGCCCGACTTCACCCTAGGCCAATCCCCCCTGTCGTTGCCCCTGACTCCTGCAGGTACGCCTTCACCGGCGACAGGTCGCCACCGGACCGGAAGAACGTCTCGAGGGGGGAGGGTGGCGAAAGAGCAAGACACGCTCAAGGGGGGGCGATGATGACGATGGTGATGAAAAGAGGAACTACACATGTCGATGCAAGAAATCCGCGCGGAGCTCCGACAGTTTATGTTTATGTCATGTTGTTCCTCGGCGAACCCAAACCTATACGGCGAAGGCATCTGATGAGGAACCCTTGGATAAGGAGTCCAGGGTCTGGGAGCCGGTGAAACAGCACCTGAGGCTTGGCCGTGGATATCACCACCGCCCCCACAAGATAAGGAATCCTGCAGGATTGGACGCCTCCTGGGCACACTCATCAACGAACGCCCCCGGCGTAAGGCGCTATGGGTATGGGTGCGAGCTGTCGGTCTCCGAGGTGGCTCCCGTTCGAGCGAGGGCCCCCAGCCGACAGCACAAACCTATAGCGCCCACCACCCCTGGAGGACTTCCCCCCGAGAAATCTGGAGGTCGCACGAGTATGGGGGCGACAAGGAGAATCAGACCCAGGCGCGCTCGCGTCGTGAAAAAACACGATGGACAATGTTTGCCCTTTTTCGGCCTCGTGAGGCCGTCAACAATGACTCAGGCTGAAACACCAGCCACACGGAACGAGTCGGGACTTCGGCAACACAGTAATGAACGAGTCAAGACATCGGCTGTCTGGGGAGGAGGAGGAGGAGGAGGAGGGGGAGGAGGAGGAGGAGGAGGAGGAAGAGGAGGAAGAGGAGGAAGAGGAGGAGACGGCAGCGGTGCATATGGGGGCAGACGCACCTGGCGCTAGGCTTGCGCCATCAAAGCAGCCGCTGGCGTGGGCCCAAGTGCATGCTGAGGCGGAGGAATTTCGACATCAACCGCTTGCTTCCCACACGCCTCAAGGGAGCCTCGTAAGAGTCGCTGCGTCGCGGCACACTGGTCGCGGCGTACGGTCTCGATGCCTTGTTTGAGATCTGGGCGTTGCAACTTGTTCACACCGGGCGATCTTCGCCCCAACGCGGGTCCCTGGAACATCACGGATCGATCCCGGGCTCGAAGCATGCCGCAGAGACACGGCGAGAGAGATAGGGCCTGTAAGGACCTGGCCGTGCTTTTCTGAAAGAAGCAAAATGCCGCAAATATAAACTTTTGGCGCTCCGCGCGGATTTTCTGGATCTGCGCTGGACCCCCCTCCCTGGCGCACGGAGCGCGTTCGGAGCGGCGCCGGAGTCGCCGCCAGTGGGGCCCAGTGCGGATCCAAGAAGGCCGCATTGAGCGCCCAAAATTTATATGTTTATGTAGTTTTTGTTCTTCTTCGGCCCCGAGGCCCGGCGCGGGCCCCTGGAGGCCGAAAATGGCGAAGAACCTCCCGTCACGATTTTTTTTCGCGACGCGACGGGGTCTGGGGAGATGGGGCCTGTAGGGTCATGTCGGGCCTATCCCCCTACAGGGGATTTTCGACGAAAAAATCAAAAATACCCCCAAAATACCCCAAGAAGTTGAAACAATACTAAAAGCATAATCCCCAGACTATTTTTGGATTTTTTATATTAAATACTATTTTTGGGGTATTCTTTTCGTCGAAAATCCCCCTGTAGGGGGACGGGCCCGACTTAACTGTAGGGCTCCGGCCGTGCTTCCCCGCGATGCTGCGCGTGCTGCGCAGCGCCCGATCCCAGGGCCTTTCGCGTCGAACACCGGCGCGGCGTCTTCGGGCGCCTGCCACGCGTGCCCGACGTAGCGCTTCTTCGAGACCAGGCAGCACGGGTAATACACCTGTAGGCTTAAGTCGGGCCTGTCCCCCTGGATTTTCGACGAGAAATAGAACATACCCCCAACATAATCAAAAAAATAATCAAACAATAATCAGGGGATTTTTTTTTGTAGTTTTTGATTTGTCTGGTGCATTTTTGGGGTATTTTCTATTTTTCGTCGGAAATCCCCCTGTAGGGGGACAGGCCGGACTTATCTGTAGGCGGCGCGCTCGGGGGACAGCTGCCGGGCCCAGTGGCCGTCAACCGCGGAGCGCCCCGGACGAGAAACTGACCGAGCGCCCCCGAGATCAATCAATCCCAGCAAGGAGATGCTGAACTTCGAGATTCCGGAGGGAGGAAAAAAAAAGTTGCCCTGGCGAGCTGAAATTGTAAGACTGGGAACGCTGACATGGTGAGACTCCCATGGCCCCGCCACACGTTCGTGGCTTGGGAGAGGCTGACACGGTGAGAATCGGCGCCTCTGGGGCCGCGGACTGCGCCGGGTCTGCGCTGAGATCCGAGCTTGCGAAACCCGGCGGCGAGCCCGTGGGGAAAGTGAGGAGGGGTGGGCCTTTTCTAGAGGGACGAGAAGCGCCGCAAACACAAATTTTCTCCGCGCGGATTTCTTGGATCTGCGCTGGTCCCCCCTCCCTGGCGCGCGGCGCGCGCCTGGGGCGGCGCCGGAGGCGCCACCGAGGGGGCCCGGCTCGGATCCAAGAACATCGGTGTGGAGCGCCAGAAAGTTTATGTTTATGGTGTTTTCCTTCTTCGATTTCAAAAGGCTCGGAAGTCCCCAAGCCTCCTGACTGAAAAGTTTTCTAAGCCTTCCCCGGATGCACCAACAACACCTCTCGGAGGGCGCGAGGGCTTCTGGGAAGAAGCCCGCCGCCTTCCGAGAAGGTATTCTCCTTCTCACTTCCCCCCCTGAGCGCGCCGCCGAATATCTATCAAGTTCGGTCCCCGACCTCTCTCAGGGTCCATCCGACGCGGTCTCTCACCCCGGATCGAAGTTCGGGGGCCCCGGGACCTGAAAAAGCGGCCACCAGAGGCCGAGCACGAGGAAAAAACGCCTCGCATCTCGAAGTTCGAACCTCGAACTTCTCTCCTCGCTCGCCGCCGACTGCTGTTGGGAAGCCAGAAAGGTACCGATACCGTTCCTCCCCGCACCTCTCCCAGGGTGTGTTCTGAATATAATTTCGATGAATTTCGAAGCGAATCCAGCGGTGGCGACGAGAGCCGCCCAGGAGGCCCAGCGACGCATCGACGATACGTCGGCGATGTATCGGGGATGCATCGGCGATGCATCCCCGATGCATGGGCGACGCCAGCGCGGAGAAAATCGTGCCCGAAAAAATGGCCCCCGGAGACCGAACACGAGGAAACACCTCCTCGAACCCCGAACCTCGAAGCTCGAAGCTCGAACCTCCAACCTCGAGCACCGAAGTTCGAGCCAGAGGCCTGGAGCCCCAGACCTCGACGTTCGAAGCTCGAGCTTCCCCCGTCGCTCGCCGCCGAACCTTGTCCATCTGCAGCTCGACGGGGTGGGGGTTCTGCCGCGTGACCTCCCGCGCGATGCGGGCTCCCTGCTCGAAGGCCTCCTCCTTGGAGCGCCCGGGCAGATGCACGAACAGCGAGTCGGTGTCTCCATAGACGACCTCTCAGGAGGCGCCGCGGAGGGGGGGCAGGAAGGGCGGAGAGGAGGAGGAGGAGGAGAAGGAGGAGGAGGAGGAGGAGGAGGAGGAGGAGGAGGAGGAGGAGGAGGAGGAGGAGGAGGGGGGAGGAGAAGGAGGAAGAGTAGGGGGAGGATGAGAGGGAGGATGAGATAGGAGAGATGAGGATGGAGAGGAGAGGAGGAGGAGGAGGAGGAGGAGGAAGGATGAGGAGGAGGAGGAGGAGCGAACGTCCCCAAGGAGGAGGAGGAGGAGGAGGAGGAGGAGGGAGGAGGAGGAGGAGGAGGAGGAGGAGGATTGCAATGTAGTGCTGATGCCCTTAAGGGTCGGCACAACCCTTTGAATCGGATGGGGAGCTTGGGCTCTCCCACCCTTGAAGTAGGTGCTCGATGTGAAGGCTGGGGTTGCATACCTTCTGGTCCCAGAGCTTGGGGCAAGGACCGATGTTGGCACCTGGTGCTGGTGCGTGATACGAAGGTAGCGCATATCCTGTGGCAACCAGCTCTGCCTCGCAGCACCATGACCGGGGGGCAACGCATGTGGGGCAGACGTCCCAGCATGAGAGGACGACGAACTGTGGACCCAAGAATGACGTGAGTCAGCAATGTGTGTAAATGTGAGATGTCCCCCCCCCTGGGGGAACACAAGAAGGTACCGACGCCGCTGCTATCCGTAACGCCCCTGGAGAGCGTGCTGGCCGTGATTTCGGGGCGAGTCTCGCGACGAGGGGCGGGCAGCGGCATTGGGACGGCTTCTTCCTCCCCAGACAGTGTCGCTTTCGTCTGAGGGCCATCCGAAGATCGATGATCGCTGCAATATCGACCATCCAGGATCGAGGACAGATCGATGATCGATGAAAGATCGAAGATCGAGGATCGATGCAATATCGAAGATCGACGAAATATCGAAGTGCGATGATCGATGAAAGATCGAGCGTCCGGGATCGAGGATCCGGGACCGACCAGCGACCGGGGGGCGGTCGCTTCGCAAGACGCAGGTCCAATCTTCAGACGAGGGGGTCGCACTCCTCGCTGAGGGCAGCGTGAGGGGGCGATTGTCTCAGGGGGAGCATCGGGCTGGCATCGGCGATACGTCGCCGATGGATCGGGGATTCGGCCCCCCGATGACGAACCTGCACGCTCCTGGGTGGGATGGGCCACCAGTGGCTATCAGGCCCTGTCGGCGGCATGGGCGATTGGGGGTCAATGCATTCCCCCAGCGTCTGTCCCCTCCTCCTCCTCCTCCTCCTCCTCCTCCCTCCTCCCCTCCTCCTCCTCCTCCTCCTCCTCTCCTCCTCCTCCTCCTCCTCCCCTCCTCCTCCCCCCTCCTCCTCCTCCTCCCCTCCTCCTCCTCCTCCTCCTCCTCCTCCTCCCTCCTCCTCCTCCTC
The DNA here is from genome assembly GCA_963575745.1 of Prorocentrum cordatum. NCBI lineage: Eukaryota > Dinophyceae > Prorocentrales > Prorocentraceae > Prorocentrum > Prorocentrum cordatum. The sequence continues at coordinate 187,750 of CAUYUJ010014854.1, read as the reverse complement.
CTCCTCCTCCTGTCGGCGCTCCCTGGTCTTCGGGCCACACCTCGCCTCTCCGCCGGCCGCTCCAAACGCTCTGGGCCACCCCGGATCGCTCTCTCGGCGAGGCGTATCGCTGCGGGAGGCTGGAAGACCGCCCGAGGCCAACGCAAAAAGGTCCGAACACCTCCAAACTTTCACCTCGAGCCTCCTAGGTTGGGGGGGCCAGAAGGTACAATTTCAAGGCGAATCCAGCGGTGGCGACAAGGACCTCCCAGGAGGCCCAAGACGAAGACAACGAAGGAAGGGTAAGAGTATGGTATCTCTTCCTCCTCCGACGAACTCTGACCTCGAGTCTCCTGGGCAGTCCTCGCCTCCGCCCTCGTTGGACGCCCCCGAGTCTCCGCCTTTGCCACCTCGCTTTCCACAACGCATCAGTGTTATAGCGTTGACGGGAGGCAGCGCGTCTCTACGTAACAGTGATTTTGCTTGAGCTCGCTGAGCAAGCAAGGGTACAGTCAAGGTTGCAGAGTCTTGGCCGAGCATAAAACCATCGTCGCCAGAGCGTGTGTGTAGCCCATCCCCCGCCCTCGTTGGACGCCCCCGAGCCTCCGCCCCCGCCACCTCGCTCTCCACCCAGCGCACCGCCCGCTCCAGGGTGCGCCGCGCCGTCTGGACGATCGCGTCGGCGACCTCGACGCACGGCATCCGGCCGCTGAAGGACGCGGCCGTGTACCTTGGCGGCGCCCGCGTGGAGGTGGCGCGGGGGGGGGGGGGGGCCTCCTCCCTCCTCCTCCTCCTCCTCCTCCTCCTCCTCCTCCTCCTCCTTCTCCGCCCACGTGGAGGTGTCGCGGGGGGGGCCTGTCTAGCAGGGGCCGACCGTCCCGGCATTCTTCTAGGCCTACCACGACATGCTCATGAAACCCCATTATGTTCTCATAACAAAAGCCATGTTCTCAGAACGTGAGCCAGGTGTGATGAAGCAAGACAGAGAACATTTCGTGCACACGACATCAAATTTTCAGACCATTCTCGGGGGCGAGGAAGCATGGATCATTGATCCATGGATTTGGCGCGCGGTCGCCAAATCCATGGATCGGGGGAGGTGCTCTCTCCAAAACGTGGCTGGTGCCGCCTCGCTCGGCGGCAGAAATCCGCGATTTCCCATGGAAGCGGGACCCGGCACTAATCCACGCCCCCTCGATCCATGTTTGCGATCGCCTGACGCTCTTTGCAGGCAAGGCAAGGGCGGCGCTGGAAGAGCCGCTGGGGGGCCCGGGCGCGGATCCGAGAAATCCGCGCGGAGCGCCACAAGTTTATGTTTATGTGTTACATATGTTTATGCCTATAGTATGTTTATGTTTATGTCCATGTTATTTGTGTTTAACTATGCTTATGCTGTATTTTATGTGCTTGTTCCTTCTTCGAGGCCAGGCAGGACGCTGGAGCCTTAGGCGGGGGGGGGGACTTCCAAGAGGGCGCTGCGACTTCTCGGGCGCCCCTTCCGGCTTCCAGGAAGCCTCCAGAGGAGCCTCCTGGGCCTTCTGAGAGGGCCCCTGCCTTCTAAGAAGCCTCCCTTGCTTTCGCGGAGGATTGTATGGGGAACAATGACGTAAACAGAACAACTAGGGGGAAGCCTCCAGAGAAACCTCCCAGGCCTTCTGAGAGGGCCCCTGCCTTCTAAGAAGCCTCCCTTGCTTTCGCGGAGGGTTGTATGGGGAATAAACAATGACGTAAACATGACACCTAGGAGGTCCGCACGGCTTCCTCGGATCGGCGATGGGGCCCCCTGGCGCGCTCCGCGCGCCATGGAGCGTGGCCCAGCGCGGATCCGAGGAATCCGCGCGGACCTGCGAGTTGTTCTGCTCAGGCTGGGGAGACGTGGGACTCGGGTTGGGGGGACTCGGGGTGGCCTGGCAGAGCCGTCGCGAGCGCGGCGAGCCCCACTCCGAAGTCTGACGAGAGCTCCCGCTGCAATGCACCTCGCCGAAGCGGCGAGCTCGAGCTCTGGCAAACCCGAGTCCAACGTTTCCGGGATCGCGATTCAGCCGGTCCCCCTCGCGCCCCCCCCCGCTGTGCAGGCGGCGCGCCCAAGGGGGTGCAGGGGCGGAGGGGGGGGGCTCCTTAACCGGTGGTTCAAAAATGGGGTCCTGCGGCATGGGGTCCTCTGGACGAGGTGCCTCAGACGATGTAAGTTTACCCTTGGATCCCTTCCCATGCTTAGGACCCCATCCCTCAGGACCCCATCTGTGAACCACCGAGCGTAGAATGAGGCCGCTTCTGGGAAGGCGCCGGCCCTACACCCCCAGACAAGGCCCGCGCCTTCCAAGAAGCGGGGGGTGCTTCTGAGAAGCCCTCACTCCTCCCCCTTTTCCCCCCCCCCCCTTCCCCCCCCCCCCCCTCTGCGCGTGGCCGACAGCGGGCGCCGCCGGGTACCCGTAGGTGACGTTCGCGATCATCTTGAGGCCGAACTGCCGGGCGTCCAGGAGCCGTGCTCGGGTGTCGGCTGCCGGTCCGGGGCCGCCCTGCTTCTTCAGGTCCTTGTCCGGGGGGCGGACGGGAAGCTTTTTTCTGCACCGCGCGAGCCACCAACGTGATGCCTCCACCTTCGAGGCACCACGTCGGGGCTCGAGCCAAACCGTGCTTTTCGTGTTCGTGCCGTGTTCGTGCTCCTTCGTGGCTCGGCGGCGAGCGGGAAGGGGGGAGCGAGAGGGAGAGGGCTTCTCAGAAGGCGGCGGGGCTTCTCAGAAGCCATGCGGCCTCCAGAGAAGTTTTCTGTGTCGTCGGGGAAGGCTTAGAACACTTCTCAGAGGCCGGGGGGCTTCCGAGGAGGAGGCCCGCCCCTTCTCACTTCCCCTCCCCGGCTCACCGCGCCGCCGGGTGGTGTCTTCGTTCCGCATCTGCTGCAAAGCGAACTCAAAACGAGAACGGTGCATGACATCGCCCAAACGCCGTTCAGCCCGAGCCCTGCAATGCACTTCGCCGCTGCCACGATGCGCCGCAGCGTGAGACAGGACCTCTCGGCACCGCGCGCTGCCTCCGGCAGAAGGCCATGGCGCCAGGCCGCCAGGGAGACCAAACGAGGCGAGCCGACAGGGGGCGTAGCCATGGCGAGAGTCTCTTGGGGCCCTCTTGGCCCGTCTTGGGCCGTCCTGGGGTCTGGGGTTCGTGTGAGCCGTCTGGGTGCCTCCTGGAGCGCTCTTGGGGGTCTCTTGGGGTCCTCTGAGGGCGCTCTTGAGCGCTCTTGGGGCCCTCTGGGGCCTCTTTTGGGCCGTTCGAAAGCCCTCCGGGAGCAATTCTTAGAAGATGTCGATTCGGAGCCCCCTCCCGAGCCGATGTTTTGGGGATGCCTCGAGCAAAACGGCCATTGTTCGGACACCTATCCTGACATGATCAAGGGGGCATATCGCCATGGTGGAAAGGGCTGGCGAGCCCCTGGGGGCCCCAAGACGGCGCGAGAGCCCAGGCCGCGCGGCGACCTCGACGGCCCGCACGGTCCGGCACCGCGCACGGGCTGGGGCACCCTGGCGGCCCCAGGCGCCCGAGCCGTCCTCGGAGAACGAACCGAGTCCCAAGACCGTGCGGCCACCCCGAAATACCGAGGCTGCAGGGTTCTCACGTGGCGGGCCCTTGGAGTCGATACTCGTCCGGCTCTGTTTCGATGCTTTTCTGGGTGCTCGAAATTGTTTCTCGGATGTGGTCCTAAAGTACGACGGGAACAACATAACCCGAGTCCCAAGACCGTGCGGCCATCCGGAATCCCCAATGACCAGAGGCCTCCTAGATGGGGTCGGAGTAGATGTGGTCGGAGGATCGCCGACGCATCGCCGATGCGTCGGCGCTGCATCGGCGATGCACCGGCGACGTCGGTGATGCACTGCCGACGTCGGCGTGAAGAGACTCGGGCTCCACATCGAGCCGCATCGCCGATGCAGCAACGATGCGGCGCGATCCTCCGATCCCATCTACTCCGACCCACGTTTACTCGTCGCAGCGAGGAGGAGAAGGAGGAGGAGGAGGAGGAGGAGGAATAGGAGGAGGAGGAGGAGGAGGAGGAGGAGGAGGAGGAGGAGGAGGAGGAGGAATAGGAGGAGAAGGAGGAGGAGGAGGAGGAGGAGGAGGAGGAGGAGGAGGAGGCCCAGACCGACTCACCACGTTTTCTCGCCGCAGCGCGGCAGCAAGCGAGCCGCACGGCGCGCTCCAGAAAGGCCGGGCTCGGGCGTGCCCGGCGGCAGGCGAGGGGGCCTCGAGGCGGACGGCGGGCGCGGAGGCCGGCGAGAGGAGGCACGCGTACAACGACGACGACGACGTCCCCGCCTAGTCCTCTGGCTTGGACAGCCTGAGTAGGGGCAAAGCGGACTCGCCGCACCCGGGGGGGCCGCCGCACCGTTCGGGGCACCCCCGGCTCACGCCGCCGGCTTCTCCGGCACCTCGCGGCGCCCGAATGGTGGACGTCTCGAGGAGAGCTCCCAGCGGCGGGGTCGAAACCAGCTGCGCGCAGCAACTTTCGCGCCCACACTTCGTAAGAGAAGGGCGGGTCACAACCCTCCCAGACGAGCAGTTTCAGACCCCCTCCAGACCAGCAGCGAAAGGGCGTTCTTTTGCCCAGACCCCCATGGAGCCCTCCAAGACAGCTCCACGAAGACCCCGCTCACCAATTCAGAATACCCCTCTTGCATTATGGAATCAAGACTGGCACCCCGCCTTTTTGTTCGACTCCCGCCCGATCCTTCAAGGCACGTTTCACCATGATGCGCGTCTGCAGAATCTCAGACAACATCCGCGGCAGCACGCCGGGCTTCTTGCGACGCCTCGCAAACACGCACTCGTTCGGGAGGGCGGCGAACTCATCAAGCAACAGCGTGTCTGGCCGTCGGTAGCCGTCCATGACTCCGATCCGGGAATCGTCCTTCGAGTCCTGGAGGCGCCCGAGGCAAGTCGAGAAGCAAATGTTGTAAGCGATCCGCGACCATGCCCTCGGTAAGTTGGGGCGTGTGCTTGAGAATGCATGCTAGCTGCCCCGTAAGGCTTCTATCTTTCCAGGGGCGACCCCCCCTAACCGTAACCCGCGTCATAGATCGCCTCCCCCTCACCACGCCCCAAGCGCCCAGGCCTCGCACGCTTAGCGTGCGCTGTTCTTTGGAAGCTGACCCAATGGGTATCAGCATTCACTGAAGTCATTCTTGGAAGCGCTACTGCAGCGCCTTCCTTTCTCTCAACCTGCCCCGAGAACTACCGAGACAGCCCCTCCGTTTCGCTCCCGGCGCGAGGCGTTCCAGGCCCCACGGGGGCTCCCAGGACGCCCCAAGGTGGAGCCACCGAGCCTCTTCGTGAGAGCTCGGCAGAGCTATCTCGCCCACACCAGCCTCGAGAGGAGAGCCCCAGCAGGTCTCCCGGAGGCCCTGCTCGAGCCCCCGCTGGGCTCTCGAGAAGGCCTCAAGAGGCAGCCAACAGCCCCCCCTCCGAAACTCCTCCCGAGAGGCATCCAAGCAATCCCTCAAGAGGCGACGACAGAACCGCGCAGCGCTGCAGCCGCAGCGCCCCGCCGGAGCACGGTGGAGATGCCCCCGAGATGCCACGATGTGGCCTTACCCACCCCGCCTTTCGGGGAAGCTCGGCAGCTCGGCGGCGAGCGAAAGGGGAACATGTTCTCAGAAGGCCCGGAAGCCCCCGGCCTTCCGAGAAGTTCTCTGAGCCTCCCCCGAAGACGCAGACAACTTCCCAGAGGCCGCGAGGGCTTCTGAGAGGTCCCCCCCGCCCTCCGAGAGGGCCGTCTCCTGCCCGCCTCCCCGCCCCCCCTCGCTCGCTGCCGACTCAGCACCCCCCTCGTGCACCGCTGGCACGGCGGCGGTTGTCTCCGCAGGCGGACGGATGACGATGGAATCAGGTCGGGCATGCCCCCCATACAGGCGGAGTTTGGAGGGAAGATCCAAATTACGCAAAAACAAATGCCACAAACATGACCAAACAGATGCTAAAACATATTCGTTCCCAGAGCATTTTCCACCATGTCTGCATATATTCGGCCTGCAGAGGGACAGGCCCGACCCAACGATGGAAGGGTAGAGCGACTGGAAGTCGAGAACCACCACGGGGGCAATCAAGGGCGTGAAAAACGCCCCTACCCTGGTTGACGAGGCGCTGTGCGCTGAACCTCCTGTGGGCTGGCAGGGTAAACCCTGCACATCGCGCGTGTCGCGCGGCATCCTGGCGGCTCTCTGGCCTTCGGGAGCTCCCAGGAGGCTCACAGACCACGCACTTGTGACCCATGGCAGGGGCGTTGTTGCACCCCTCGAGGCAAAGTAGAAGCCAGACTTCGGCTCCATCACGAGCGGGAGGCACTCCGCGCCCCGCTGGGCTGCCACCTGCTCCCTCTCGGGCGACAGCAGGAGGAGGCAGCTGCGGTGCGCGGCGCGGGCGAGCATGCCCTCGACGCGGTACTGCGACCCCCGCGCCATCACGCTGAGCATGTCGATCCCCAGCATCCTCGCCGCCTCGACGGCCCTCGGCAGGACGTTGAGGGCGTCCAGGAGGCGCAAATTGCACGCCGCCTGCCGCGACACGAGCCTCAGGACCTTCGGGGATGCACAGACCTACCCCCTCGAGTAGAGCGCTGCTTCGAAAAGGCGGCCTCGGGCCCACACCTGGCGGACGCAAGCCTGGAAAACGACGGCCGCGGCGGCCTCTCGAGAACCGAACACGGACAATTCACGGATGGACGTGTCAGGGTAGGAGGTCCTGTCCACCCGCGGGACCTCCGCGCGCGCGTGCTGCCCGCCCGACCTCCACTGCTCTGCGAGCCTCTCCGGCGGCACCAGCGGCAGCGTCTCGCCCAGCAGCTCCTGGGCCGCCGTCTGCAGGGAGCTCGTGGGCAGCTTCGCCTCCCCCCGAAGCACCCGCCAGACGTTGAGCACGATGCGGCCTGGCAGCTCTACCCCGCCGCTGACCAGCTCTGGCGGGTACAACTTGCGCGGCCCACGGTCGGGATTGGCAGCCTGCGTCGCCCCCGCCTCCCCAGAGTCCTGAGGGGACGCGTGAGACTCGAAACTGGGGGACTCGAGCTGGACTGACGCGGCCGTCAGCACACTGACGGGGCACGGCCTGAATTCTCTGACGCGAGCTCCCGCCGCAAGCCTCCCACGAAAACTGGACCGCCGAGATCCGTGCCAGGACCCAGACCCCCGACGTCATGATTTTTTCAGAACGTCAGTCCCCAGAGGTCCCGACCCACTCCCCAGGACCCCTTCTTCGTCCCGAGCCGTGTTTGGACGGTCCCGAGGCCCGGGAGGAGGAGGAGGAGGAGGAGGAGGAGGAGGAGGAGGAGGGAGGGAGGAGAGGAGGAGGAGAGAGGAGGAGGAGGAGGAGGAGGGGGAAGGGCCCCCGGAGGCCGACGAGAGCGACACACCGCCCGTCGTGACTTTTGTCACGGCTCGAGGGGGCCGGGGATCGGCACCGCAGCGGCGGCGAACCAGAGTTCCTCCGGCAGCCCCGCGCCTTCCCAGGGCGCCCGACCTCGCGCCCTCGCGCCCGCGCGCCGCGCGCAGGCCCTCGTGCGCTCTCGCGCCGCCGCGCCCCACAGGGGAGCTGACGACCTACCAGACCACCCCAACCCAACCCGAAGACCCGAATTTCGGGTTGGGGGGGGGTATGGGCTCCATATGTGTTTTTTCGATGTGCCCGGACCCCCCCCCCACTGGAAATGGGGGGCAAATTGAGGCCTTCGGGTTGGGTTGGGGTGGTTTGGTGGGTGGTGAGGAGCAGAGGAGGACGGGGAGGACTCGGAGCCGGCCCGCGAGGGCGGGAGCAGCTGCGCGCCCTCGAGGGGCGCCTTTGCGTTATGTGGGTCGGGCCTGCCCTCCTATACAGGCGGCTCGTGGCACGAAAGCTCACACAGTAGCCGAAGAAGAGCCGATGCAGGAGAACCCAAAGCAGTCGGCAACTCGCCCCCAGCCTATTTGTTTTTTGTCAATACTAATTTTGAGCATTCCATCTCTAGAGGGCCATGCCCGACTCTCGCCATCGCTCGGACGTCCATTCCCTGTGTTGTTTTCGGCTTCGTGCGCGGCTTTTTCGCCAAATGATCAAGGATGCTCCTAGATGGTCCTCGCCGAGAAAAAAACGCACACGTCCGAGCGATGCCAAGGACTTAACCCTGGCGTCTCTTGCGGCCCCCCGAGGTCCGCGTCGCCCTGGGCGACGCCGTCCCTCTCCCCCGGCGCAGCGCGGCCGAGGCGCCGAACCATGTCTCCGATCCCGAGCGCCCGGGCCCGCTCCAGCAGCAGCCCGACGGAGCCACGGAAGATGTCGTACCTCGAGATCCCCCGAGCCCCTCGAGGCAGGACAAAAGTCACGACGGGCGGTGTTTCGCTCTCGTCGGCCTCCGGGGGCGCTTCCCGGGCCTCGGGACCGTCCAAACACGGCTCAGGACGAAAAAGGGGGCCTTGGGGAATGGGTCGGGACCTCTGGGGACTGACGTTATGAAAAAATCATGACGTCGGGGGTCTGGAAACGACGCCACGAAAGATTTCAAGGTGCGGCATCACGGCCAAACAAGACGAAGCCTGGACTTTTTTCCCGCAGATCATCCCGACCAACCGAAGTTCATACATGCTCTGGTGTGTATTCGCCGTCCGAGGAGACACTGGGAGCGTTTGAGACATGTCGCAAGATATAGTACATCTGATTTAAACGTGCATCTGCGCATTGTCCTGAAGATGACTTTCCCTGCCCGAGAGATGCAGCAGACGCGACGGTGCTTGAGCGAAACATGTGCGAAGACGAAACCCAGACGAGGATACCATCGTGTGAGGATCAATCGAGCATCTCTGCGACCCGGCGGCCGCGGAAAATGTCTCGGGCGCCGCGGCCTTCTCAGAACGCTCCGGAACGCTCTGAGAGCGTTCTGGAATGCTCTGGAGCGGATTTAGCCTCGTTACAGCCTTAGGTCGGGCATGCCCCCCTACAGGCGGATTCTGGACGAACAGGAAAAATAGCTAAGAAATACCCCCAACAAATACTAGAAGAATCGTCCCCTGACTACTTTTGACTGTTTTTGGATATTCCTCCTGTTGAGGGACATGCCCGACTGAATCCCTGCCCCGTCCGACCAAAAAAGCCCCAGATCGTTTTTCTGCGGCATTTTTCCCGAGCCGGACCGATCTGCGCTGGCCCCCGGGCCGAAGACACCGCGCGAACGCGCCTGACGCGTGAACAGAACTTTGCAACGCCCAGGATCCTGGGCCTGGCGGGCCTTGGAAACGACAGAGCGTGTTCTTGTTGTTTGCCGCTTTCGTGCTTCAATTTGCCTACAATTTTCGTTGTCGTCGTTTTACCGTTCTCGTTTCCCCTGTCGGGTCCAGACCTTTCTTCTGATAACCAAATCCGACCCCATTCCGAACCGGTTCCGAACCTCCATCAGATTCCCGGACTGCCCAGGCCGTTTCGGTGAACCGATTTGTCCGTCTCGGTCAACAGTTCTTCGCCGCTTTCACGATCAAGAAGCACTTTTTGAAAACGGTGAGAAAAAAACGCCCTGCTGTTTCTAGGGCTCAGCATCGGCGGCGAGCCTGGGGTGTGTGTGGAAGTGAGAAGGGGCGAGCCTTCCCAGAAAGCACGGAAAACCCCCGGCCTTCTGAGAAGTTCTACGCCTGCCCGGAGGACACATGAAACCTCTCAGAAGCCCCGCCGCCTTCTGGGAATGCCTTCTCATTCCCACTGGCCCCCCCCGTCAGCGTCAGCGTCGTCGTCGTCGTCGTCAGTCCTCGCCGTCCTCGTCGTCAGTCCTCGTCGTCGTCGTCGTCGCCTCGCCGCCGACGGTAAGATCCCGGGGCGCCCCAGCACCACCGCGGGGTCGGCACGGCGGAACAGCTCCGCGACCCTGTCGAACAGCTCCCTCTCCGTGCCCACCGCCTGCACCTCTCGACGACGACGACGACGAGGACGACGAGGACGACGAGGACTGACGACGAGGACGAGGACGAGGACGAGGACGAGGACGAGGACGAGGACGACGATGACGATGACGGCGCTGACCGGGGAGGGAGTGAGAAGGAGAAGACCATCTCAGCAACGGCGATGTGCAGCGCAAGGCTCGAGCTAAACAGTGTTCTGGCGACTTCGTGGGCCGTTCTCGTTTTGAGTTCGTTTTGCAGCAGAAGCGGAACGAAGACACCACTCGGCGGCGCGGCGAGCCAGGGGGGGGGAAGTGAGAAGGGGCGGGCCATCTCAGAAGGCTCGGAAATCCCCAAACCTTCTGATCAATTTTCCAGGCCTTCCCCGAAGACACAAACAAACCCCCCCCCCCGTCAGCGCCGTCGTCGTCGTCGTCGTCGCCGTCGTGGTCGTCGTCGCCGTCGTCTTCGTCGCCGTCGTCGTCGTCGTGGTCGCGGTCGTGGTCGTCATCGTCGTCGTCGTCGCCGTCGTCGTCGTCGTCGCCGCCGAGCCTCGGTCAGCGGGCCCAGGCCCGCGGCGAGCGGCCCCACGCAGATCACCCCGCCGGCGTCGGCGTACTCGGCGCCGCGCCCCCCGCGGGCCAGCAGGCCTCTCCGCAGGTCGCCCAACGCGTGGAGGACAACTCCTCCTCCTCCTCCTCCTCCTCCTCCTCTCCTCCTCCTCTCCTCCCTCCCCCTCCTCCTCCTCCTCCTCCTCCTCCTCTCCTCCTCCTCCTCCTCCTCCTCCTCTCCTCCTCCTCCTCCTCCTCCTACCTCCTCCTCCTCCTCCTCCTCCTCCTCCTCCTCCTCCTCCCCCTCCCCCCTCCCCCTCCCCCTCCCCCTCCCCCCTCCCCCTCCTCCCCCTCCCCCTCCTCCTCATCCCCTCTCCCCCTCCCCCTCCCCTCCTCCTCCCTCCCCCCCCCTCCCCCGCCTCCTCCTCCTCCTCCTCCTCCTCCTCCTCCTCCTCCTCCTCCTCCTCCTCCTCTCCTCCTCCTCCTCCTCCTCCTCCCTCCTCCTCCTCCTCCTCCTCCTCTCCTCCTCCTCCTCCTCCTCCCTCCTCCTCCTTCTCCTCCTCCTCCTCCTCTCCCTTCTCCCTTCTCCTCCGCCTCCTCCTCCTCCTCCTCTTCCTCCTGCTCCTCCTCGTCTTCCTTCCCCGCCTCCTCCGCAGCCCATGCGTCAGGGGAACACTTGCGTGCATCAGATGAACGTTTCTTATTCGTCGGCGTTTTGGCGTTGGGCGGAAGGGGGGGGGGCTGGCTCTGGACCTCTGCTTGACGCGGCTGTTTGTAACAGTGCGTACTGTGGGGGAGACTCCACCTGCTTGAAAAAGGGGTCAAAAACAGCCAAGATCTACTCCATGGTTGGAAGGGGGGGGTGCGAGGGCCCGCGCCGATCGGCAAAACAATGAATAAGAACACGATCAACAGGGATCGACCTAAATCATGATTTCGTGTTCGTTTTGTTTTCGTTTTTCGCTCGTTCTGTCTTCAATCCGCCATTTTGCTGCAACATGAAATCGAAACGACAACGGCCCATGAGATCGCCGAAATATCGTTTAGGTCGACCCCTGCTCTGGAGGTCGCTCACACGTTAGAAGGAACGCATTCAAACACATACAAAGTCCGAAAAGCTTGATGGGATCCGGAAGATCGCGCCGCATCATCGCTGATGCATCGGCGATGTCGCCGTGGATCAAATTGGGATGCACATCGAGCCGCATCGCCGACGCCTCCGCAACGCGGCGCAATCCATCGACCCCGTCTATGCTTCGACTCCGTTTGGGCAGCCAGGGCCTGAACATCCGATGTCTTGGCATGTGCAATGCACCCCTGCTTAGAATTGAGAAAATCTTAGAATTCAGAAAATCTTACGCTAAGAAGGAAGATGACTATCACCTCAAGCGTGTTCTAGAACCGTAGTCCAAAATTCCTGATTTATCTTGACCGGAATCTGGAATCCACAAAACTTGGCGCTTTTTTCCTCCGGATGTATGATGGGTGCGCGGGCCTCCCGCAAGCTTTAGGTCGGGCATGTCCTCCTGCAGGCGGACTCTGGAAGACAAATAACAACTAATACAAACATCGTCAAACATGATCAGAAGAGCATAGCAAATCGTTACCAGACAATTTTTCACTATCCTTGAATATTGCTCCTGTGATCCAAAATAGTCCGAAAACTGGGGAACACATCGTCAGACATAGCCAAAGAGTAGGGAACATCATACTATGTTTTCACCATCCTTGAATCTACCTCCTGCAGAGGGACATGCCCGATTTAACGCAAGCCCCATCCCCTCTCGCCAAGGGCGGCTCTTCGGCCCGAGTCGTTCCGTTGAGGCTCCCCTGGGGCCCAGCGAGAGGTTTCCGGCGAGGCCGAAAACTGCTCAAAGCCTTCCCTCGTGATTTTTTTACGACCCGAGATCGGGGTCTTTTGGTTGACCCAAAAAGGCCTGGACCTCCTCGAACAAAAATCACGACGGATTTTTTTCGCAGTTTTCGGCCTCCAGGGGCCCTCAATGGGCCTCGGGACCGTCAAAAAACGTCTCAGGAGGAAAAACCGGCCCCCTCCAGGGGGTCCAGACTTCTGGGGGTCGACGTTCTGAAAAAATCACGACGTCGGATCTCAAGGGGGTTCAGCAGAAAGGGGGTGGTGCAATATGTTTGGAGCAGTCGTATTGCAAATGCGCGCGCCAGAAAACGAAAACTACTTTGCAGTGTATTGCAGCTAACGCATTGCACGCGAAAGCCCAGCAATACATCTGCGCACCAGAATGTATTGCACGGCCCAAATCTATTGCAACCCCACGAATCTATCGCACCAGATCTATTGCACCACCCCCTTCTCGCTAGACCCCCTCTCAGGTCAACCAGAAGTCTTCCCTCGTGATTTCTGCACGACCCGAGGTCGGGGTCTGGGGGCCCTCCGAACCCGGCCCAAATCTGCTCAACATCGGCCTCCGGACCATGGGGTCCACCCTGGCCAGTTCTTTTCGTGGCGGATCCCGCCGCGCCGACGAGAGGCCTCCAGGAGGCCCGAGGAGGACCGAGAGCGCCAGGGAGGGCCAAAAACCTTCTGCCGTGATTTTTGTTCGCACGACGCGAGCGTGTCCCCAGAACCCCGGACGTCATGCTTTGTTGGTAGCACGGTCGACCCCCCGGTGTCTCGACCCGTTCCCCAGATCGGCTCTTCATCCTCCCTCAGAAGACTGGGCCCCTTCCCGGGGACCGGCTTTTCATCCTGAGTCGCTTCTTGACGTCCCCGAGGCCCAGCGAGGGCCCCTGGAAGCCGAAAGTAGCGAAAAACCTCCCGTCGTGATCTTTCCATGGCCCGAGGGGGTCTGGGATCGGCGTTCGGCGATCGAGGGACCCCAGTGGGCCCGCACCGAAGGTCACTCCGGCGAAGGGTCACCCTTAGGTGCAGTCGCTCAGAGCAAGGGCTCCCAACTTCGCGCTTCGCGCTGCGCAAAGCGCGAAGTGCGAATAACTTCTCGCTCTCGCGCCGCCTCCTAGGGGAGAAAGGGAGGATGAGGAGGAATCGGAGCCGACCGGCGAAGCGCCAATAACTTCGCGCCCTCGAGGGCGCCCTCGCAGAGGAACAGAAAACCACATCAACCCATAGACTTTTGGCGCTCTGCGCGGCCTTCCGCGCTGGAGCGGAGCGCGCCAGGGACGGCGCCGGAAGGCGCCGCCGGCGGGCCCCAGCGCAGATCCAAGAAACCCGCGCGGAGCGCCACAAGTTTGTGTGTGTGTGTGTGTGTGTGGCGTCTCCTCTTTTCCGAATGAACGAGCGGAGCGGGTGCCTCGAGGAAACACGCCCCTGGATTTCTTCAGGCGCGGGCCCCCGCGTCGTGTGTTTGCGTGGAGGGCCCCGGGGCCCGGCGAGGGCCGAGGCTGGAACTGGAGAGGGGCGCCTCCCGCCGTGCTGCCATCGTGGCCCCGAGGGGGCCCGGGCCTGGGCCGCCTCTCGCACCAAGAAGGCGAGGCCAGGGCGAGGCCGACATCGGGCGAGGATGCAGCGCGAGGAGGTCTGGGAACAATTCGGGGATGGACAGAACCCCCTTTCGCAAAACGCGGGGCTCAGTGAACACGGCCCCGGGCCCAGACCTGGCGGGCGCCAGCCTGGAACACGACGGCCGCGGCGCCCTCCCGAGAAGCGAAAGCGGGCAATGCACTCATCGACGCGTCAGGGCAGGAGGCCTGTCAACCTCCGAGCAGTGCCGCAGAGAGCTGCGGCCCAGGGCACCGGTCGCGACTTCTTGCGGTGCTTCCTCTCTGTGTACCGCGCCGTCGGATCGCGGGGCGGCTCCTCGGGCAGGGGCCTCGCGGATCCTTCTCGGGGGGATGGCGCAGTAACTACGGCCGGGCTTGATCGGACGGGGCACGCGAGGGGGCAAGGGATCCTTCCGAGGACCACACTGCCACAGGAATGGAGGAAGCATGGGCCGCGAGACGCAGGACGCAAGGGTACCCTTGACTTGGCAGGGTCGACCTGCTAATCTGGGCCGACCGCAGGGGCCCGAGCACAAGAAACCTTCCACGCGCAACCCACCCCTGAGACCCCAGGACGCCCCTGGACTTTTGGTGTGGGAACGTCACGCTTGCCATGACAGAACCATCGAAACCCAGGAAACCCAGGGCACCCTGGAGGCGAGCAGGGTGCTTCTTGGCATGGGTCTCCACTGTAAATCGAGAATCCCTGAGATCCAGCGGCAAAAGGCGCATATGAGGCCCCCAAGAGGCTCCAGCAAGAGGCTCCAAAGAAGTCCCACGATTCCTCCCCAGCGGCCCCCGAGAGACTTCCGAAGAGACCCCAAGAAGCATCCCTGAGGCTCTAGCCCACGTCAGCGTCGTCGTCGTTGCCGCCGCCGCCGCCGCCGCCGCCGCCGCCGCCGCCGCCGTCGTCGTCGTCGCCGTCGTCGTCGTCGTCGTCGTCGTCGTCGTCGTCGTCGTCGTCGTCTCCCTTCAGGGTCGGCGGCGCCGGCCGTCAGGCCTTCGCAGTCGGGTGAGCATAATCGAGAATCTCTGAGATGCGGCGGCTCTGGGGCATGCATCGGGCGCCGCGGCCTTCTCAGAGCGTTTCGGAGCGCTCTGAGAGCGCTTCGGAACGCACTGGAACGCATTGATCTTCGTCCTAGCCCCGTTCGACATCATACGTCACAATGTCCGTGATGATTCGTTTGTCGATGTGTCGATGTGCTCAAAATCGGTGGGCCCCTCCCCCAGCCCATCTGGTGCAATCTCCACCCCAGATTCGCTTCTGACGGTCCAGGGGCCCAGAAGGGACCCCCATGGACCGAACCCTGCGGTCCGACGTTGCGAACAAGAGTTGCAGCATCGCACAAGATCACCACCGGAGCCCCGGACCCGATCTGTGTGCGGCAGCTTCCGAGCCAGATCGACCTGCGAGGGTCCCAGGGCCCGAAGTCGAGCGAACACGCCCGCAGCGATAAAATTACAACGCCAAGATCCCAGGGTCCCCGGGCCCATCTGGTGTACTTTTCCACCCGGATCTGTTTCTGGCGGTCCAGAAGCCCGGACGCGGCCGCCAGGGACCGAAGAAGTCCCCCTAATGACAGGCTGATTTGGGACTAAAATTAATCAACACATAATCTTAAAACCCTGAATATTTGTTTGACTATTTTTTCGAAGGACACACCCGACTTCACCGAAGAAGGCAAACACCTCTTCAAGCCCGAAACGTCGGACCTCGGCCCTCCTGCTCGCCAGCACCAGGGCCATCTCAGAACCCCCAGCTGCAGCTCCAGCCAGGAGCACCCACAGGGGGTCCGAGGAAGTGGGGCCGCAGAAACGAGCCGCATCGGGACCTTGCCTTTCCTGTTCGCCAGAACCAATGCCGGGCCTGGGGCCGAGCAAAAATCGAGCCGCATCGCCGATGCATCGGTGATGCATCGGCGACGCCGGCCATGTGTCGGCGCCGTTGGCGTGGAGAACATCGGGCCCACATCGCGCCGCATCCCCGATGCACCAGCGATGCGGCGCGATCCTCGGGCCCCCAGCTGAGCGACGATCAAAAACGGGTTTTCCGCGAGATGCCACGGCGGCCTCACGCTGCAGCTTGTGCGGACCGCCAGCGCGGCACGCGACTGGAGACGAGGGCGCTCACGCGCGACCCTACGCGGGCAACTTACGCGCCAACCCAGACCCCCGACGTCATGATCTTTCATGACGTCGACCCAAGAAGTCTGAACCCCTTTCTCGGGACATCCTGGTCCGTTTTTTGAGGGTCCCGAGGCCCGGCGAGGGCCCTAGAGGCCGAAAATAAGAAAAAACCTTTCGTCCTAATTTTTTCAATGCCCGACGGGGTCTGGGAATTTCCTGTTTTTTTGCGTCGCTTATCCGGGAGGCCGGGCTCGTCCCCGGCTGTCGCCCGGTCGTCGCCCTCCTCCCCTCCTTGTGGCTGTCGTTCCCTGTCGCTCGCTCTCCTCCCTCCCCTGGCTTCAGACTCGTCCTGGACCCCGAATGTCGCTCCCTGCCCCCTGCTGCCGTTGCTGTCGCGGGTCGTCCACCTTGCTGGCATTTTGGCGGTGAGTGGGTGGTGCATGAAGATATGGTTTCGCCATTCCTTGCCACGAATTGGTGTCGTGTTTTGCATGGCGCCTCACTGCTTCATAGTCGCGCCACCGGCAGTGGTTCTTGTTTCACCGCTTTGCCAATGCACTATTGACGTGCACGGCTTCTCTCTCTCTCTCTCTCTCGCTCTCTCTCTCTCTCTCTCTCTCTCTCCCTCTCTCCATCTCTCATCGAAATAGATGCCCGATGAGGATGCCCACGGCGACTGCCCAACCCTCCTTGCCCTCCTCCTCCTCCTCCTCCTCCTCCTCCTCCCTCCCTCTTCTCTCTCCTCCTCCTCCTCCTCCTCTCCTCCTCCCCTCCTCCTCCTCCTCTCCTCCTCCTCCTCCTCCTCCTCCTCCTCCTCCCTCTCCTCCTCCTCCTCCTCCTCCCTCTCCTCCTCCTCCTCCTCCTCCTCCTCCTCCTCCTCCTCCTCCTCCTCCTCCTCCTCCTCCTCCTCCTCCCCGGGAGGCCCGCGAGTGTCCAGGCCGCCTCGCACGCGCTCGTCGCGCATGGTCCAGGCCACCGCGCCAACCTCCGGCGCGGCGGGGGCGCCGGCGGGCAGGCCGGGCCGCCCGGGCGCTGGCAGCGCCAGCACCTCCACGGCCAGCAGCACTCCGAGCAGCAGCGCCTCCGGGGGCCGCGGGGGCCGCGGCGGCGCGGCCTGCGCGGGAGGGCCCGGGAGATCGATGGATCGTCGATCAGAGCTCGATCTCCTCCGAGCTCGATCTCCTCCGCGCGGAGGCGGAGGAGCCCTCCGAGCTGCTCCGTCTCCTCCGAGCTCTCCTCCCCTCCGCGGCCTCCTCCTCCTCCTCCTGCAGGAGCTCCTCCGCCTCCGCGCCAGAGGCACACCGGCTCGATCGATCAGGAGCCTTTTTTTCGAATCGGGCAAGCTTCCTTGCGCATGGCGTTCGCTCCCCCCCACCCCCCTCGCGCCGCTTCAGGCGAGCACTGGCGTGCCAGGGCCTGCCGACTTGCGCGGTTTCCGCACGTGCAGATCGTTTGCGGCTTACTTCAGGTTCAGGGCCCCCCGTCCATGCAAGTAAACTTGCCGGAGTTCTGTTGTTTTTTGTCAAAACGTAAAGGCAGGCTCCAGACTCGGCTTCGGACCGATCCGATTCGGCTGCGGGCGCGGTGGCGGGTCGGTCCGATCCGGCTTCGGAGGTTCCGCTCTGGATCTCGGTGTCTCAGGGGAGGCCTTCCCGGCGTGCCGACCTCCGCCAGTTGAAAGCCTCCCGACTCGGCTCGGCTGCCGACTTCCGCCGATCCGAGGCGTGTCGATCGCCGATCACCGCGCGATCCGGTTGCGCTGCCACGCGATAAGATCGATCGCCGATCCGATGCGTGTCGATCGCCGATCCGATGCGTGTCGATCGCCGATGCGTGTCGATCGCCGATGCGTGTCGATCGCCGATGCGTGTCGATCGCCGATCCGATGCGTGTCGCTGCCACGCGATTCAGCCGCCGCGCTTGCAGCGGATGGTGTGCCTCTGGCCCTGTCGCCCTTGCGTGGCAATCGTATGTGAGGGCCCCCCTGACGCATCGTGCCCATCGATGTGGTCGTGCCTGTGGCCAGGTCCCTGCTCTTTGTTGGCCTTCCAGTCGGGAGATGATCCCAATTGCAAAGCTTGCGGAAGTGGTGTGTCCTCGGACCCCCCCCCTCCCCCCCACCCGCCCAAAGGCGCAAGACGCCCCCCCCCCGCCCGCGCAAGCGCGGTGGCGGAATCGCGTGGCAGCGCAAGCGGATGAGTCGGGTCGGCGATCGGAATGAATCGGATCGGCGGAGATCGGCAGCCGAGTCGGGAGAGGTAGAATCGGTGGAGGACGGTAGGCGAGAAGCCGAAATCCAAATCGGAAATCGGCACCCGAGATCGAATCGGGTCGGAATCGGACTCTATCGAAACCGAATCGAATCGAATCGAAACAAGTCGGAAGAATCGAGCCGTAATCGAATCGAACCTAAATCGAATCGAGTCGGAGGAATCGAAACGAGCCATGGCCTGCGTGGCGGGCGTGACTTGCGAGAACGCCGCCCCGTGCGCTGCTCTCAGGGCCCCGTAAGCCAGGGCCTTGTCAACCAGAACTCGGGGATGGACAGACCCCCCCCCCTTTAGTGAAACGTGGTTTAGTGAAAACGACCTCGGGTCCAAACCTGGCGGACGCAAGCCTGGAAAATGACGGCCGCGGCGCCCTCTCGAGAACCGAAAACGGACAATTCACTAATCGACGTGTCAAGGTGGGGGTTCTGTCCACCTGGGGGGGCCCAGCGCGGATGCGAGGAATCCGCGCGGAGCACCAAAAGCTTGTGTTTAGGTAGGGCAAGTCCCCCTGCAGGCGGATGTTCGACGAAAAATAAAAATAGCCAGAAAATATTCAAACATGGTCAGGAAATAATTGAACAGTCGTCCCAAGACTATGTTTGGACGACTTTTAAAGATTCCTCCTGTAGAGGGACATGCCCGACTTAAGCTTATGCTTATGGCGTTTTTCTTCGCAAGGCCGGACCTAAACGTTGCTTTTCGTGCTGTTTCCGTTTGTGTGTCGTTCTGCTCTACCTGTTTTCCTGTACCTCCCTGTCAAAACGAAAAACAAGACACAGCCGAAGAATCCAGCAAGACAGCGTTGAGGTCCAGCCCTGGTGTCTCCTGCTTCGACGGCGGGGCTGAGGCCGCGCTCTCCTGCGATGCGGCCCAGGCAAATTACGGTGGGGGCATTGAGTAAGGAACCCTTGGATAGGGAACCCTCAGGTAAAACAGACCCTCGGGTAAGGAACCCAGGGCTCCAGGAACCCTCAGATATAGGGCATCCAGGAACCCTTGGATAAGAGGAACCCCTCGAGGAGGCCTCCGGGAACCCTTCGATAGAAGGTGTCCAGCCATCGAAGCTCGGCCACGGACGTCGCCGCCGCCCTCCTCCAGACAGGGAGCCGCTCCAGGGTCTGCGCTCTTCCACCGGCTCGGGCGGGAGAGCACGGAGGGCGGAGGCTGCTGTTCTCCCCGCGAGGGCCTCGGGGCGAGGCCCCTGCGGGCTGCCCGGGCGTGCCCAGACGTCCCTTCTGCGCAGGGGCGGCCAGCCCAGGCTTGGGTCGGGCACGTCCTCCTACAGAGGGGGATCTTGAGGGGAAGGATGCATCACACCTGAGGAAGCCCCAATCGGTGGATGAGTTGGAAATTGGCACTCTGGATCTTGCGATCGATTGTGAGATCGATAGTGAGATCGATAGTGGAATCGACAGTGAGGACGATCGTAGGGCCGATCGTGAGACCGAGAGTGACATCGATTCAATGAGATCGATAGTGAGATCGATCGCGAGATCGCTCATGCGATCTCTAGTGAGATCGCTTGTGAGATTGATGATGCGATCGATTGTGAGATCGATGGTGAGATCGATCGAGAAATCGGTAATCAGATCGATGGTGAGACCGATCGATAAGAAGATCGACCAGGAACCCGGGAACCCGGGAACCTCGCCGTCTTCCGAAATCGGCCAGGAACCCGGAACCGGGAACCCAGCGTGCGACCAAAATCGGCGGGGCACTTTCGCCAAACCCTTCAACATCCGCGAGGACCCCTTCAATGCAAGCACTGATTGGGGAAAAATTATCACAACATGCTCGAAAACAGTCAACAAATAATCAAAATAATCGTCCCCATATGATTTGTTGGGGCTATTTTTGCATACCCCTCCTGTAGAGGGACGCGTCCGACTTAAGCTCAGGGCGGGAAGTGAGGGGGCGGGCCGTCTCACAACCCCAGCCTTCTGAGAGGCCTCCTAACGAAGCCGTCTCCCCGAAGGCGTAGAACACACCTCCGAAGACCAGAAGACTTCCGAGACGCCCCGCTGCCTTCCGAGAAGGCCTTCTCCTTCTCCCTTCCCTCCCTCGCCCGCCGTCGAGAAAACGTCCTGGCTTGGCAAGACGCCCCCGTCTACGGGGCCCTGACCTGCCGCCGCCGCCGCCTGCCCGCCGGCTCTGCCCGCGGCGGCGCCCGCGGGCTGGCGCGTCAGCGTCGTGAGCCGGCCGGCGTTGTCGAAGCGCGTGATCACCTCCGCGGCCTCCCGCGGCGCCTCCTCCTCCTCTGGAGGCCCTCCAGCTGGGGCCCGAGCAGGTGGGGGTCGGAGGATCGCGCGGCACCGCCGATGCACCAGCGGCGTGGGGGATGCCTCGGCGGCGTCGGCGTGGGGAACATCGGGCTCCACAGCATCGAGCCGCATCGCCCATGCTGAAGGGGCCCTGGGACACACAAATAATTAGATACGCACCAATGACAGGATTCCCCATACTTTCCTATATCTTCGGTGCTTTTGCCCTCCCCCACACTTCCCATATTCTCCTACATTTCCTGGGGAATCGACGATTACTTGTGTCTCTGTGTTTTTTTGTTCCCACGCGCCGGCGATGCGGCGCGATCCTCCAGCCCGGTCCTGCTCGGAGCCCGCCCTGGGAGGCCCACAGGTCCTCCTCCGGCGCGCCTGCCCCCTGCCGGGCCACGGCGCGGGCCTCGGGTGGCCGCCTGTAGTACCTCCAGAGGGCGCCTCGCTCCCCCGCGGCGGCGCCAGCGCGGGCGCCCGCAGCGCGGTCCTGGGCGTCGACCCCAACGGCGTGCTCCGCCTCCGTTTCGTCGCCGGTCTCCCCTCGCTCCGTCTTCGCCCTGCCTGTATGCCGCGGAGCGAAGAGCGAGGCGAGAGAGCGGCCCACGGAGGCGCCCAGGCACCGTTTGGGTCCAGGCCTGATCTCCTGCGGAGCGGAGAAGAAACCGGGCCGCTTGTGCGCGGAGCCGCGCACCTCCTCGCACTCCACGTCGCTGGGGTCGTCCGCCTGCTCACGGCTTTGAATGTGACTTGGGTCTTGCGCGAGATGGCGCGGCGACCTTACGGGGTGGCTTACGCGGGCCACCAGCGCGGCACGCCACATTGAAGACGAGGGCGCTTACGCACGAGCTTACGCGGGCAGCTGGCCAATGTCGGCGCAGATGACCCCGTTTTTGCGCCGCTCAGCTGGTGGCGCGCACAGGGGGGTGGAGGGAGGGCGGGAGGCATCTTAGAAGCAGGCTTCGTCGTAGAAGGCGCCTGCCCTACATCCATAGATAAGGCCCGCGCCCTCTGAGACGCAGGACAAGACCTGCTTTCGGTCTTCGTTTTCTTTTTTTCGTACCCATTTCGACCGCACCGATAGTCATCATCCCCCTCTTGGCCGCCCCCGATCAAAGGGGGTGCCTAAACATCCGGCTGCTCAACCTTTTCAATGCCTTGGCCCTGGAGGTCCGGACCACTTCCCCATAGAGCCGGTTTTTCCTCCCCAGCCCCAGTCGTCTTCTTGACCCTCCCAAGCCCCAGCGACCCCCAGAGGCCGAAAACGACCAACACCGCCCGCTCCAATGTTTTCGCAGCGTCCGATCTCTGGGTTGGTCCTGGCTCCCCTTCCTCCTCCTCCTCCTCCTCCTCCTCCTCCTCCTCCTCCTCCTCCTCCTCCTCCTCCTCCCTCTCCTCCTCCTCCCCTCCCTCCCCCTCCTCCTCCTCCTCCTCCTCCTCCTCCTCCTCCTCCAACTCTTCCTCCTCCTTCTCCTCTCCCTCCTCCTCCTCCTCCTCCTCCTCCTCCTCCTCCTCCTCCTCCTCCTCCTCCTCCTCCTCCTCCTCCCCCTCCTCCTCCAACTCTCCTCCTCCTCCTCCTCCTCCTCCTCCTCCTCCCCTCCTCCTCCTCCTCCTCCTCCTCCTCCTCCTCCTCCTCTCCCCCCTCCTCCCTCTCTGGGGGGGGGGGGGCGCGAGAGCCACCCGCGCAGCCTCGGCCGCGGCGACGTCCGCGGGTGCCGCCGGCTCGCGGCGCGGCCGCTTGGCCGCCCGCGGGCCGGCGCCGACGCCCGCGGATCCCCCGCGCGGCCCCGGGGCGCGACCGCCCGCGGGCCCAGGCTGCGTGAATGGGTCCTGCTGGGTCGGAGGGGATGGCGATCGAGGAGGAAGATTCGAGGATCGAGGATCGAGGAGGAGGAGGGGGAGGAGGAGGAGGAGGAGGAGGAGGATCGATGATGATGATGATGATGATGATGATGATGATGATGATGATGCTGATGCTGATGATGATGATGATGATGATGATGATGATGATGATGATGATGATGATGATGATGATTAGTAGGAGGAGGAGGAGGAGGCGGCGGCGGCGGGCTCATCAGGGGCACGGGTCAGTTCAACTCAGGCTTGCGGATGGAAGACGGCACACCTCAAAACATTCACCCAAGTCCCTCGCGTGCGCTAAGAAGCGGGCGTATGTCATGGGGGAGAGGGCTTAGAAGCCCCTAAGCGGACTTCAGCATCGGAGGTATCCCTGAGGCCACCTGGCGCCCCGACAAAACTGGGAAACTACTTGCAGTGGACCTGCTATTTCAAACGCGGAACGGGTCCAGAAAAGCGAAGGATCGAACAACAAAGAAAAATACCCCCCCCACACACCCCATCTAGGACCCTGGTGCTTCAGGAGATCTCTGGGGGGCACGGCCCACCAGCCGCAGGATGCTAGCCTCGAGGCTCGTCCAGCTGGGGCGACGAGAGGAGATAGAGGGCCTCGGCGCGCGGAGGGGGTGAAGCTGGATCCTCGCACCAGGGCCCGCGGGGCACTGGGCTCTCTGGGGGCGCACTTCGCCAGTGGAGGAGGGGGGGGGGAGGCACTTGGCCACTGCGCTTCGCCTGCGGACGGGCAGTGTGATATCAAGGAACGCCTCTTCATCAAAAGTCATGTCCCTCATGCCCGTCGACCTCGCTCTCCCCGTCGTCGGGATCAATCTCTCAGTACTTCCAGCTAGACTCGTTTGCTACATAATCGTCGAGACAAGGGAGGGGCCGGCCATCTGACCACCAGTATCCGTACTCTGCACAATACTCAGTGTACCAGGCGTGTCCATCACATATTCCCCTGCTCCATACTGTCCAACATCACCTGCATGAGTTTCTCGCTGTGTGACTCGGGGGGGGTCCCCCCCGCCTGAACTCCGCGCCTAACTGCTTCAAGGAGCCGAGCAACGATGGCATCGCTCCTGTGGCGTCCGCTGCCAAGTGAATACTCATTATCTTCCTGTCGTGCGTGAAGGAGATGCGGCAATGGCGCGCCTTGTCGCACATCTGCTCGTTCGTGATCGCGGGGTCCGCTTTGATCCCGTCTAGGTAATCGGCGATGGTCTTCGCATTGGCGGCCCCTGCTCTCTCGCCCTGCCGACGTACGGCCCCCAACAATGCCAGCCGCAGGTGTGGGCGTGGAACTCCGAGGGCGTCAAATTCTGGTACTTTCTGCTTGTCGCGCACGGCCTGCGCGTTCTCTTTGCGTAGCCTGGTGGTCTCTTGGACAAAGAATTGGCCCGTGACTCGCATGGCCTGCCAAACGGGGCGGTCCCTATCGAGGAGAATCAGATGGTGCACCGCCGCCTCAAACGCGTTGATGGTCTGGGTGTTGCGAAGGGCCATGCGGTCGACCACAGGAAAGCAGGCCTGGGCGATCTCTGGGGGGAGAGCGCGCCCCTGCAGCCTGGCGAGGTCCTCCTCTGGAGGCCGAACGTCTGGTCGGCCTAATCGAATACGTCTGCGCGCGCCCTGCCTGCCGTTGCGGTCCGCCCCTGGTCCCGGCCGTTGCTGCTGTCGCTGTCCTGCCGTTGCCGCGCCCTCTGCCGCCCGCGTCGCCTGCCATGGACCGAAGGCCCCCTCTTCCTGTGGTCGCTGCTGCTGGCGCCGGAAGTCTCCCCGTCGCGCTGGCCGGCCTCTGCGTTCTCCGCCGCGCGAGCGGAGGGCGCGATCTCGCGCCCGTGGCTCCTGGCCCATGGTCTTCTCTGCCAGACCCATAGATGCGAACTGGGGCCGAAGGAGCGCGTACCTCCCGAATGTGTCTCTCTAGCTCGGGCAAGGACTTACAGGGCTCCTCTCTTTTTGAGCCAGGCGGCACACGTACCACAAGCTCCAATAGTGCCGAAACCAAATTCACACAAAACGAGCAGCGCAGGTCCACTGGTTCCTGGACTGGCGGTGCGCACGGTCTCATGTCGCACGGGCATTTCCCCGCCTTCGAAGCGATTGTACCAAGTGAAATCTAGCAGTATCCTGGCTTCTGGAATTCGACGCACAGTGAGAGCTGATTCGTAATCGCGAGCACGTGCACTGTTGCCCTCATCTTGCGCGACGGATGATGGCGCTGGTGTGCAATGAGGGCCCCTTGCTGTAATGCGCCATCCTCGCCGCCGGGTAAGTCGCGCGCATATTCTTGCATGGTTCCTCTGGGGCATCCTGTTGGGCTCATCTAATATTTGGGGAACTTCTGGGGGCTGGGACCTTCCTGGGGAGCGAGGGGCTGAAGCTGCAGAACTTCATGCTCGCGGCCTCGACAGTGGGGATCTCCAGTATCGAGTGCGACGCGAGAAACTCAGGGCCATTGCGAAGGTACTGCAGGGCCCCGACATCCTGCTCAAACTGTCTCGCCCAAGGGTGTGCCGCGCTGGCGATCAAGCGAGCGCGGCGTTACAGCTGTCGTATTCGTCGCGCCGTCAGCTCGCCCTGGGGCCCGCGATCCCGGGCGCTGTCAGGACCTGGGATTCGGGCGTGGATCTATGTCGGCGGAGCCCCTGGGTTCTGCGGATCAAACTCTGGCCGGCGGTCGCGCGAGACAACGCGAGCAGAGTTGAGCGCGACCGCGTCGGGCCCCTCTAAATCGAGCTTCCCAGGGAGGTAGCTCTTCATGCACGAGTAGGCAGCGCTAAGAATGTTGCCCAAGAGCGCTACCCTTTCGAGTCTGATCGAATGCGTGGTATCCCCGAAGCGCCCCAACCTCCTCAATGTCGCTCTAGTCGCCTCCGCCCACCTCCTGATCTCAGCTCCGCATCCTCCGCGAATCTGCTCCATTCCTCCCAAGTGCAGTGACTCCGCGGAAACCGCGCCTGGATGATAGGCCCCCTCGGGGAGGAAGTGTTCTTGTGGCAGTATAGGCCCCCGGGGCCGCCGTCGCAGGCGCGCGCGCCTCTTTGTCACTCTGGGGACAACCTCCCTGTTCCCGAAGTTCACGATCGAGGATGGCGCTCGCGGCAAACATTCTCGCCCCGGCCGCAAGCGGGCCCGGGCTGGCAAGCGGCGACATCTGATGGACATCGTTGGCATAGTCTCGCTTCGATACGTCGTGCATCTCATCCGCCAAGGGGCGCGCCATGTTGCTGGCGGCCCGCGCAAGCGGTGCAAGGGCAGGCAATCGGGCGTCGTGAAACATAGCGGCATCATCTCGCAGCCCCACGACTCCAGGCCTCGATGGGCCACGAGAGACTGCTCGCAAAAAGCTCGCACGCAGTCCCATCCCCCATCCCGCCCCCGTGCGAAGGTTAATAATATCCCACCTGTCCTCCCGCCCTGATCTCCATGGCTGCCTCCGCTTGACGCTGATGCAACAACGCGCGGTCCTGTGGGCTCGAAATAACGGCCCGCGCCGTTTCCTGCAGCGCCTCGTGCGAGGTCGAAAGGAAGGCGTTAAACGTGTCTTTCTTATCCAACAGGTGCAATATACCCGGCACTTTAGCCATCCAGCTGCGTTTCTTGGCGGCCAACTGCGCTGTCTAGACCTACGCGGTGCGCGCCCATGCGCGCGAAGGGGGAGAGGAGGTCGGCGATGACGAACGAACGTGCCTCGATACCGTGCCTTCGCAAAAAGACAATAAGAATGAATCAATCGCATCGCTCTCGTACCCTTATTGGAGGTTCACTTCCGATAGCTGGAATGTTCCACTCCAGCGCCACTTTCAAGGCTCCCGGGTCGTCGCTCGGATCCAGCGGAAGATGCGCCGCCGACAATCAGTGAAAGACGGGCGCTCGACATGCCGTCGCAAACGTGCGCGCTCCTGCTCACGATTTGACAGATGCCCAACGCGGGGCCGCTCTCCAGTCAAACTACGCGCGGCATGCTGCATGAGCCAACACCACAACCCCGCCAGCACCGAATGAACAGGAACATGCCGCCGTTGCGCAGCACGACGGAGCTGATCGATCGCATTTTTCAAATCACCGTGTGCGAGTGAGGCAGGCGCCCCCCCGATGTAGTCCAACCCTTCGTCGGCGAGGCGCCCCAGTTCTGGCTGTGCAGCTTCCAGTGGTGAGGAGAGGAACTTCGCGCTACATCCACCGTCCCATGCGTTTGCCACCATCGTTTGCGGCCGCTCCTCTAGGTTCGGCACGTAATGATCGGGTGCGCTATACATTCGCTGGCGTGGCCCTCTGCAACTGGCTCCCACTGCGTAGATGGTGCGCCACAAGTTATGCGTGTCCCCACATGCACTGTGAAGGCTAGCCTCCTCCATGAGCTCTTCTTTATTCAACAGACCCACGCGTCGCTTTAGGGTCTTGAACTCACTCCCGATGGCGCGCAGCTCGACTCGGTCGGCATCCGTGTAGCATGTACTACGAGCGTTCTTTCTTTGTGCCAGTGCTTCTGCTCGTCGTTGCGGCAGCGGTCGAAGCGGACCATCACGTGCCTGCGGGTGTATGGCTGCCTCAGGAAGGGCCGCCTCTCGTATATTTTCTACCAATGCCTCCGACGCTGCACTAGGATCCAGCTGCGCTACTTCTCTCTCTCGCGTGCGCTTGCTACTCTCAGAGCGTCGCTCCAATTCTCCCATAATTGCCGGCACCATCCCCCAAATGCTTGGGTAGCTTGGCAAAAAATCATTTGTTCCGTCTGGCCCCAGGTGGTGGTGCATGGGGGGGCTTCCAAGATGTATTTGACCTTTCACGAGAGCGGCGCGTGGTCCCTGGGCTTCCAGTCCGGAATGACCTGCGGTTCCTTCATTGCTTTCCTTAGCATAGAACACAAGAGTGTGGCCTGCGCCGCATCAGCTGGAACCAGGATGTGGTCAGGCGGGCTGCGGCTGTCAGTCCCGAAGTAAGAAGGGCACATAGGGGAAAAAAACGTCCACCAACAAGAACCATATCTTCCATCTCCAGTATGCACCGAAACCCAATCGACGTCTCATTCCCAATAGCATTGGCCCAGGGGCCCACGTGTCTGTTGTCAACCGTGGTCGTCGGCAGCCCCTGTCCCACCCTTCTCATGTCAAAGTGAGTCCAGCGCTACATCTACCAAAGACCTACGCTTCGCCTCCTGTATGGAACGATGCGCCCATGCTGCCAAGTGTCTGCAACTCTGCCTACAGCGATCCGCACTCATATTATCCTGTGGGGGGAAATTCGCTGCCAGAGCTGTGATACCAAACGTTCCCCATCGACCTCGAAGGAGGCCACTTCTGCCAGCAATATTCTGCGGTGGATATATGATGTCAACCACCTGTGAACTCCGAATAGCCTTGGACCTTGTGAAAACTGTACAGCCCGTCGACTTGTTCGTGTGCCGTCTTTCCGCCCACCCAAGCTCGAAGACCATGTGACGCTTGGCACGGCTCGTGGTAACAGGCTGCTGTAGCTGCCTTCTCTATGTCGTTCCAGGGAGCACGATAGTATCAGCGTGCTGCAAGCTTTCTGATCTATCTTCAGCTCTCCATGCTTCCAAGAGATGCAAAGAATTGAAACTAACAAAAGTCAACATTGCGTTCCACATCTGAAACGATCAAGTAAGTAGTAGTGTAAAAGGTGTGATGTGTGTCGGAACCCCCTCCCCCGCTCTCTTTGCGTGTCGGGGAGACAACAAGGGAGGCAGATAAGGCCCTGTGGCCGCGGTCCTGTGCCCAGGGGCTGAGGAGGAGGAGGAGGATCGAGGATCGAGGATCGAGGATCGAGGAGGAGGAGGAGGATCGGGGATCGAGGAGGATCATGGATCGACACCTTCGGACGCCTCTGGCCTGGTCTGGGCCTCGGGAGCACTCCAGCCAGGAGGATTCCACGGAGGCCTCCGTAGAAACCCGCCTCGGACGTATGGAACATCACACGTGTTTTGCGACTAGTCTTTCAAAGAGTTCGGCTCGAGTCCATGGACTGCCTCGGCTCTGGGGGGATAGGCATAGGGGGGACACATCGACCTGGGATCGGCGATACATGGCCGATAGATCGGCGATATGCCCCCGATGGTACATCCGCACTTTCCTGGGCAATTTTGGGGCTACCGGGCCACTATCGGCGATCAATGGGCAATGGGCGGTCGATGCACCCACCCCTCCCCATCCTCCTCCTCCTCCTCCTCCTCCTCCTCCTCCTCCTCCTCCTCCTCCTCCTCCTCCTCCCTCCAACTCCCTCCTCCTCCTCCTCCTCCTCCTCCTCCTCCCTC
>CAUYUJ010014854.1:124853-158955 GCA_963575745.1 Prorocentrum cordatum | reverse complement strand
AGGAGGAGTAGGAGGAGGAGGAGGAGGAGGAGGAGGAGGAGGAGGGGGACATCCCCATCCTCCCTTCTCCCCCGACCTACCTGTGGTAGCGATGGTGGAGAGTAACCCATCAGCCTCGGCCTCGGAGGACTCGTCGGGCTCCGTGGTGGCAGCCTCCGGCAGGTCCTCTGCAGGTCGCTTCGGGGAGGGTACCCTGTAGTGTTCGTCGTGTTTGTTGGGTGTTCTTCGTGCATCCTGGGGAGGGTGCCCTTGGATGTTCTGTTTGCCTTGGCAGATGGAGGCTCTCATGTTCGTGAAGGATGTTCTTCTGGCCTGAGTCCGACTGTATCGGCGGCCAGCCTGGCGGCAAGTGCGGAGGGGGCGGGCCTCCTCAGAAGGCTTGGAAGTCCCCCGGCCTTCTGAGAAGTGTTCTAACCCTTCCCCGAGGACAAGAAGAAACCTCCTCAGAAGGCCAGACGGCTTCTGAGAAGCCCCGACGCCTTCTGAGAAGGCCTTCTCCTTCCCACCTCCCCCCCACACTCGCCGCTGATCCTAGGTGGAGACATCCGAACCCTACCCCCACCAAACATCGATTCTCCTGAATCGATGAATCGATGTGAGGCGGGAGTGGGGCTCGGATTTAGCCACGTGCTCGACGAATTCCGCACCCTCTACCGCCGCCGCCCAGCGAGTTGCCTGAATCGTGGATCGACGAGGGTAGGGCTTGAATTTCGCCGGCGAGTTCCGAGTAGACCCAGACACCTGGCGTCTTGAGAGAATAGAGGCCGCGTTCTTTCATGACTTTAAAAGACTCTTAGTTGGGGCTGAATAGATGGGGTTGGAGGATCGCGCCGCATCGCCGATACATCGGCGATGCATCCATCGGCGATGTATCCGCGATGCACCGGCGATGCATCGCCGACGTCGGCGATGCATCGGCGATGTCGACGTGAAGCAAATCGGGATCCACATCGAGCCGCATCGGCGATGCATCATGCATCGGCGATGCGGCGCGATCCTCCGACCCCATCGACTCCGACCCCATCTAGGAGGCCTAGAGACTTTCGGCCTCTCGGGGCCCCTGCCAGGCCTCGGAACCTTCGAACGTGGACTCTGGATGCAGATGCAGAATCAGTCCCAAGAAAGCGGTCGAGAGGTCGGGGGCCCGCGGGTCTCAAAAGAAGTCGCGACGCCGGATGTCTGGGGATTGGGGCCAGAGGAGCGCGACATCGGCGACGCATCGCCGCTGCATCGGCGACGTCGGCGACGTGTTGGCGCCGCCGGGGTGGAGAAACCAGGGCTCCGCATCGCCGATGCGTCGGCGATGCGGCGCGATCCTCCGACCCCGTCTGCTCGGAGACCCTTTGGGAGGCCTGGGGTCCGCGCGCTCCTCCCCGCCGCTGGAGCCGCCGCGCTCCGCCGCCTCTAGAGATCGATGGACAAGTCACAGACATGAACCTGGCCATCGCTCGGACGTCCATTCTCTGTGCTTCTCTCTGTTTCGTCCGTGTTGTTTTTTTCCCGCCAAATGATCCAGGATGCTCCTCGATGGCCCTCGCCGAGAAAAAAATGCACACGCCCGAGCGATGCCACATGAACTCTCGGAGCTCCGGGCGGACTTCCCGGATCGGCGCTGGGCCCCGCTCCCTCGGCCCTGGCGCGCTTCGCGCGCCGGGGGCCACGCCGCAGGCGCCGCCGGTGGGGTCCAGCGCCGAGCCGGAAAATCCGCCAGGGGACCTCCGAGCACGCGGGTTGGCGCTGTTTCTTCTGCTTGTGGCCTCTGGCAGGCCCTCGCCCACGCCACCTCAGGAGGGACACAGGCAACCCACACAGGGCCTGTTTGCTTAGACTCCCCGGCAAGTTTCCCCGCATGGGCGGGAACCCGAAGCGAGCCGCAAAACGACCTGCACGTGCGGAGCCCACGCAGGGTCAAGAGGCACGTGCGCGCTATAGTGTTCCTTTGGAAGAGGGGCGAGGGGGGTCGGGGGTGGGGGGTGGGGTGGGGGGGAGCGAACGCCATGCCATTAAACTTGCCCGAATCGAAACAGCAAACTCAGACCGCTGCTCCTCGGACCCCCCGCGGGGTGCCCTCCGACCCGGAGCTCGTGGCGGCGAGCCCGGCCGCGGCGGCGAGGCCTCTCCACGTGGGCGAGCCGCGGCATCGGCACGCCTCTCTTTCCCCCTTCTCTCGGTGCCAGCTCCCAGGGACCTCCCACGCCGTCTTGCTGGCTCTTGCGCATCGACGCTGGCCGACGCCGGTCGACGCTAGTCGACGCCAGTCGACGCTCACTGCCTATTTCCCCCTTCTTTCGGTGCCAGCTCCCGGGGACCTCCCACGCCGTCTTGCTGGCTCTTGCGAATCGATGCTGGCCGACGCCAGTCGACGCTAATCGACGTCAGTCGACGCTCACTGCCTATTTCCCCCTTCTCTCGGTGCCAACTCCTGGGGACCTCCCACGCCGTCTTGCTGGCTCTTGCGCATCGACGCTGGCCGACGCCGGTCGACGCTGATCGACGCCAGTCGACGCTCACTCGGCGCTGTCTCCTCGCTTACCACACGCTGGCGCACCCGAGTGCACTCCAGAGACGGCACGCTGAGGACGTGCAGGGCCCCCACGATTTGCTACCGAATCCTCTGACCGTCGCCGTCCGCGCACTCCCCGCCGCTGGCGCTGCCGCGCTCCGTCGCCTCGCTCTTGCATTAGGTCGGGCGTGTCCTCCTACAGGCGGATTGTGGATGAAAAATAAAACAGACTATAACAAATGCCCCACAATGGTCAAACATAATCGAAGAGTCGCCCCTTGACTATTTGTCGACTATGTTTGGATATTCCTCCTGCAGATGGGCACGCCCGACTTAACTCTTGCACTCCAGGTCGTAGCCGCCCTCGAGCACCGCGGCCGCGGCCCGGTCGTCACCGGGGGGCAGCGTGCCCTGCGACAGCGCTGCCTCGACGCGCCCGACGGCCTGGACGAAGCCCGGGGACAGCATACCGCTCGGGGCTGGGCTGGCGGAGGCTTCCCACATGGGGTCCGAGCAGATGGGGCAACGATCAGAAGCGGGTCCCACGCGATATGGCACAGCGGCCTTATCCATCGGACGGAAGGAAAGTAGGTAGAAACATGACGTAGGAAGGCGTTGAAAAAGGATTGGGTTCCGTCCGCCCCCGCAGGAGGACGGAAAAGGGGAAGCCACTCGATCATTGAAGTAGGAGAGCGCTTAAAGTAATTAGATTGGAATCTGAGACTCCAAAAATCAGTCCAAATCCCTTATTTATCGACCCCCCCTAAAAACCGGACTCCCCTCCAAATGCGACCTAATATTCAGACCCCCCCTCTTCGACGGGGCGCCATAATATTCCGGACACCCCCTCAGCAAAATAACTTCACGGTTGCGGGCACACCAGAGGAGTTGTTGACACCGAGGCGGGCGCATTTGGGACGTAATGTATTGTTACGATTCCGCGGATGGCCGTTCTCAGCATTCTACGCCAGAGGATTTACTAACACCCAAGCGGAACAACGAATTCCAAAAGGCGCCTTAATAAACCGGACCCCCCTAAGCTCCAATCCAAAGAAACCGCCTTACAAAAAAACAAGACCCAGGGGACGATTAATACGGGATTTGGAGTGCTTTCAACGACCGATGGGCAAGCCGCAGCTTGCGCGGGCCGCCAGCGCGGCACGCCACGCTGGAAACGAGGGCGCTTACGCGCGGCCTTATACACGCGGTCAACTTACGCGCGAATATTGGCACAGTCGACCTGGTTTTCCTGCGTCGCTCAGGGTCGGGGAGACGTGAGACTCGGGTACGGTTGGCCTGACGGGGTCATCGGGAAAATGACGAGAGCCAGTCTGAGATTCGACGTGAGCTCCGGCTGCAGACATTCCACGAAAACTGGACCGTCAAAATCCCGGACGCGCTCGTCCAAAAACTGAAGGGGCCCTGGGACACACAAATAAATACACACAAATAACCGGATTCCCCCATATTTTCCCATATTTTCTGAGTATTTCTTCCCCCCACTTCCCATATGTTCCAATATTTTCTGGGGAATCGACGATTAATGGTGTCTGTGTGTTTTGTTCCCTCCTGAAAAACAGCGGCGAGCCCGAGCTCCGGCGTGCTCGAGTCTTCCGTTCCCCCGAGTGGGGTCGGAGGATCGAGGCCTCGAGGCTCGACTCGTCGAGGGTGGAGGCTTCCAGGATCGCGGCCTCGAGGCTTCGAGGATCCCGAACCCAGCCCCCCGACGTCATGATCTTGTTCCTGACGTCGCAAAACAGGGCTCGGATCGGGATAAATCGCTCCAGAGCGTTCCGGAGCGCTCTCGGAGCGTTCCGGAACGCTCTGGAGCGGCCGCGGCGCCCAATACATCCTCCAAACCCGCCGATTCTCAGAGACTTCGAGTTATCCCGATCCGATTTTGTCCCGATCTTCGCGTCGTTTTACCTCGACCCCCAGAGGTCTCGACCCATTCCCCAGGACCCGTTTGTCATCCGGAGTCGCTTGCTGACGCTCCCGAGGCCCGGGAAGGGCTCCCCGCTGGCGAAAAGCCGCCCGCCGTGGCTCTTGCTCACGACTCGAGGGGCTCTGGGCTCGAGGCCCCGAGGATCCCGACGTCCTCTCCCGCAGTGGGGCGACCGCAGCAAAGCTCCTGCGAGGCCACCCAACGCAACGCGCTGGGCTGCACGCTTGGCTCGCGGCCGATCGCGCTGGGGGGCCTTCCCCGGCGCCCGCGGCCCGCGGGAGGGCGCCGCGCGTGCGGGGGGTGTCGGCCCGAACGCGCACGGTTTCCCCCGGGGGCCGTAAGCGACCCGAGGAGGAGGAGGAGGAGGAGGAGGTGGAGGAGTCGGAGTGGAGGGAGGAGAGGAGGAGGAGGAGGAGGAGGAGGGGGAGGAGGGGGGGGAGGAGGAGGATGTGGAGGAGACGAGGGAGGAGGAGGAGGAGGAGGAGGAGGAGGAGGAGGAGGAGGAGGAGGAGGAAGAGGTGGAGGGAGGAGGAGGGAGGAGGGGAGGTGGAGGAGGAGGAGGAGATGGAGGGTGGTGGAGGAGGAGGAGGAGGAGGCGGCGGAGGAGGAGGAGGAGGAGGAGGAGGGGGGGAGGTGTGAGGAGGTGGTGGAGGAGGAGGAGCAGGATGAGGAGGAGAAGGAGGAGGAGGTGGTGGTGGAGGTGGAGGAGGGAGGGGAAGGGGGAGGGG
Organism: Prorocentrum cordatum; assembly: GCA_963575745.1. Classification (NCBI taxonomy): domain Eukaryota; class Dinophyceae; order Prorocentrales; family Prorocentraceae; genus Prorocentrum; species Prorocentrum cordatum. The sequence continues at coordinate 153,779 of CAUYUJ010014854.1, read as the reverse complement.
TAGGAGGAGAAGGAGAGGGGGAGGGGGGACTTGGCGGAGGAGGAGGGGATGGGGAGGGGGAGGGGGAGGAGGAGGAGGAAAAGGAGGAGGAGGAGGAGGAGGAGGAGGAGGAGGAGGAGTTCAGCGTAGCAAACAGCACTGCCTTCAACTCTGACATTGACTGCTAGCTTAGAGCAACCATGCACGGCAAGATGTTGTTCCTCGAGAATTCGCCTGGGCGACTGTAATCAAAGGTTCACGCTGCTCATTGCGTGACAACCTCGGCTATGTGTGATCTAAACAGTTCTGCCGCGCGCTACTAAATGTGTAACCAGTCTGTTACGGCGCGCACATCCAGTGAGGAGCTCGCAGTTAAGCGTCCTAAGGCACCCGCTCGCCCTCGTTGCAAAACGGGGCGGGGTCTCAGAAGAGCGCGGGATCTGGCTGACAGGAAGGGGTAAGTTCAACCCGAGCGCGATGTAGGCCCTTCGCTGCGAAAGAGCACCGGGAGAGGATGCCTTCACACAGCACCGACCACACAACGCCCGAAAAAGAGATAGCCGGGAAAGACCCCTAAGCCTGCACCCGGGAGGAGGAGGAGGAGGAGGAGGAGGAGGAGGAGGAGGAGGAGGAGGAGGAGGAGGAGGAGGAGGAGGAGGAGGAGGGAGGGGAGGAGGAGGAGGTGGAGGAGGAGGAGGGGAGGGGCGACGGAGGAGGGAGGAGGAGGAGGAGGAGGAGGAGGGGAGGAGGAGGAGGAGGAGGAGGAGGAGATGCCAACTCCCTGGGCACTCGAAGGCGAGGCCCTCCCTGGAGCGCCTCGCGCGTGCTCGGAGCCCACCTGGGAGGCCTGCGGCTGGCGCCCGCCTGCGAGGCCTGCCGCGGCAGCCCGCCGGGGGCCGGGCTGGCGGGGTCCTTCTCGCAGGGGGGGCAGCGGCTCTGACTACCTACCAGACCACCCCAACCCAACCCGAAGGCCCGAATTTCGGGTTGGGGGGGGTATGGGCTCCATCTGTGTTTGTTCGATGTTCCCGGACCCCCCCCCACTAGAAATGGAGGGTGAATCCGACCCTTCGGATTGGGTTGGGGTGGTTTGGTGGGTGGTGAGGTCCTGAGGGAAACGGGTCCTGGACCCTGGGGCCTGCCCCCAAGGACGGATTCTTCCTCCTGCGTCGTTTTCTGACGGCTCCAGGGTCGGCGGAGGGCCTCGAGAGCCCGAGAACAACCAAAAAAACCTCAGGACCTGCTTCCCGTAGGATCAGCTTCTGGGGAAACCCACAGGTACCGATACCGCTACTCCCTGGACCTCTCCCAGGGCACGTTCTGACCAGGATTTCGAGGCGAGTCCAGCGAGGGTACTGATATGGGGGGCATCCCGAAAACGGAGGAAAACCTCAGGACCCGGTGCGCTCAGGACCCGTTGCCCCCAGGGCGAGGCAAGGAGAGCTCAGCATCGTATCGACGAGTGGGATCGGCGATCGAATCGAATCGCATGGAATCGGAGGAGTCGATTTCTCCTCCTCCTCCTCCTCCTCCTCCTCCTCTTCCTCCTCCTCCTCCTCCTGCTCCTCCTCCTCCCGAGCCCTTCGAGGCTGGGTCCTTCTGGCTCCAGGCGCCCGCGCGAGGCTCCGAGGCCTGCGAGCCCTGCGCCGCGGGGGCTGCGGCGGCGGGCGCCGAGGCCGAGGAGGCGGCGGCGGGCAGGCCGCAGAACTCGCGCAGCTGCTGCTGGCCAGGCGGTGCCGAGGGGGGCCCACCACCGGGGGGCCCAGAGATTTGTTCGAGGCGACAGCGCTGAAGGGGCCGAGACATTCCGCCAGCCAAGGCACCACAGGCCACAGAGATCACTGGAGGGTATACCCTCCCCCAGGATGCACCAGGAGCCCCGGCAAGCACGAAGAACATCAGGGCACCCTCCCCGAGCCGACCTCGATCCTACATCTCGGGCTGGTCGTACAGTCAACCCGTACAAGAAGGACGCACGGCAAGGATGCAAGGGCCTCAGCAGGCCACGTCGACCCTCTGCGAGGAGGGGCGCGGCCAGCGAACGCGGCCAAGGATGGGCCGCAAGGGAAGAATGCAAGGGGTAACCTTGGAAAGTCGCTCATCAGTACTACGCGGGCCGACCCCACCTGGGAGGCCTGGACCTTGGCACCGCCTGGGATGGAGGCACTCCTCAGACAAGCGCGCTCCCCTGTGTACTCGCAAAATGGCTGCTCGCAAATGGCCTGGATCCGCCGCGGGGGATGTACGATGTACCCAGTCCCTCGACGCCGTGAGTTTTTCACAACGTCAACCCCCAGAGGTCTCGACCCAATTCAGAAAGGACGGTTTTTCGTCCTGGGCCGTTTTGTGACGGTCCCGAGGCCCGGGAAGGGCCCCTGGAGGCCGACAATGGCGAAAATCCCGCCCATCGTGATTTTTGTCACGACGCGAGGGGTCTGGGCAGTGCATCGAGGCAAACACATGTCTATCGGTTGCTTGCGAGCAGGCACTCTGCGAGCGGTGGAACGCGCTCGGTGACTAGAAAGAGAAAAAACGGCAGAAACATAAACTTTTTGCGCTCCGCGCGGGTTTCTTGTATCCGCGACGGATCCCCTTCCCTGGCGCGCGGAGCGCGCCAGGAACGGCGCTGGAGGCCTAGCGCGGATCCAAGAACCCCGCGCGAAGCGCCACCTGTTTATGTTTATTTGGCGGTGCGCACAAGGGGGTGGAGGGAGGGGGGAGGCTTCTTAGGAGGCTGCTTCTTAGAAGGCGCCGGCCCGACGTCAATAGATGAGGCCCGCACCTTCTCAGAAGCAGGGGTGCCTCTGATAGGGGAATAAAAAAAAACATAAACATAACAATTCGGAGGTCCGCGCGGATTTCTCGGATCGGCGCTGGACCACCCCCCTCCCTGGCGCGCGGGGCGCGCCAGGGGCGGCGCCGGAGGCGCCGCCGGGGGGCCCCAGCGCGGATCCGAGAAATCCGCGCGGACCTCCGAGTTTTTATGTTTGTGTGTCACTTTTTGTTCCCTGTATTGAAGCCCTCCCCCCTCCCCCTCCCCCTGCCCCTCTGCGCGTGGTCCTCCTCCTCCTCCTCTCCTCCTCCTCTCCCCCCTCCTCCCTACCCCTCCTCCTCCTCGTCCTCCTCCTCCTAGTCTCTCCTCCTCCTCCTCCTCCTCCTCCTCTCCTCCTCCTCCTCCTCCTCCTCCTCCTCCTCCTCCTCCCCCTCTGCGCGTGGCTGCTCTACGGCGTTTTTCCTCCTTCGAGCGGCTCCTCGAAGAGCTCCGCCGGGGGCTCGCCGCCGCTGCCGGCCGTGCCGGGGCAGGTGGGCGCCTCGTCCCAGGGCAGCGGCGCGCCCCGGGCCGCGCGCTCCTGCTCCTCGCCGGCCGGCGGCCGGCGGCAGGGCCCCCCCGCGGGGGGGAGGAGGAGGAGGAGGAGGAGGAGGAGGAGGAGGAGGAGGAGGAGGAGAGGAGGAGGAGGAGGAGGAGGAGGAGGAGGAGGAGAGGAGGAGGGAGGAGGAGGAGGAGGAGGAGGAGGAGGAGGAGGAGGAGGAGGAAGAAGGTGGGAGGAGGAGGAGGAGGAGGAGGAGGAGAGGAGGAGGAGGAGGAGGAGGAGGAGGAGGAGAGAGGAGGGGAGGAGGAGGAGGAGGAGGATGGAGGAGGAGGAGGAGGGAGGAGGAGGAGGAGGAGGAGGAGGGGGGGGGCGAGCGGCGCTCTGGCTGTGGATGCCAATGGCACTGGGCACTCACACAGTCCTCTCCTTGCCGTGAAGGTGTGTTTAAACTGTGTAAAACATGTTCTAAACATGCTTCAGCCATGTCGACATATATATATATATATATATATATATGTGTGTGTGTGTACGTAACACGCTTGAAGCATGTTTCAGGCGTCTGGGAATTATTTGGCAGCATGCTTCCTCTCCATCAGTCGGCTTCCACAGCGATGGAGCCTCCGTCAGACAGGCGCGCTCCACTACTTAACCCGCATTCAACGCTGAACGCCGGCGGCGGGGTCGCCGCCAGTCGACACGGCGCGAACCCACCGTACTCGCAAAAGGGCCTGGATCCACCGAGGAGAGTCTACGATAAATCCGATCGAAGCAGACATGTATATTCTTCTGACGAGTAATGGAACGCGCTCGGTGATTTGTTATTAGGCAAGTTTGCGGAATCCGTTTTTTTTACGTAAAGCCCATGAAGAGTCCTCGTCGCCACCGCCGGGTTCGCCTCGAGATCTGGGTCAGAATGCACCCCAGGAGGGGTCCGCGGAGTTAGCGGTATGAGCCTATGCTTTGAAAGATTCAGGCAAGTTTACTCGCATGGCGTTCGCCTCCTCTCCCCCCCCCTCGCCCCTCTGCAAACGAGCACTGGCGTGCAAGGGCCTTTCGACTTGCGCGGTTCCCGCACGTGCAAATCCGTTGCGGCTTGCTTCAGGTTCAGGCCCCCCCAAGGACATGCAAGTAAGTCTGCCGGAGTCTAAAACCAAAACGAACTCTTTGGCGATGCCCCTCCTCGATGACCTCCTGATCTAATCCGAAGAGCACGTGATCCTGCATTTCAGTTCTGTCTCCCTCCAGAAGAGTTTTCCTCCTCCTCCTCCTCCTCCTCCTCATCCTCCTCTTCCTCCTCCTCCGCCTTCTTGCTCCTCCCCCCCTCCTCTCCTACTTCCCCTCCTCCCCCTCCCCCTCCCCCTCCCTCCCCCCTGTCGCGCGCAGCCTGGCCGCGAAGGGCTTCGAGGGGTACGGTCATCGTGCTACCAGAAGGAACGCGAAATAATCGGCGGCGAGCCCGCGGGGAACGGAGACGGGGCGGGCCTTCTCAGAAGGCTGAGAAGTCCCCCCGCCTTCTGACAAATTTTCGAAGCCTTCACTGTCGACGCAGGAAACTTCTCACAAGGCGAGAGGGCTTCCGAGAAGTCCCGCCGCGTGCCGGGAAGGCCTTCCCCTTCTCACCTCCGCCCCTCGCTCGCCGCCGATCCGGGTGGTGACGTCCGAGCCCTACCTTGGCGGCGCGCAGAAGGGGGCAGGGGAAGGGGGGAAGGCTTCTGAGAAGCAGGCCGCTGCTTAGAAGGCGCTGGCCCTAAGTCTACAGAGAAGGCCCATGCCTTCAAAGAAGCGTCTCAGAGAAGCCTTCCCCCCTCCACCCAGAAGGCCTGGTGGGATCTGCAAGATAATTGTTTTATCCATGTTTCTGGGTTGCACCGTGAAGGAGCTCAAGAGGCCGACGGAATGAACGGCCACGGCCGCCCCGCGCAAGCCGCTAGCTGGCCCGGCCCCTTGCACAGACGACTCGCGCGTCGCTCGTTCGTTAGCTATCGATGCTCCTGTGTCGATGGGAGGCGGGGGTGGGGCTCGGACTTCGCCACGTGCTCGGCGAATTCCGCACGCCATACCTTAGCGGGTACCTTGACGTGCCACTGAACGGGTATAACTTTCCAGCCGCCCTGGGACAGGCGCCCCCGACAGCGAAAACGATTGTTTTACACCGTTCTTCGCCCGTTGAATACCGCCGCCGCCGCACAAGTTGCCTGAATCGTTGTGTTGGTCGGCGCGGGCAGTGTTCGGATTGCGCCGCCGAGCTGAGAGTAGGAGGAGGAGGAGGAGGAGGAGGAGGAGGCGGAGGAGGAGGAGGAGGAGGCGGAGGCAGAGGAGGAGGAGAGAGGAGGGAGAGGAAGGAGGGAGGAGGGAGGAGGAGGAGAAAGAGGAGTGAGGAGGGAGAAACTCGAGCCTGCGGTTTCTCGTGCATTTCGGCCTCTCGGGGCCCCTGCCGGGCCTCGGGGCCTGCCAGAAGTGAGCGCGGGACTCGAGGCCAGCCCCCAGGGAGGTGTGTTTTCGAGAGGTCGGGGCCCCCGTGCTTCGAACACATCGAGGCGCTGGATGCCTTGGGATGGGGTCGGAGGATCGCGACCTCGGCGACGCATCGCCGATGCATCGGCGACGCCGGCGACGCATCGGCGCCGTCGAGGTGGACGAGACTTGGGCTCCACATCGCGCCGCATCGCCGATGCGTCGGCGCTTCGGTGCGATCCTCCGATCCTGTCTGCTCGGAGCCCGCGTGGGGGGCTCGGAAGATGGCGGACTCCCTGCCGCTGGAGCAGCCGCGCTCCCTCACCTCTTGACTATTGACAGGGCACAAACATAAACTTTCGGAGCTCTGGGCAAATGTCCTGGATCGGCGCTGGACCTCCCTCCCTAGTGCGCCAGCGGCCGTGCTGGAGGGGCCTCCAGTGGGATCGCGACATCGGCGACGGTACGGTTCGGATTTAGCCTTATGTTGTTCCCATCGTGCTGAAGGACCACATCCCATGAGCAGTGTCGAGCACCCAGGGGGAGTATGGAAACAGTGTCTGCCCGGCACGCCAGCGAAGTGCCGAGCGCGTGCCGCCCTTCAGGGCCCGACGTGTGAAAGCCCTCCAGGCTCGACTCATTCTTGGCGCTCGAACTTCTTCCTGGTGGTCCAGGCTAAAGCAGGCTGGAACATCATAGCACGACGGGAGGTTCTTCGTCGTTTTCGGTGTCCGGGGCCCCCTGCTGGGCCTCGGGGCCGTCAAACCACGGCTCGGGATGAAACAGAAAGGATCCTGGGGAAGGGTCCAGGCATCTGGGGGTCGACGTTCTGACAAAAAACATGACGTCGGGGATCTGCCAGTACGGGGGAGGGGGGGAGGCTTCTGAGAAACACCCCTGCTTCTCAGAAGGCGCGGGCCTTGTCTGTAGATGGGAGGGCCAGCGCCTCCTGAGAAGCAGCCTCCTTCGAAGAAGCTTTCCCCCTTCCCCCTACCCCCTTGTGCGCGCCGCCAAGAGGTGAGCCGGAAACCCCACCTCCACCAGGAAAAGGCACTGCAGAGCCCCAGAACGTCCTGCAGAAGTAGGCTGGAGCATCCTGTAGAAATAGGTGGGAGCATCCCTTAGAAGGCGCGGGCCGTTCGGCGGTGGACAATTCGCCGGCCCAACGGGCCAGAGGCGTGCTAAGATCTCCGGTAACTGCTCAACAATATTTCTAGTTCGCGCGCGCGGGGCGGGCCCTGGGGGTCCCCGGACGAAAAGTACCCCGGCAAGGTCCCGGCAAGGTCCCAGCAAGGTCCCGGCAAGGTCCCGGCAGACTCCCGGCAAGGTCCCGGCAGACTCCCGGCAGACTCCTGGCAAGGTCCCTTGTCGGAGCCCAGGAGGGCTCCAAACGGTCCAAGAGAGGCCCGAGAAGCCCTCCAGACGGTCCAAGAGAGCCGGGAGACGCCGAATATCACTCCCAAACGCCTGCGATGGCCTCAAGACGGCCCAACAGGCCTTCAAGACGCCCCAAGAGGTCCCTAAGCGGCGCCCCAAGAGGGCTCCCACAAGCAAAAATCGTCCCATTCCCTTAGGAAAACGTGCATTTTTAACATATCCGCCTCTTCGTCTTTCACACCTTTCAAGGCGGTCCAAGAGGCCCCCAAGATCACCCCAAGACGGCCCGAGAGACCCTCAAGACCGCTCAAAGACGGCCCAAGAGCGCTCCAAGAAGGCCCAAGAAACCCTCAAGAACTCTTTTTCGGAGCCCAGGAGGGCTCCAAATCGGTCCAAGAGGGGCCCGAGAAGCCCTCCAGACGGTCCAAGAGAGCCGGGAGACGCCGAAATATCACCCCCAAGCGCCTACGATGGCCTCAAGACGGCCCAACAGGCCTTCAAGACGCCCCAAGAGGTCCCTAAGCGGCGTCCCAAGAGGGCTCCCACAAGCAAAAATCGTCTCATTCCCTTAGGAAAGCGTGCATTTTTAACATATCCGCCTCTTCGTCTTTCACACCTTTCAAGGCGGTCCAAGAGGCCCCCAAGATCACCCCAAGACGGCCCGAGAGACCCTCAAGACCGCTCAAAGACGGCCCAAGAGCGCTCCAAGAAGGCCCAAGAAACCCTCAAGACGGTCCAAGAGGCCCCAAGACGGCCCCATGATTGAGGTCCACAGGGGCAACCTGAACGGAAATTTTGAGCCTCCCGCCCAAACACGCCCCCGAAATGCCCCTACAAGCCCCCAAGTAGCCCCACGAAGCCCCCAAGAGAGCCCCAAGAGGCCCCCAACAGGTCGCAAGAAAGCCCCAAGAGGCCCCCAAGAGACCCCCTAGGAAGCTCCCAGGAGGCCCCCAAGAGGCCAGGCAGACCCCCCCAAGAGACCACCAAGAGGGCCCACCCAGAGCCGTCCACGAGGCCTCCCAAAGTTCCCAAGAAGCTCCCACGACGCTTCCAAGGGCTCCCAAGAACCCCCAAGACCCCGCGATGCCACAATACGGGCCGGCGGAATGAGCGAAGCGATTCAATAAACCTCCCTTTAGTGAAAACAGCCTAGGACCGAAACCGACGGACCTGGACCCGCAAAAACGACGGCCGCGACGCCCTCTCGCGAACCGAAAACGCCCCATTCCCTAATCGACGTGTCAGGGCAGGAGGTCTATCAACCTCCGATTCGAAGGCGCGGGCCGTGCCTGCAGAAGCAGGCTGGACCGTCCTGAGTTTGGCCGTCGATCCTCGTCCCGCCACAGCTCCCGCAGGGACTCGCAGATCCAGTCTTGCGTCCGGCGCTCGCTCGGCCGCGCCCTCCCGCCCCCCGGGGTGCTGGCGCTGGGGGTCAGCCCAGCGGCCGCCCGGAGCTCCTGCCATGGGGCACTCCAAAGGTGGGAATAAGAGGAGGAGGAGGAGGAGGAGGAGGAGGAGGAGGAGGAGGAGGAGGAGGAGGAGGAGGTCACAACCCTCCCAGACGAGCAGTTTTAGACCCCCCCCCCAGGCCAGCCATGAAAGGGCGGCCTTGTGCACAGACCCCACGGGAACCCTCCCAGACAGCTCAACGCAGCCTCCCCCCAGGTCGGACCGCCATCCTTTTGATGTGAACTCCGGAGTACCGAGAAAAGGTGGGGAGTGGCTCAGGGGGAACACATTGACCTGTGATCGGCGATGCCTCCCGACAGCGAAGCCACATGTCCATGGACGGCGTGGGCCATTGGGCCCCTGTCGGGGATGAATGGGCCGTCTGGGGGTCGATGCACCTCCCCCCCTCGAGCACGTTCCCCCCCTGACGTTAGGTCGGGCGTGTCCCCCTACAGGCAGATCTTGGACGAGAAATGGAAATTACCTAAACAAATGCTCGAAAATGGCCAAACATGGTAAACCAAAAAAAATCGTCCCCCGACTATTTTTTTACCGTTTTTGAATACTCCTCCTGTACAATTGGGGCGTTGACCTACGGAACGATAAATGCGGAACGAGGCCCGTTTTTTTCCAGAAGTGAAACGTCGATTTCCCATCGGACACCGAAGGAAAACCCGAGGCAAGCTGTATAACAACTAAGGAACACGGAGCCCCTCCCAAACGAAAAGGGTCCTTCTTCAGCGCCTCGACTGCATGGGGGATATGCCCGACTCAACCCTGACGTTGCCCCTTAGCTCCTGGGGCACCAGGTCCTTCGCGGCCGCCCCCAGCAGGATGTCGTCCACGCCGCAGTCCAGCTCCAGCTCGCAGGTGGTCGCCCGCGGGTGTGGCGAGATCCGCTGGCCTGAAGGAACAACCACGCTGAGTTCGAGTAGGTCGGCGACTATAGAACTGATCGAATCTGCTGAGAATGCGTAGAGAATGCACCGAGGATCTGCCGAGCATTGTTCCCCAGTCAGGGCTTGCACTGAAGGGGTCCTAGCGGATATTGAAAAATTTGGCGAAAATTTCCCGCCGATTTTGGTGGCCGATGGGTTCCCGGGTTCCCGGTGCCGGGTTCCCGGGTTCTTGGTTATTGGTTCCGGGCCGATTTCGGTGGGTTCTGGGTTCCCGAGTTCCCGGTCGATCAAACCATCCACTGATTGGGGTTTCTCTCTGGTGTAATACGTATTTTCGTGGATTCGACTGGAAATTCGATTTTTGGGGCTCCTCAATTCTATAGTCGATCCCCTACTCGGGGAATGCACACCAGCTTTCGGAGGTCCGCGCGAATTTTCTGGGGTCGGCGCTGGACCTGGCGACGCCTCTGGGCGCCGCTCCCGGCGCGCTTCGCGCGTCAGGGGAGAGGGGGTCCAGCGCCGATCCAAGGAAACCGCGCGAGCCTTCGACGATGTACGACTGGCGTTGGAAAGATAGCGTGCACTATCGATCTTCGGAAATCGCAGCGCAAACATGGATCAGCGATCCACGGATTTGGCGCGCGGTCGCCAGATCCATGGATCGGGGGAGGTGCCCTCCCCAAGAATGCGGCCGGTGCCGCCTCGTTCGGCGGCGGAAATCCGCGATTTCCCATGGAAACGGGAACCGTCGCTAATCCACGCCCCCTTAATTCATGTCTGCGATCGCCTGAAACATCGATCTTCGAAACGCACCCTACCCCTGTGAGGCGATCCCTTCAGCAAGGGACCTTTCTGCGCACGTCATCTGTCTGCCAGGCGCTGGCGCTGCCACAGCGCACGCTATCTTTCGCCGACGGTATGTTTATTTGAAGCCTCGCAGATGGGGTAAGAGTAGATGGGGTCGGAGGATCTCGCATCATAGTCGATGCGTCGGCGATGCATCGGCGACGGGTCGGCGATGCATCGGCGCCGTCGGCGTGGAGAACATCGGGCTCTGTATCGAGCCGCATCGACGATGCGTCGGTGATGCGGCGGGATCCTCCGACCCCATCTGCTCGGACCCCGCCTGGGAGGCCTAGATTCATCCATTGGAGGCGGCCAGGGGGGTATGGCTGGCACCCCACGAAATCGGCCAGGAGAGACTGGAGCCCAAACCGGTCAAAACTCGTCCGCGGACCCCTCCCCCGGGTCCGTCTGGCGTAGCTCCTCACCCCGGATCTGGCTCTCACGGCGCCCGAGCCCGCCGACGGCCCCCGCGGAGGCCGAGCGAGGCAAGACGCCGCCCAGACTGCCAGGACCTCGAGCCTGTCCGCCCTTCCTGCTGGCCCGGACCCGCGCCGGGCCACTTCAGGCCCGCAGGCGGCTCCAACCCGGCCCGAGGAGGCCCGACGAGCACAGTGTCGCGCCCGGCCTGGGGTAAGTTCTCCCTGGACCGGATCTGATAGACCCTCGCGCCCCGCGGCTCTCAGAAAGTGCCCTTCCGCGAGGCGCCATGTCAGCGAGATCCCGCGCAAGGTCACGGCGCAAACCCTGAGTTGGGCCTGTCCCTCTGCAGGAAGAGTCTTCAAACATAGTCAAACAATTGTCAGGGGGTGATTTTTCTACTATGTTCAAACTTTCTTGTTTGCCTTCCAGAATCGTCTGTAACAGGACATGCCCGACCTGTTGCAAACCCTACTTAGGAGGCTTAGGTCTGTGACATTTTTCTCTGGCAGCGAGCGAGAGGGGGAAACGAGAAGGAGAAGGCCTTCTCAGAAGGCGGCAGGACTTCTCAGAGGCCCTCATCGCGCCTTCTGAGAGGCTTTCTGCTTTGGGGGAAGGCTGAGAACAGTTCCCAGAAGGCTTGGGGCTTCCCGAGCCTTCTGAGAAGGCCCGCCCCCTCTTATTTCCCCCCCTCGCTCGTCGCCGATTTCTTTCCTCGCTGGCCAGCGGCTCCGGCCGTCCACGCCCCGGCCGCCGCGGCCAGCTCCGCGCGCCCCTCGGGGCCCAGCTGGAGCGCCCACCACGGGTGCGGCGGGAAGCCGGCGAGGGGCTCGGCGGCGCAGGGCCCCCGGCTGAGGGCGCCGCTGCCGACGAGCAGCTGCCGCATGCCGCCAGTGCCGAAGGCGTCGAGGAAGTGGAGGAGGTAGGGCAAGTGCACCTCGGAGGCTCCCCCTCCCCCTCCTCCTCCTCCCCTCCCTCCTCCTCCTCCTCCTCCTCCTCCTCCTCCTCCTCCTCCTCCTCCTCCTCCTTCCTCCTCCTCCTCCTCCTCCTCCTCCTCCTCCTCCTCCTCCTCCTCCTCACCCTGCCTCTCCTCCTCCTCCTCCGAGGTAGGGCAGGTGCACCTCGAAGGGCTGGAACACCGAAGACATCACCGCGCCCTGCCGCAGAAGGTGGGCCAGCACTGGCACGTGCTGGGGCAGTGTCGCCCATATCTGGATCCGCCGGCCCACACTGGGGGAACACCGGGGCTGCGAGGGTTCGGGCTCAACATCTCAGCATTTTCGTCCTCAGCAGCCTGGCAGCGGTGATTTTCCAGTCACCAGGTCTCGGAACACAGAGAGGCCCAGGTTCTCAGAAGGTGGCAATACAATAATTTCTGAAGGTGCGCGCGACACTTCGAGGCCCAAGAGCGAGCTGCTCGTCTTCCTCGAACCGTGTCCTCAGAACCCTGGGTGCCCTGGCGCACGTAAAACTACAAAGGGTCCACGCTCCCAGGGCCACGACACGTCTTAACAAAATAATGCGTCCGCTCCCCCGGTGCCACCATCCCCCCCCAAACAAATGGATCGGCCCGGCCAGGGCCCTGATCATATTTGCACCAGAAATATCCAGTCGAAGAGCCCACCCATCTGCAGCTGCGAGCGCCGCCGGGCAAGCAAGCAGAAGGAGGGGGACGAGCAGAAGGACAGATTGAGGCGCATGTCCCGGCGCAGGCGATGCTGTGCGAACCCTGCCATTGGGGCCGTCGGTGGAGCTCCCTCTGGGGCCGCAGTCCTCGTGAGGGGCGTGCCGAAATGGGCGGGGGGACGCATGCGGACCTTGATGCTGCGTTCCTCGCGAGGGCTGCGCTGAAATGAAGGGGGAGCGCATGCGGACCTCGATGCTGGGGCCTTCGTTGGAGCTCCATATGAGGCCGCGCTCCTCGCGAGGGCTGCGCTGAAATGGAGGGGGAGCGCATGCGGGCCCGGCCACCGATGCCCTTGGTGGAGCTCCCTATGCGGCCACGTTCCTCGCGAGGGCTGCGCCGAAATGGGCGGTGGGACGCATGCGGACCATACCACGGAATCCTTCGGGGGAGCTCCCTATGGGGCCACAACACTCGTGAGGAGTGCGCCGAAATGGGCGGCGGGACGCATGCGGACCCTGCCACTGCGCCTCGGTTAGAGCTCCCTACCGGGTGGGGTGCGCCGGAATAGGTGGGGGAACGCGTGCGGACCCTGCCACTGCGGCCTTCGGTGGAGCTCCTGATCGGGCCACTGTCCTCGTGAAGGGTGCGCCCACATGGGCGAGAAACGCATTGCTGCTGAGGCCTTCGGGGGAGCTCCCTATGGGGCCACGATCTCTGTGAAGGGTGTGCCGAAATCGGCAGGGGGACCGCATGCGGTACCCCCCTTGGAGGCCTAACTCGGAGCTCCCCATGGGGCCACGAAGCGTGTCAGGGGTGTACAGACATGGGCATGCGGAGGGCAAATGCACGGATCGGAAAAGGGAGGTGGGAGGTGAGGTAGCGTTGGGCGCTCTCTTCAAAGTCAGGACCCAACATCACAGGATGGTTGAAAGCAGCAGATTCACGACTCCGAGAAGTTTACTAAGAACAATATCTGCGCTCCCGAGGCCCCGAATCCTTGTTAAATCATTCGGTTCGCGCTCCCGGAACCAAGATCCGCACGAACAATATGGATCCACGCATTCGAGGCTACAATCCACCGTGCACCAGCGTTCCCGGGGCAACGATCCCATTGAACAAACCATGGGCCCGCGCTCCCAAGCCAAAACCCCTTCGAGAACGAGCTCCTGGAGGAACTCCGGATCTCCCTCGAGGGCGGGTTCCTGAGGAAATCGTTCTGGGAACAAGCTCCTGGGTGAACCATGTCGAAAAAGAGCTGAACGATCTATCGGCGGAAAACCGTCGATCACGAGCTCCCGAACCAATTCTGAAATTCCCTCGGTTCCTGGGCGCCGCCTGGGTTCCCACGCGTTCCCATGTGCGCCCGCAACCCCCCAGACGATCTCAAGCGTTCCCAAACACTCCCGGATACTTTCAAGCGTCCTCCGAATACCGAGCCTTCCCGAACGCTTGCGGGCGGTCCCTGGCACTCCAATGAGCTCCCAAGCGTTTCCTGGGATCCCAAGCGCTTCCGAACGCTTGCGTTATGCATGCAAACCCAACTCTGCGCGCGCGCGAACGAACACCATCCGCCAGGAAACACGCTTTCCCTTCCCAGCGAAGCCGCCAAAACAACAACCAGCCGTCTGTCTGGCTCGCCAGCCAACCAACCAACCGACGAGCTGAGAAACCTGGCGACCGCCCATCTAGGGCAGCCAACCAACCTGCCAACTTGCCCGCGTGCCGACCGATCAACCAATCAACCAGCCTTACGACACCCTGGAGTTGGCAAGCGGTTGACAACGTGTATTTCTTGAACTGTGCAAGGCGTAAAGACTGTGATGTCGGCGAAAGCACGCACTTATCGCAAATGTGAAAACCTGGAACGCGGACAAAAAAACAAATCGCGACATCAGATGCGACCGTACTCAGACATGCGCGTGCAGCGAAAGGCTAAACAACACGAAGCACGAATGTGACTTCAGCGAAAAGTGGATGTAAACATTCGCTAACGAGGCACATTGGCGACGATAACAAAAGATGTTGCGCGAGATGGCGCGGCGACCTGACGCGGTGGCTTACGCTGGCCGCCAGCGCGGCATGCCACAATCGAGACGAGGGCGCTTGCGTGCGAACTTACGCGGGCAGCATGCGCGCCAATGTCGGAACGATCATTTGTTTGCGTCGCTCAAATGTGAAAATTAGGTGGGGCTTGTTCCTCCACAGGCACATTCATTTTGGAAGGAATATTACAATGAAATAACATATGACAAAAACATGGCCCCCATACATTTTTTGGGGGGTATTTTTGAATTTTCCCCCTGCAGAAGGACACGCCCGACTTAATGTTAAGATCCACAGCAAACCGCCGCAGTGGCGCGAACGGCGGCCCCTAAAATTGTGCAAGTCCCACGGGGTCAGGCGCAAATCTATTCCAGCGCGTCGTTTTCATGATGATGCCTCCCCCTTCTCCCCCCCTCCTCCTCCGCCTGCCCCCCCCGCCCCCCCCCCTCCCTCGTCGCCCGATCTCCCTCCTCCCAGCGCCGTGCTGGCCAGCCCCCCCCCCGCGCCTTGGGGGAACCCGGACGCCCCCCCGCGCAGCGGGAAGAAAGCGCGAGTCCTGGGTCGCGCGGCCCCGGCCAGCCAGCAAATCCACATCGAGGCGCTGGCGCCTGGCAGCCATTTTTAAGGCTCAAGGCAAAAGGCGCCTGGTCGCCGCGGACACGCGCGCGCGCTGGAAGACGCGCGCCCCCCGCCGGCAAGAAATCCATGCCAAGACGCTGGTGCTCGTGCCGCGTGAATTCTGACTCCAGGCAGAAGGCCCGCCTGAGAATGCGCGAGCTGTCTCCCGGGGAACCTCGCCGGGCGAGCCCGAGCCTGCGGGCCGCCCACTTCGAGGCGCTGGCGCCGGGGATCAATTCCTTATTGGATTGGCGCGATGTTGCTAAAGGGTATCTGATCTGACCTAGCGTCGAAATAACGTTGCAAGCGCCGTGGGAGGCTGTGAGAGGTCAGCCCGGGATGCGCGGATCAATCTAACCTCGCTGAACCCTCTTCGGCTTCTCCATCCCATATTCACGCTAGGTTAGGCCACGTATACGTAAACCGCCTTCACGTCTACAATAAAATTGCAATCCTCTGCACAAGCCCCGCGGCAGGCCAGGTGGATAGTTCTCGGCCGGATGTCCGCCGGCTGCGACAGAGGGCGCGGCAGCCGAACGACGAACGCCCGGCCCCCGGGAAAACGCGCGCGCGCAGAAGCCCGCCCCAATCCAGCCGGCAATCCGCCTCAAGACGCCGGTGCCTGGGGTGCATGAAGTGCGCGGCTTCGGCCAAAAGTCCGCTCGCTGAGAGAACGCGCGCGAATTTCAAGACCTGACCCAAGCCGACCAGCAATCCGCGTCCAGGTGCCGGCGCCTGGGGCGCACGAAATAAACGGATCGAAACAGGATGCGCGCCAACCTGCAGTTCACTTCAAGATGCAGGCGTCGCTGCGCCGCCCGCTGGCACTGCGGCCTTTGGCGCATGCATCCGCAGGGCGCGGTGATGATTCTGCGGCACCTCCTGCGAAGATCCGCCTGCGGCTCAAATCCGCCGAAACCGTGTTTTTCGTCGACTGCGCCTGGATGCGCGCAGAATTGCCGCGCCGACGGGTAGGTTCCCCAGCCTTCGTCGCTGCGTCTCCGTCATCATCGACGGTGCCCGCCGCGGCGCAAAATTCTGCATTCGAGCGCAGCCTGCGCAGCCTGCGCAGCGCAGACTACGCATCGGGGCGTCATCGTCGTCGTCGTGTTCGTCGTCGTCGTCTTCGTCAACGTCGTCGTCGTCGTAGTGATCGTCGTCGTCATGATCGTCGTCGTCGTCGTCGTCGTGGTCGTGGTGGTGGTCGTCGACGTCGTCGTCGTCGTTGTCGTCGCTGTAGTCGAAGCCGCGAGGGGTCGGTGTCGGAGTCGTTGGAATCGTCGTCGTCGTCGGCGTCTTGGTCGTCGTCGAAAGGTTAGTTGGCCCCGCGCCCGTTCCACAATGATTTTCCTGCATCATCTCCGATCTCGGCCCTTTCCCTGTCTTGCGCCAGCTCGCCGCCCTTCCTGAGGCCGTCTACGACCACCTCCTTGTCCTTCTGGTCCTTCCGCCCCTCGCAAGCCTCATCTCTGGCCCTCGATTGCCCCGTGCATCGCCGCGCACCCTCTGGCCAAGCTGGGGCAAATGACGCGACTGCCCCTCGAGGGAGGGACCTGTGGGCGAAGGGCCAGAGCAGGAACTGGACGCGCGCGCGCGGCGCTGCTTCGCGGGGGCATCCACAAACCGAAGATGTTGCAAAGCCTTGTTCTTCTTCTCCAGTTCCTCCCTCATCATTATCCCTGTTCCTCTTCCTATCCTCCTTCTCCACTTTCCTCATCCGCCTTCTCTTCCTCCCCCTCCCCCGCTTGTTCATCCGCCCTCTCGCCCCCGTCCTCCTACTCTTCCTCCTCCTCCTCCTCCTCCTCCTCCTCCTCATCATCATCATCATCAATCTCCTTCTCCTCCCGCCCTTGCGCCCGCTGCAGCCTCTGCCGGCAGCGGCCTCCGCCTCCGCGGCCGACGACGACGACGACGACGACGACGACGACGACGACGACGACGGCTGCGACTGCGACGACGACCGCGGCGACGACGACTCTGACGACGACGACGCCAGCGGTGTATAGCAGAAAGGGGGGGGCCTAAAAGGGGCGCGGAAAACGCGGGTTTTGGAGTGCGGGTGAAAAAAGGAAGCGTCACTGCAAGGGAACGAACGGGCTTGCGTGGCGGAGATCCGCCGGAAAACGGAACCACAATGAAGACATAACGAACTATTGCAATGTCACACCTGCTGTACTGTGCTATGTGCAACGGGTTGATACGTAGTATGACATGCCTGCGCGTTGTGCCGCACTGTGCTTCACATTGCCATGCAATGCCACACTTTGCATACATTGCTACACGTTGCATGCAGTACAACCGTGTGCAGATAAGCCGCGCATCAATGTATTGATGCACCGTTGTTTATTCATGTGCGTTCGTCTGAAACCACACGCACACACACACACACGCATAGCTCTGTGAGTTCGCGCTCGCGTGAACACACATATGTTCAACACCGTACTTGAATTGGGGATGCGGCGCTTTACCCTGCAGCGTTCTAGGCGCACCTCCTCGAACCTTCAACACTGTCATATAATAGCCGCGAATGGGAAATGCGAGCGGTCACACGAATGGGAAAAGGGTAAATTTCATGGTGACGAACGTTGAAATGTCACTGACACATGGTGCACAGGAAAAATGAAAATGCTCAATGGTGGGTGGTAGCGGTGAATGGTGGACGCAAAATGGCCAGAACGATTCGTGCGACATTGGTGAAAGACGAAGATGGCCAATGGTCGCAAAGCCTGTGGGCGAATGCGAATGCCGGACGAATGCTGAATGCGCGCGCGAACAATACAATTATGCTGTCGGGGCGCGAGGAAGACGAACGGCGCGACAGCGCGCCCTGCGCCGCCGCAGACACGGGCCAGAAGTAAGACGGAACAGCTGGAGTAGCACGGTGGCTGGACGCGCCGCGTTTAAGTGGATGCAAGGACGAGGGCGAATTGTCGGGATTGAGCGGAGACAGTGGAAGGGACGATAATGGAGGGTAGGGCAGCATTGGAGGAATAATGCGCGCGGGTTGCGCGCTGCATGGGGCGTCGCGCACCCTCGGGGCATTCGGCCCGAACCTACTTCGCATGCGAAATTACGGACCCGGAGGCAGTTGACAAGCATCGCCGGGACCCTCGGCTACAGCGTCCCGCGCGAGAGCCATCGAGCGATCAACCACGGTGGCGCCACCAAATGGCGGCGGGTTGCCGATCTATGCGGTTGGTGTGCCTTGGCCCCCGCACATGGAACTGCCGCTGGCACTCTGGCGCCCTCAATCTCCGCCCCCGCGCGCGCCCCTGCGGCGGGAAGATGCGCGGACCTCCTGGCGTCGCCGTCGCCGCCGCAAGCTGTGGCGCGGCACGCCAGTATCGACGCTGTGGCCGTAGAGGGCTCGAAGGACGGGCAGTCGCCGACACCCGCGGGCCCAACTGCGCAAAAAAACGCAAGGGCGCGGATGCGAGTGCCGTGGGGCGCCCCCGCGCCGAGGCTTCTCGGGCACCCCGACCTTTCGTTGGCACTCCAGGCTTTCCTTGGGCCTGACGGCGCCCCCGATCCTCCCGCCGCTGCCCTTCCGTTGGCTGTCGCGCGGCTGCCCCATGGCATCGTTTCGCGTTCCGTTCGATCCCCATGGTTGCCCAACGGATTTTCCATTGTGTCCGTTGGTTGCTGCTGCTGCTCCTTTTCCGCCACCACCCATCCTCCTCTTCCTCCTCCTCCTCTTCCTCCTCCTCGTCCTCTTCCTTTTCCTTTCCTCCTCCTCCTCCTCCTCCCGCTCCCTTTCCTCCGCCTCCTCCCCCTCTTTCTCCTCGTCTTCTTCCTCGTCGTCGTCGTCGTCGTCCTCCTCCTCCTCCTCCTCCTCCCCCTCCTCTTCCTCCGCCGCTCCTCCTCGTCCTCCCCCTCGTCCTCCCCCTCGCCCTCCACCTCCACCTCCTCCTCCTCCTCTTTTTCCTATTGCTTTCCTCCTCCTCCTCCTCGTCCTTTTCCTCCTTCTCCTTCTCCTCCTCCTCTTCCTCCTTCTCCTCCTCCTCCTCCTCCTCCTCCTCCCCCTTCTCTTCGGTCCCGTTTAATCGTTGCGTCCTTCCGGCCGCGCTTCTGCGTCTTTTCCGCAGGGCCCTGCTCTTCTCTCCCCCCGTCCGCCCCCTCCCCCCCGGGCCCCCCCGAGCGCCCCCTCCGCCTTCATAATGAAATCTTTTACTTCCGCATCATTCCGCCGACTTCCGCCAGGCGAAGAGATGGCAAGGTCATGGATTTTGGGGGACGAGCGGGATTCCGGAATCCCTCGCGCGGCCCCTGGGCGGTGGGCGCGAACCGCGGGCGGGGGCGGCGGCCCGCGCCCGCGCCCGCCGCCTGGGCCCCAGGGCGGCATGAGGCCCGGGGCCCGCAAATAACAAACAATATCCACCGCGCGTCGGCTTCTGGGGGGCCGGCCCGACTGGCAGTGGCCATGCGTAAATCGCGTCTCGGAGCGATCCCGCGCGCGCCACGGCGCGGCTGGCCGATTGGCCAGAGCCGACAGACCGGTCTGAAACGCCGCGACCGCTGCAACTGGCCTCTCCCGCGAACGCGGCCGGGACTTCGGGCGCGAACTCAGGCGGGGGACTGCGTGGCAGGGGGGCGATGGGCATCGGAATTGGGCCGCGAGACTCTTGTCTCTGCGGCGCGCGGGAACAGACGATCTGCTTCTCTAGAGCGTCGTCCGAGCCCGCCCAACGATAACGAGGGAACAGTTTCAACGCGCGCGGGCGTAGAGCGCGACGCGCTGGCTATATTGCCATCGCAGCGCCCTGGGGCGCAGCGGTGGTCAGCGCGCGGGGTGCCCCACTGCCAAATCAGAAGGGGCGCGATCGCGGCTCTAGCCCGCTCGCGCTGCGGGGGTGTCGGCAGCAAATCGGAATCCAGTTCTGCCTTTCGGCGTCGCCCGTCGGCGTCGTCCCAATCTGGCGGAAGATGATGATAGACGCGCGAACGCTCTTGCAAACGTATGCTGGCGCACGGCTTCACGAGGCCAGCCATGCCTGATGTCAGCTGGCAGGCGCCGAAAACGACCACGCTGGAAACAAGAGCGGGACACGGGTCCGAATTGAACACTGACGTCGTGCGCATGTTGTTTTTGCTGGCATCACGCAGCAATAGAAACCGGCTGCGATTGGGCACCAGATCGTCGCTCCTCCGCTCTGCCGACTCGCACCGCAGGTTTCATGGAAGCGCGCCCTCATCAAATGTGGAATGCAACTAACTCCGCATGCCTGCAATTTTGCCGGAACGTGGGTCGCGGACGTGAGCGCCTGTTCTCCGCGCCGCAAAACGGCGCTCCAAAAAGCGCCAGTCTGGGGCATTTCGGCCAACCTTTGTCTCGCGCCAGCCTTCGCCTTCTCCCACCGCTGGTCGTCGCAAGGCATCATCCCTGACTCAGTGTGCGCGATCCACGAAGTTGCTTCGTCTCGCGCAGCGTGCCAGACCAACGACATGCCTCTGAATCCCTCGCGGCGCATAAAGCGGTCGATGAACATACCGAAGCCGCCCGCGGACCAAACTTAGCTTACCAAGATACTCGAAGCCAGAATATCCAGACTCTGGGTGGACTTCTTGGCGTGTCAAGCCCAGCTTCCGCGTTTCAGCTCTGACCAGGGCGCAGCTCCCCGGCCTCGGTCTGGAAAGCCTTTCTGCGTTTTCACAGCAGAAGCCGCGGCCTCATCGTCGATGTGCGTCTTCCTGAACGCATTCGCCAGACGCGTCTCAAAGTCTGTGGCAGGCTTGAACCCAGCCGCGTAATCATGGGGTCATCGCGTTGTTTGCATTGGCAATTCTGGATCATGGCGCCACCGTCGTCGCACGGTCGCCGCTTTGGGGGGCGACCCCGTTTGTTGTTCAGCAGATTTGCGACAGCAGGCGGGACGCCAACAGCGGCGTCAACGCGTGCGTTGTCGTCTTGGTTAGAGTAACTTCATCGTCCGTCCAAGTATTTTGGAAAAAAAACTGATCAGGAAATCCGCCACCGTGCCTCTGGCACGAAATTGAAGTCCTAAAGGCCCATGCAGCATTGAGAAGTGGAGACTGTGCTGAGGCTGCAGCCAGACTTGTAAATCTTTCAGGGCCGTGCGGGGGGTTCCCGGGCTGGCTCCCGTGAGTTCTGGGGGGCTTCGTGCGGATCCTCTGGACGCCGTGACCGCCCAAATCGGTCGAAGAGAGCCCCGACTCGCCGAAGCATCACCCAAACACGCTCTCAATGGCCTCCAGTTGACCCAAGACGCCTTCAAGACGCGCCAAGGCATCCAAGAGGCCTTCCAAGAAGGACACCATCATTGATTAGTTTACGGTTGTTGACGGGTTTTGGCGTTCTCCCCTTTTCAGCTTCCCGACGCTCCCAAGCGGCCTTCGAGGCCTCCGAGACCGCCCCAAGACGGCCCAAGAAGTCGCCAAGGGGGGCACAGAAGAAGGCTCCAAGGCATCCCCGCCCAAGAGAGCCCCAAGACGGCAACAACATGTGCCAAAAGAGGGGGGCACGAAGGGAAAATCCAAGGCTTTCTGCCCCAAAAAACTTCCAGGAGGCCCAAAGAGGCGCCCAGAAGACCCGAAGAGGCCCCCAAGGGGCCCCTCAAGAGGCCCAAACGGCCCTCCAAAGACGTCCAAACTGCCTCCCAAGAGGCCCCCGAGAAGCTTCCCAAGTGATCCCAACGAACATCTAATATCATGCCAACCACCCAGGCACGGTGGCAGGGTGGGCCGAAGGCAGTTTAATCCGCCGCCCCCGGTTGATTCATCACAAGGGTGCCCGGCGTGCTGAATCCTTTCGCTTTTGGTTTTGGCTCTTTTTCCCAAAAAGCTCACCCTGGGGTTTCGGCCCCACCCGCCGGGGTCCCGGAATGGCCCGGAAAGGGTGGTTCCAAAAGTTGTTCCTGCTCCACATGGCCCCAAGATGGCTTCCAAGATGGCCTCCAGGTTCGCCCAAGATGGTCCAAGATGGCCTCCAAGACGGCACAGGAGAGTCCACGATGCCTCCGAGTTCGCACAAGAACCCTCTCAGACGGCCCAAGACGGCCCCAAAGGCCTCCAAAAGGCCTCCAAGACGGCCTAAGAGGCCTCCACGAGAGCCCGAAGAGGTCAAAATCAATGTTTCCCTCAGGTGTTTGAAAGATTCTGGCTTTTGTGATTTTCGAGCCTTCCAACGGCTCACGACTGCCCAAGGAGCCCGAAAGATCGCCCCCAGAGCGCCCAAGAGGCCTCCAAGATGGCCCTATGACGGCCCAAGAGGCCCCCAAGACGGCCCAAAGAGGGCGCCAAGACGGCTCCAGAGGCCTCCAAGACACCCAAGCCGGTCTCCAAGACGGCCAAGATGGCCTCCGGGATGCTTTCAACACGGTCAAGATGAGCTTCAAGACGGCCAAGATGGCCGCTAAAACGGCCAAGATGGCCCAAGATGGGCCAGATAGGTTCCAAGATCGCCCCAGCGGAGTCCAAGAGTTGCCCCAGGAAGGCCCGAGGGAGCCCAAATCTTCAATTCTCCTTAGGCTTTGAAGGATTGTTGCTTTTCCTCGGTTTTGGTGTTCCGACCGCCTAAGACGACCCATGGAGTCCCGAAACTAGTCCCAGAGGGCTCCCAGATGGCTCCAGAGCCCTTCAAGCCAGCCCCAAGAGGGCCCCAAGACAGCCCAAGAGGTCTTAGAAACGGCCGAGATGGTCTCCAAGATACCTCAAGACTGCCAAGACGACCTCCAAGACGGCCAAGATGACATCCAAGACGGCAGACATATCCCCAAGAGAGCCGAAGGTGGCCACAGGGGCGCCCAAGATGCCTCCAAGACAGCCCAAGATGCCTCCAAGACGTCCCCAGGGAAGGCCCGAAGAAACCAAAATCCATGACGTTCCTCAGGTGTTTGAAAGATGTTCGCATTTGCTTCTTTTCGGCCTTTCACCGATCCAAGACGGCCCAAGAGGACCCCAAGATCGCCCCAAGATCGCCCAAGAGGCCCCAAGACGTCCCATGGCCAACACGCCTTCAAGACGGCTGCAAGAATGCCTCAAGATAGCCCAAGAGGCTTCCAAAACGCCCACGATGGCCTCCAAGACGGCCAAGATGACCTCCAAGATGCCTCCAAGACGGCCAAGAAGGCCTCCAAGACGGCGAAGATGGCCCCAAGATGTACCCAAGACGGCCCCAGATGGCCTGAAGACGGCCTTAGACTGCCCAAAAGGCCCGCCAGAGGCCAACAAGACGAGCCAAGACCTCTCCAAGACGTCCTCCAGGAGGCCCGAAAGCTCGGACACCACCTGGTCCGATAGCTCGTCCGACCCCGTGTTCCCCCAAGGCTTTCGAACCCCCGTCGGGGAACGTATGGCCCGATAGCTTGGCCAAGCTCAAGCCCAACTTTCGGCCACGCAGGTGCTTCCAAAAAGGCAGGGGGCGCGGTGATTCGCCGTAGGCGTCATCGATAAAGAAGCCTCAGGCGAGCCACGTTGTGACCCCTCCCTCCACATGGCTGTTCCACAATGTTACGCTCCTGGAAAGTGCGCACAGATATTTATCCATCGAGAGCCTCGCTTTGAGAACACCGCCGCCCTTCACCCGTGACTGTTGGACACATGTGAACTCATGGTCGTAGAATGCGAGAATGTCGCAAGCGAGACATGCAGGACATCAAACGTACGAGTGCGGTTTACCGAACACATGACACATGCACAACTTTTGAACGATCTGGGGGGAAACAGGCATACGGGGAAAATGCAAGTATGAAGAACGTTGGAACTATAGGAGAATACTTGAACCACTGCTCCTCATACGAACTCATACTTGTCATTATGTTAATTATCTCGGGCTCATCCATACTTTTCCACGTGTTTGAGGACATGTTTTGCCATACATCCATAACCCAATTACTTGCTTTGAACACGTCATGCTTTACATTCATCACACATTCTCCGGTAACTCAAACTCGTCCTCGTGTGCTTTCTTGATGCCGCATGTGTTGTCATACTTCGAATCCCTCCCGCCGTGCCAAGGGTTTGCCTTATTGGGGCGCCTGAAAACAAGCCAGCGCAATCGGCCCGGCCACGCGGGCAATCCGAGGCGAGAGGGGCACGCGGCAGCGGGCGACGCCCCTCGAGATAAAGTGCTGCGAGCTCCCGTCGGCTGCGAAGCCGTATCCGCCACCGCCTGGCGCGTTGAGGCGTGGAAGAATGCCAAGTGCTGTCTGGCAGGGTTTCTGCACTCTTCACAAGGACCCCCGCCCTCTCCTCTTCTCACCACGCCCACCTACTTGCGTGCATCGCCCATCATCCCCAGGGCCCCTGGGCGGCCCTGGCGCCTCGCCAGTAGTTGCCACCCAGAGTTTGAAGAAGGAAAACGGCACAAACATGGGCTTTTGGGCGCTCCGCGCGGATTTCGATTTCTTGGATCTGCGCTGGACCCCCCTCCCTGGCGCGCGGAGCGCGCCAGGGGCGGCGCCGGAAGCGCCACCTGGGGGGGGGGGGGGCGCAGCGTGGCGCCAGGAAATCCGCGCGGAGCGCCACAAGCTTATGTTTCTGGCGTTCTTCTTCGAAGAGTGCAGCGCTGGCGCGGTGGCGGACTTGCCGGAGGCAGCCGCAGATCGACTTCCACCCAGAGACCCAGCGCGCGTCGTGGACGAACGCGGGCGTCTCGCCGGCACGCAGCCGCGGCGCGGTGCCCTGCGCGGCGAGCAGGCTCCGGTGATGGGCCCATTTTCCACCACCACTGCCGCAGGTAGGAGAGGGAGGAGGAGGGGGAGGAGGAGGAGGAGGGGGAGGAGGAGGAGGAGGAGGAGAAGGAGGAGGAGGAGGGGGAGGAGGAGGAGGACGAGGAGGAGGAGGAGGAGGAGGAGGAGGGGGAGGAGGAGGAGGAGGAGGACGAGGAGGACCTCCTCGTCCTCACTGCTCCCCCGTCCGACCTGTGGTGGCGGTGGTGGAAAAATCTGCCCATCGTCTGGTGCAGCGTCATGGCGTGCTCCAGCGCCGCGGCGAAGTGCTGCAAGAACTCCTCGCGCTCGGCGTCGCCCTCGAGGCGTGCGCTCGCGGAGCCAGCGGGGACCTGGACTTCTGCTGCCCCCATCGTACTAAGGAGGAGGAGGAGGAGGAGGAGGAGGGAGGAGGAGGAGGAGGGAGGAGGAGGAGGAGGGGGAAGAGGAGGAGGAGGAGGAGGAGGAGGAGGAGGAGAAGAAGGAGGAGGATAATGATACTAATAACAGTAAGAATAACAATATAAATAATGATAATACTAATAATAATAATAAGAAGAAGAAGAAAAAGAAGAAGAAGAAGAAGAAGAGCCGCATCCCAAAGATAAGTTCGAGCACCCGGAACACGATCGAAACGGTGTCGAGCGAGTGTCGCCCCCCTGGGGTCCGACACGTGAACACCCTCCAGTTTCGTTCCTCTCTTGGTGCTCTAAACTCTTTGTGGTGATCAAGGCTAAAGTCGGCGGTGGACAAACCTCCCTTCAATAAACCTCCCTTTAGTGCAACTGGCCTAGGACCAAAACCGACGGACCTGGACCCGCAAAAAATAACGGCCGTGACGCCCTCCCGCGAACCGAAAACGGCCAACTCACTAATCGACGTGTCAGGGTCGGAGGTCGATCCACCCCCGATAAAAGTTCGGGAGCGGCCAAGAGGGGGGTGTCCAAGAGGGGGGGGTGCAAATCATGACCGGCGGCATGTGCGCGGCCCAGCGGGGGGGCCAGGGACGTAATGAAATAAGAAGAGGCGCCATGAGATCTGGGAAATTTCATGGCCCCCGCCATGATATCCCCCCCCCTAGTCATCACTCCCCTCTATCCACCCCCGATAAAAGCACGTTGGAGCATCACAGACCTGCACGTAGAAGAAGGGCATCATGCCGTGCACGTGCAGGCAGGCGCTCTGGCCGGCGGGCGTGTGGCCGAAGAGGCTCGGAGGAGGGCCGGCCGTGACGCCGCGGCGGCCCTCCCGCCGAACCCGGGTCCGCTCAAGGAGGAGGAGGAGGCGGAGGAGGGGGAGGAAGGAGGAGGAGGAGGAGGAGGAGGAGGAGGAGGAGGAGGAGGAGGACGAGGAGGAGGAGGAGGAGGAGGAGTAGGGAGGAGGAGGAGGAGGAGGAGGAGGAGGAGGAGACGTAGGAGGAGGAGGAGGAGGAGGAGGAGGAGGAGAGGAGGAGGAGGAGGAGGAGGGGAGGAGGAGGAGGAGGAGGAGGAGGAGGAGGAGGAGGAGGAGGAGGAGGAGGAGGAGGAACCCTGCCGGGGTCCATCTCAGCAGGGACCGACCGTTCAGGCATTCCTAGGGGCCTGCCAGGAAAGGTTAGCCCCAAACATGCTCGAATGGCAGAAACAGTGTTCTTTAGACCAAGACTGTCTCAGCCAGGCATGCTCCAGGAGCGTGTGGCGCAGGCCACAAAAAACAGGGCTCTCAGAGCATTCCTCGGTGGGCCTATAGGCGAGCCAGGACGCTTCACCACTGCTTGAGACCCGTCCCTCGAGGCGGAGCCAGCGCTGCACGAGAAGCCTCAACGAGCCCCCCCCCCGCAACAACAAAAAAAACGCGCCAAGAGGGCCGCCGCGGTCTCGGCCGCCCCGCCCCTCCGAGATGCGGATCACAGGCACCTGCCAGAGCCTCTTCCCGGTCCGGGAGGAGCACTGCGTTGGATGCTCGTCTGGGGGATCTCCCTCCCCAAGGGCGTGTCGACTCTTTGCCGGTCGCCTTGAGGGGCTCGAGCCAGACAAATCCAGGCAGATGCAGATGAATCCAGGTCAATCCAGGTAAATCGAGATACATCCGGGTAAATCCAGGCAAATCCAGGGATCAACTCTCGGCCGCTCCAGCGCGAGTCGAAGGACGGCAGAAGTCGCCAAGCCTGTAACGACTCTCGGGGCCTCTGGTCGGCGGACGCTCGACGCAGCACCGATGGAGACAGCACGAGCTGCATAAGCATGGACTGTCGGAGCTCCGCCTGGACTACTTGGATCGGCGCTAGGGCGCCAGGGGCGGCGCTGGAGGCGCCGCCTGGGAACTCGGACTCGGACTCGGCTCCGCGCGTGTGGAACCATGAGGCGCGGCGGAGGGGGCGCCGAGGCGCCCGCATGGAAGACATCGGCAAAGCAGCATCCACATGTGGAATCGGCGAAATCGCCTGGGGGACCAGCGCAAATCCAGGAAATCCGCGCGGCACTCCGAAAGTTTGCGTCTATGCTGTTGGTTCTTCGCGTCGACGCAGGAGTGGAGCGAGTGGCCCCAGGACTGTAACACTTAGGTGGCGACATCCAAACCCTACCCTCACCAACCATCGGCTGAACCGGCGGGGGGCGGGGTTAGGTCTCGGATTTCGCCGCGTGCTCGACGAATTCAGAACCCTCTCCTTAGGTCGGCATGTCCTCCTACAGGCAGATTCTGGCGGAAAAAATGGCACATGGTAGACAAATACTTGAAACTACGCAAACAATAACCAAACAATGTCTCCATACTATTCTTTGACAAGCTCTGAACTTTCCTCCTGGACAGGGGCTGGCCCGACTGAACCCCACCCCCGCCGCCCATCGAGTTGCCTGCATCCTTGATCGGCGAGGGCTGGCTGCACGCAAGCGTGACCCTGAGCAAGAAGGACCTCCGGAGCGCGACGTTCGGGGTCCGCGGGGAGGCCGCACGGGAGCGCGCACGCCGCTGCTGTCGCATCGCGCTCAGCCATCACCTGGCCGACTTCGGAAGCCCTGTACCCAAAAACGTCCTCATCTCTTGGGGGCGAATGTCGTACTTCCGCCACCTTCCGCCGCCCCTCCGCCGGCTTCCGCGGGCGGAGGCGGCCTCGCTTCACTCCCGCCGACCTTCCGCCGCGGCAGAAGTTCTCGCCCCGAGTCGTCCCCTGCCGGCCCCGAGGCCCGGCGGGGGCCCCCTGAGGCCAGGAATGGCGAGACACCTCCTGCCGTGACTGCTGCCATCATGCCCCGAGGGGTGCGCCTGGGGAGGGCCCTCAGAGCGAGCATCCAAACTGCGCGTCCCCGTGCCCAGGCCGTGCGCGGTAGAAATCCAGGCACACGATGGTCACGGCCAGCGCGGGCGCGGAAGCCTCCGGGCGCCCGGCGCCGCCGCCCGCCTCCGCGCCTGTGGAGCGGGCGCGAGAGGCGCCCAGACCCCCGACGATCGGCGATGGCTTCCCGACCGCTCCGTGGGAGCAAGACGAGGCCAGGACGAGGATATATTCGGGTGGGGATGAGTCGAAACTCTCATGAGATCTGGCGGATCTGGAAGACGTCTCGGGCGCCGCGTCCTGAGCGTTCCGGAACGCCCTGAGAGCGTTCCGGAACGCTCTGGAACGCATGGATCCTCGTCCTGGCCCCGTCCGGCGCAAGCCCCCTCGCGCTGTGAGAAAATCACGACGGGATGTTTTTTCGTTACTTTCGGCCTCAGGGGCCCTCGCCAGGCCTCGGGAGCGTCGAAAAACGACTGAGGACGAAAAACCTGTCCCAGGAAAAAGGTCCAAGCTCCTGGGGGTCGATCAGGACCGTGAATCGGCGGCGGTCGAGGAGGGGAAATGAGAAGGGGCGGGCCTTCTCGGAAGGCTCGGAAATCCCCCAGCCTTTTGGGAAATTTCCTGAGCCTTCCCACTTAGGAAATTTCTCAGAAGGCAAGAGGGCTTCTGAGCAGTCCCGCCGCCTTCTGAGCAGGCCTTCCCCTTTCATTTCCCCCCTTCGCTCGCCGCCGAGTGGTGTTGGGCTGTCGTTTTGCATCAGCAGCGTCCCATCTCCATCCCCATCCCCATCCCCATCCCCGCGGGCGTGGCCTGGGCCCCGCTGGCCGATTTACCCCCCGCCAGATGGGGATGCAGGCTGTTCCCGTCGAGTTTCGAAGGGTCCAGGCATCCCCATCTTTGAGCAGGGACCAACCGTCCAGGCATTCCTATAGTCCTACCACGAAGTGTTCTTAGAATCCAAAAATGTTCTAATAACAAAACAATG
>CAUYUJ010014854.1:87353-122353 GCA_963575745.1 Prorocentrum cordatum | reverse complement strand
AGCGCCCGGCGCCGGAGGAGGGCAGCTGCGAGTAGGCGCCCCCGGGAGGGGCAGCCCCACGCAGCCTCGGAGAGCAGCGGCAGCACCACGCATATTTTTCCGATAAAAAACAAACGAAGAAACGTGACGACGGGAGGTTTCTCGGTATTTTCGGCCTCCAAGGGTCCTCGCGCCGGGCCCTCGCATGGCCTCGGGACCGTACAAAAACGACTCAGGACGAAATGCCGGTCCCCGGGAAGGGTTCCAGGCTCCCTGGGGGTCACGCCACGAAAAATCACGACGTCGGGGGTCTGAGACACTACGGAAGCTTCTCTTGCAGTGGGGGCGTTGGCTCAGGAGTGTGCCCAAAAGGCTTCCGACCCTGCAGGGTTCCTTCTCTGGTCTGGCGAGGGCGGCGGCGAGACCCATGGTTTCCTATCTATGGGTTCCTTATCCGATGCCCTCACCGTAAGATCTGGCCTCTGGTGGCCCTCGCCGAACCCCCGGGCAGGTCAGACAGGGCCCAGCAGGGGGAGGAAAACCCAGTTCTCTGGGAACTTCGAGGGGCAAGCGCTGCGTAAACAATATGCAACCGTGCGGATTTCTTGGGTCGGCGCCGGGGCCCCGTGGCGGCGCTTTTGGCGCCGCCCCTGCGGTGCCTCCGGCGCGCGCCGGGGGAGGGGTGCGGGGTCCAGCGCAGATCCAGGCAAAATTCCCGCAAAGCTCCAAAGAGTGGTGCTTACGCAACTTTTTCCTTCTTCGAGGACCCGCCGTAGCGAGAAATGGCCGCGTCACGGAAAACAGAAGCTCCTAAGTTCGCGCTTCGCGCTGAACGAAGAGCAGATAACTTCGCGATTTCGCGCCGCCCCCCAAGGGAGAAGAGGAGGATGAGGAGAAATCGAAGCCGAACCGCGAAGCGCGAATCATTTCGCACCCTAGAGGGCGCCCTTGAAAAGCAGCACCTCAGAGCCCCAGACCTCACTTCTCGGAGCCCCAAACCTCACCTGTTTTGCGGCATATTGCAAGACGGATGAATGCGTGAGGGTCTCGGGCCCGAAACTGGGCGACAGCGCCTGGTGTGAAGACATGGTACTCCCGGATCCGAAGGAACATCGCGCCAGCTGGCCGGCAGCCGGAAGGGGGGGAACCATGAGAACAGAGAGGCGACCCCGCGCGAGAGGACTGCCTCACGCGAGAGTGCTGCCTCATCGCAAAACGGGCCGCCCTCCGCCCCTTCACGGGGAGACCTCCCTTCTCGCGTATAGGGGGAGGCCGTTCGCTCATCGGCGAGGAGCTCACGCAACACGGTCGGGGTACGGGTCGGCGCCTTGTCGCCTCGAGAATCGCTACTCATACGTGATGGCGGTGGTGCGTTGGGGGACGGTCGGTCCACCTCCTCACCGTGAGGTCCTTCCCGACTACAAACCCCTGCAACATAAAACGTATGACACGTGCAAGTTGATTGGTACCCCAAAGTGAGTGGGCACGAAGGCCCCACAGGACTTCTGGACCACACGGCCCCGCCGCTCCACCAAATGCACGATCCCCGCGCCTGGAAGCTCAAGGTGGCTCCAGCGTCACGGGCGTAGCTGAGCGCGTTCCTCAAACAAAACCTGGGCCGATTTCTCTTGTGGACGCCGGAGGGGCGAAGGAGCTCAAGAGACTGGGCCAGCTTCCCGGCAAGTTGGCCGAGAACCGCTGGCCCACCTTTTCGGGAGGAGGCTTCTCAATCAGATGCTCAAATGCAGCAGAGGGGGCTGCAGTCCTCGCTGAGAGGCAGCGTGAGGGGAGGAGGAGGAGGAGGAGGAGGAGGAGGAGGAGGAGGAGGAGGAGGAGGAGGAGGAGGAGGAGGAGGAGGAGGAGGAGGAGGAGGAGGAGGAGGAGGAGGAGGAGGAGGAGGAGGAGGAGGAGGAGGAGGAGAGGAGGAGGAGGAGGAGGAGGAGGAGGAGGAGGAGGAGGAGGAGGAGGAGGAGGAGGAGGAGGAGGGAGGGGGAGGCATCGGCGACACGTCGCCGACAGCTCGGCGGCAGGCCCCCGACGGCGACGCCGCGCGCTCCCGGGCGGGGCGGGCCTCAGGGCCCCGACCGGCGCTGCATGGGCGACTGAGGGTCGATGCGGTCCCCCTGCCGCTGCCGCAGATGCCCACGGATTTCCCTTGCGACGCACCCAACCCCTCGGCGACGTACCTCAACCCACGTCTAGGGGGCCACTTGCGAACCCTACCCCCCAAGACCCCCCACGGCTTCTGAGGGGGAGGGTGGGGTTCACTTCGTTCAAGAGCTCCCGAGCGAAGCGAACCCCACCCCATCCCCTTCAAACATCGTGGGGGGTAGGGGTCGGGTTCGCACGTGGCCCCCTAACGTACTCAGCAGAGTGGGACTGATGACAGCGCCAGATCTGCCCGAGAACCTCGCAACCCTGGCTGGGCTCCCCTGGAGCGCATGTGAAATTCGCGGCGATGACGGTCGTTATGGCGGGGGGGAGGGGGGACGGGGGGCATCACGCAACGTACCCACACCCAGACTGTGGTGCCGGACGCGCTGCGGCAGTGCCGGGGACGCACTAAGGACGGGAGCGTTACGTTATGGGGGGGACCCAGACCCTCGACGTCATGATTTTTTCATACTGTCGACCCTTAGAAGTCTCGACCCCTTCCCGGGGACCGGCGTTTCATCCCGAGTCGTCTCTTGACGGCCCCGAGGCCCGGGAGGGGCTCCCCAGAGGTCGGAACGAGCAGAAAACCTCCCGTCGTGACTCTTTCGCAGCGCGAGGGGGTCTGGGGGGGGGTGGCCGTGGGGGGGCATCACGCGCGCCGTGGCCCAGAGGTGGACAGCACCGCTCCGAGGGAGCCGCCGCGGTGCTCGCCCCCGCAGCGGCGGCAGGTGGCCTGAGCGCGGCGGCCCGAGGCCACTCCCGAGTGCGACAGCGCGCGCAGGTCCGTCGCCGTCGACGCCGCCGTCGCCGCCGCCGCCGCCGCCGCCGCCGTCGTCGTCGTCGTCGTCGCCGCCGCCGCCGCCGCCGTCGCCGCCGTCGCCGCCGTCGTCGTCGTCGTCGTCGCCGCCGTCGCCGTCGTCGTCGTCATCGCTGCAGCTCTTTGTGCCCCCCCCCAACGGCCGCGAGCCGCGGCTCGAGGCCGGGCTGTCCATCGCGGCCCCGCGCGAGGGCCCTCCGGCGGCCACCCGGGCGTTCGCGCGCCCCGCGGCAGGGGAGGGGCGCCGCAGGCGCGGCCCCCCGGCCAGGGGCCCGCGCGTCCCCGGCACGCCGCAGCCGCTTTGGCTCAGACATCGGGGGATGATGATGATGATGATGATGATGATGATGATGATGATGATGATGATGATGATGATGATGATGATGATGATGATGATGATGATGATGATGATGATGATGATGATGATGATGATGATCCACGCATCCAAGAAGGTCTGGAGCTCCCCGCTCGATACAGCCTCCCGAAGCCATGGCCTTTCCCTCTGGCGCTGCGGACGCAAGGCCTGACCCGTGCCCAAGGCACACTCGCAGATCGCCTGAAAGCCTTGAGGCCGCCGACCGCCCCAGCCAAAGGCAGGCGGTCAGCAAAGCATCCGAGCCCTCACGGCGACTCAGCTCGCAGACAGCTCGGCGCGCCACACCAGAGCAACAGTCCCCTAGGCACCAGGCCTCAGACGGGGACGACTTGCTCTGAGGTGGCTTTCGGAGGCGATCCTGACGGTCGGCCACAGCCTACCACCACGGTTCGGCCTCCGCCTGGCGCGGCACAGAGCACAGAGCGGGCTGGAGCGCAGCAAGCTGCGCGGGCTGCCGCGCCCAAGGCGCGCCAGCGGCTACATTAAACGGAGGCGCCGAAGGCGCTCGGAGCGGCTGACCATCAGACGGCCGTGCAAAAACGCCAGGGCCCGCCGACGCGTCGCTGATGAGGAGGAGGAGGAGGAGGAGGAGGAGGAGGAGGAGGAGGAGGAGGAGGAGGAGGAGGAGGGGGGGAGGAGGGGGAGGAGGAGAAGGAGGAGGGGGGGAGGAGGAGGAGGAGGGGGAGGAGGAGGAGGAGGAGGAGGAGGAGGAGGAGGAGGAGGAGGAGGAGGAGGAGGAGGAGGAGGAGCGGGAGGAAAAGACCCTGATGTGTTGCGACTTTTTCGCAGCGTCGGAGAAATCCGTTCAGAGCATTCTGGAACGCTCTTCCCGGAACGCTCTGATGAGGCCGCGGCGCCCGAGACATCCTCCAGAGCCGCCGGATCGCAGAGGTTGCCG
Organism: Prorocentrum cordatum; assembly: GCA_963575745.1. NCBI lineage: Eukaryota > Dinophyceae > Prorocentrales > Prorocentraceae > Prorocentrum > Prorocentrum cordatum. The sequence continues at coordinate 118,129 of CAUYUJ010014854.1, read as the reverse complement.
AATTTATCCTGACACGATGCTATTCTCGTCCGGGCTCCGTTTCATTCCGTCGTGATGCCCACCCTGTTGAGCATTTTTTCGTGACGTCGGATCAGAGAGAAAAATACACAGACACAACTCCTCGTCGACCCCCAAGAGAAGATGGGAAACTAATTGTGGGACGTGGGGGGAAGACGAACACCAGGGGGAAAACTATGAGGAATACATGGGGACATATGGGACATGGACAAATGTGAGAACATATGGAATAATGAAAACCTGGGGGAAAAGGCAATTATGGTGCATGGGAAACTATGAAGGGAACGTGTGAAGGGAACTCTGGGATCTGTCTCTGTGTGTCTGTGTGTGTGTGTCTATTTGTGTGTCCCTGGGCCCCTTCTGTGTCCAGACCGTTCTTTCACCCTGGGCCGTGATCTGACGGCCCCGAGGCCCGGGAAAGGCCCCCAAAGGCCGACGACAGCGAAACACCGCCCGCCGTGATGGCTTCCATGCGTCGTGGTTTTCTCATCCTGCGTCGTTATTTGACGGTCCCGAGGCCCGGGAAAGGCCCCCGGAGGCCGACGACAGCGAAACACCGCCCGTCGTGATTGTCTCACGACCCGAGGTACGACACCGTCCGTGGCTGCGTCGGGCTGCTGCCGGAGCGGCCCCGGGCGCTCGGCATCGGGGACGCGCCGCGGCGCCTCGGCCGCGCCGGCGCTCGGCGGAGAGGGCCGGCGTCGCCCAGGGCGGCTCGACACATGCCGCACAAAGATTGGGTTTGGGGCTCCGGCTTTTTTTTTTGTATTTGCTTTTTCTTCTGCGATGCTACAGCTTTTTCGCAACCTCCGATCTCAAGGGACGGACACATTTTAACAATTTCGTGCTTCTGGGGGCCTGAGGCCAGGCCTGGGGACCGTCAAAAAACGACTCAGGATGAAACACGGGTCCCCAGGAAAGACTCCGAACTTCTGGGGGTCACGCCATGAAAAAATCACGACTTCGGGGGTCTGGGAAAGGTGTCCATACCGCTATCCTTTCTTTGTTTTCGCCCATTGGGGACGACTCCTGGGAGGCCATCTTCGCCACCGCTGGATATCCTGGTCCGAACGCACCTCTGGAGGGGTCCAGGGAGGAGCGGCATCGGTGCATTTTGTTTTCACCAAAACCCGGAGGATGGATAGGATGGTGCGACCTCCAAAAAATGCGAAGCTCGGGACCAACACCCCCGAAGCGTGGACAACCGCTCCACCTCGACCCGAACCCTGGACACCGTCCACACGGAGTGCGTGCTGCGCCCAAGGATTGGGAGCTCGGACGGATTGAGAGCGCCCCGAGTGCCGCAACCGCTCTGGCTCAGGCAGGAGCTGGCGGTCCCTCTGGGGGTCCCCTGTTGGCCACGGCACCCGTTGGCGGATGCAGACAGAAAAAACGCAATGGGAAGGGATGGGTGGGAAAGCCAGGATTTCAATATTGCGCGAGCGCGCCTCGCTTGTCTGCCCCTCCTCTCTGCATCCCTCTGGGGCTGCGTGCGGTTGAGCCGCGTCGCCATCGATGATGCCTCCCAGCGGGGCCAGGGGACCAGCTGCTGGCCGACGAAGCGTCCGCTCCTCAGATCGGGGATGCTCTGTCCAATCCCAAACTCTTCTTCTTCTTCTTCTTCTTCGATTTCGATTTCGGCCTCTGGGTCCCGTTGTCGGGCCCGGGCCATTTAGGACGGATCTGGAAGGAAACGCCATCCCCCAGGGAGTGGGTCGGGAACCCTGGGGCACGCTCAACATCAAAACGGCTTGAGCCAGGACGAGGAGGAGGAGGAGGAGGAGGAGGAGGAGGAGGAGGAGGGAGGAGGAGGAGGAGGACGAGGAGGAGAAGGAGGAGGGGGGGGGAGGAGGAGGAGCAGTTGGAGGAGGGGAACTCGCGGGCCGCGGAGAAGGACAACAAAAAGACGCCGCCGGCTGTCTTGGGAGGGAGCTCGCCTCGGGAGTCGCGGGGGCGCACTCGGCGCTTGCGTGCCGACGCGGCCGTCTCGGGGCGAGGGGGCTGCAGCGCCGACGCCCTCGAGGGCGGGACGGGGCCTCGTGGAGGTCGGCTTGGCCAGACGCTTCGGCAATAGGTCGTCGTGTCGCCCGCTCTGGCGCTGCCCCGCTGCCCGCTGACGGCCGCATGCGCTTCGGCGAACGAACCCTGCGCCGCGCCCGAGCGGGACACCACGTTCTGGCCATAGGCGCACGGAACCTGGGCGAACGCGACGGATTGCACCCTCGCGCGGCACCACACAAACATCGGTGGACGACAAATCTGCGTCCCGTCGGGGCGGGAGCGGCGTTTTCGGGCGAGATCTGCGCGGCGCTGCGGCAAGAGCGACATCTTCGTGCGCTCGCGCGTCGGCGACATTGCGTGCGAAGAGATGCGTGCGGCGCCCAGGCGGGAGCTCAAGTCTCTCTGGACACATGATCGCGGCTTTTCGCGCGGGATGTGCGCCCCGTCCCATTCTCGCCGCGCACGCGTGGACGGCGCAATGTCCATGCTGACACGGAAAGCACTGGTTTCGTATTGTCTGTTGGCAAGGAGGATGGGACCACCCGGATGGAATTGCCATCGGCCGGTTCTGTTGCAAGGTGGGAGTATACTCCAAGAAAGATTCGGGGTTGCCGCATGTGCATCCTCTGTGTCTTTATGGGCCTTTTATGCCGTTCCGTTGTCTCGTTATGCCTGGCGCTTCCTCATGCCACCGCGCTTGACGCGGCTTTTGAATTCTTCGCATGTTCCACAGGAGCTCTGCGAGCCTCGATTCCTAGAGTCTGGTCGGCGTCAATAGAAGAATGGTGACGATCAGTAAGAAGAGACATGAAGAGAACAACCCTGCGTCGCATCTCCTCCTCCTCCCTCCTCCTCCTCCTCCTCCTCCTCCTCCTCCTCCTCCTCCTCCTCTTACCTCTTACCTACCTGAGGGGCGGAGTCCACATGGCGGAGCCCCTAGTTATAAAAGTTCGGGGGGGGGCCCATCCGAATTTGTCACTCACCGACTGGGCTGCGATCCACCCAGTCAGTGAGCCGCGACAGGGCCCCCTCCCTTCAGAAAAAAGCGATTGGGGGCGGGAGCTCCATAGAGGGTTCAGGCTCGGGCCAGGCCGCGATGTCCCTCGGGAGCTTTCCCGCCTCGAGAGCACGCAAAATCTTCCCTCCGTGCTTCGAGACAATCCCCGAGCACTCTTTGGAGAGCTGTTTGAAAGTTGTGGTGGAATAGCTCCCACAATCCCTGCACCAGAAGACTCCACGGAACCTCTGGAGATGTCGGTGGGAGAAATGAATCTTCGCAGGAAGTCCAGGGCACGCCATGCGGAGCCAACTCTCCGCAGTCCCCGTCGGGGACGTGAGGCATTTGGAGCACTTCAACGGCTTGCCAGGACTCTCGACGAGGCAATGAGAAGTGGACGCCGTAAGGGCCGCAATCTCCGACTGCTTGGCCTTCCTACGCCTCTTACTCTCTCGCTTGCGATCTTCGGCATTACTGGCTCCGTAGATCTGAGAAGAATTCACAGCAATGAAATGCGAAATAGTTAGGATATGCTCCTGGACCTCTCTGCTGAGCTTGTCAATGCGTTCTACTTCATCGGTCGCCCAGCGGGGCAATTGAGCCTCCTTGGCGGCTTGATCCGCCAGCTTGTCTGCAACAAAGTTGGCAACCCAATGCTCAAGCCTGCTCCTTCTGACCAGGACTGCATCTGAGGCCGACTCATGCGACTTGATTTTAATCGCCAGCACTCGCCTACCCTCGCATTCCTGCCAGAGCAGGTCCCAAAAGGTAGAATTTTCCGTGTGGCGGAAACGGGGGCCCGAATTAATCCCGCTCACCACCGAATCATTGTCTCCTATAAAGACTAAATCACCTGCAGTTAGTTGGGCCATCCTGTAGCAGGCCCATAACTCCGCAAGGGGCACAGTTTGCTTGAACGTGGGAAGGGGCCCTTTGGCCCATGCCAGGAGTTCTCCGTTGCAGAAAATAGCTCCTCCCCAGCCACACCGCCTGATCCTAGGGTCCGCAGAGAACAGGCCACCAGACCCATCTCCTCCAAGGTAGGCTCCTGGGGGAAGGACAAACTTCTCGCCTTGAAGCTCTGGGGAAAGGGTTTCTACCCCTTGGATCTCCAAATGCCTAATGTTGAAAGTCCAGGCCAAGGGCGTGGGGCCCCTAAACCAGAAGCATGGCTCTTCTTTCCACTCCTGACGCGCCTGAGATAAGTGTTCCCAGTGTAGCTCCTCTTGTGGGAGCTCAGAATTGCACTTGCAATCCCAGGTCTGGTGAAAAAGCGTTTCCTCGCACTCGTGGCATCGGGGGCACAGCGAAGAATTCCAAGCCGCGACGCTCGCTGGCTCTTGACTCGTGGCCTGCTCGGCCGGCTCTTCAGGTGGCTCCTCCTCCCCCACATCCGACGGGAACTCCTCCTCCTCCAAGAGGTCCCCTTCGGGGTCGTCCAAAGAGGTAGCGGCCTGCGGGGGCTGAGGAGGGACATTGGAGGGAGAGGAAGCACTCGCAGCAGCAGGCTCGGTGGCCGCAGGAGCAGGCAGCACAGCAGGAGGATCAATCTTAATGCCCCCGCGGCTTTCACTACCGAATCTCCTAGCTGCTGGCCACAAGGCTCCTGTTGCAATCATGCGGAGCACCTCCGCTCTGTCGTACGCTTTCTTTCTGGCTAGCTTGTTGAGGTGTCTCTTCAAAATGGTGAGGTCTACTCCATCCTGTGCCCCTCTACCGTAAACATGCGAATCAGCGGCACGAATCCAACACTCATGGTCTAGTGCCTGCTTAATTTCGAAATTGAGAAGATGATCCCTGTCGAGCTCAAGTATGTTCAAGACTTCACCTCTGGGCGTCCTCCAGGCAACAGGTCCTAAGGGTTCCCAGTGGAGGTCAAGCAGACTGGCCACGACAGCGCTAATAAGGCCTTTGACACGAGCCCAGGGTCTGACACCTTCCTGCAAGTGAGCAACTGTTTTGCGCCAGACGATCTCGATGGCTCGCATCTTCTCAGGCATGTGAGACAAAATTTCCAGCCATGAAGCGAAAATCTGCATCCGCCCATGGATCATTGGATCATCAGCTTCAGTGAACCCTAGTCTTATGCAAGTGGTTGGGCATCCTCCTGGCTTCTTGTAACCAGAGAGGGCTGCCACCGAAGTTCGAAGCTTTAAAAGAGTTGTCGGACTAAGGCCTTGGGCCATCTGCCCATACGTCACTGCTGGACGGTACCCCGTCTTAGCGAGGACTCGAGCTTGGGGCACAGATTTGACTAGCTTGGTGATCTGGACAGCACGCTTTTGTCCCTTGGCAAGGCGATCTTTGATGACCGCAGTGGAACGCCTGGCCGTGTGGCCATCAATCCCCAGGTCCCGAACGTGCGTTGGGCACTTGAGGGGCACTCCAGCGTCAGCAAGAGCCCTCGAGATCTCCTTCGCGAGGCGAGGGGGGTAGGTGAGGATCGCCGACTTGTTAGACACCTTAAAACCAGCCCTACCAAGACGTGCTGCTAAAGAAATTGAGATGGACTTCGTACGTGTGATGACGTCGGCTTCTCGGCCAATTTCGACTTGTCCCAAGTCGTCCACCCACGTGGAGAGATCCAGAGGTCGATAGTCTGCATGCATCGATTCGAGCACCTGCCACAGTGAAAGCTTGGCGAGATCTACACTTTGATTGCATCCTGCAATCAGGGAACGGTCGGGACAAATCAGTTTTGAAACCACTCCTTCAGCACGCAGCCTCCTCGGTCCCCGGTGGATGGCTAAGCCGAGCGCAAGCACTGGGAGGGGATAGCCTACCCCTTTGGCCACATTGGCCACCTGAAAAAGCCGAACGTGATCGTAAAACTTGTCGACGTCCCAGAGGACCTCAGCCCCGGCAAAACCTTGGGACGTGGCCATTTCTAGTTTACATTGACGGATGAGGGCCGCTCGCAGAGAGGAGCTGCCCTTGACCACATTGTCCCAGTGCTGGGTCCGCTGGGCGCTCCAATCAGCAATCTCCCACCTCCGAGACCTCCCCCACGTCCGATACAAGCCCTGAGTCAGGGTGATTGGCCGATCAGCCACCTGACTCTTGTGGATTAGTTGAACTATGTTGAGGAAGATCTGAGGTGGCCAAGTGCCTGCTCTCTCGACTGATTGGAGAAGTGCTAGAAGATCCTCCAGACCTTCTTTCGGAAGACGGCGCCACCAATTCGGGTTCTGCTGATCAGCCCCGACTCCTACGACTCCTTTGAAAGACTTCAGGGCTCCTAAAAGCTGCTGCATGGTGAGTTCATCCAGGGGCTCCCTACTGGCCTCCCGAACGAAGTCCTCCCACCACCCAGCGGGACCTTCAAAAGCCTCCGAGCACCACAGGGACTCCCAAAACTGAGCCTTCTGGTCGATGGCCTCAATGGGGTCCCTTATGGTGCTACCATCGGGGCGCTTCTCTGGGGCGAGGTCGGGGATTTCCTCTCCCCACGATTTTGTCCAAGCATGGAGCGCGCCAGCGCCTTTGCTTAAAGAAGTGCGAACCCAGTCTTTAAAACTCTTCTGCTTGGATCTAACAAGGTAGAGCTCAACATTTTTCACCGTGCGACCAAGATTTTTGAGCTCTCTCTTGCATCGATCTATTTGCTTGAAAGTGGCAAGCTGAGCGGTCAGGCGAAGCGTTCTTTCTTCTCTCTCGTTGGACAAAAATCTGGTAAGAGACCAGACTTTGGCTAAACAGGACTCTACTGCCTGCCAGGCCTTCTCGATATCCTCTGGGTGCTTCAGCTTCTCCCGCAAGTGTAGCCAGTCTGCTGCTCGAGCGTAGAGCGCTGCCCAAGCACTCAGGCCACTATATTCCGCTTGCCACCCCAACGCCGTAGTAGGAACCACAGGTACTTCCACAACTTCCACTGCCCAGCCTCGGTGCTGCTCGCTGTCGTTGAAGTCCAGATCGGGATTCCTGTGCGTGCAAAAGCTTTCTGCTGCCAAAGCGAACTTCATGTACTGCTGGGCCAAATCGTAGTTAGGCTTGCCACTGCAGTGCCTTTCCCCCATGGAGTGGATGTTCGCCTGAAGTTTGTTCATGCCTTCTTGGATCTGCGGCTCAACTCTGACTGCGTGCCATTCCCAAGGTAAGTCTGGTCCAGGCAAACTCATGTCGATGGCAAGGCAAGGACTGAGCACACGCTTGGGCATGGTGAACTCGCCAACTCTGAGCTTGAGCCGAATACCTGAATGCGGTGCCCCCCATGGCCCTTCACTGTCCCATGTGAGGTCCAACAGATTGTGTAGGTGGTGACTTACTAGGCAAAAATCAATGAGCCTGTGTCCACCTGGTACTGCTTCCTGGGGTCCTTTCCATCCTCCTCTGAGGAAAACTTGAAGCCCTGATTGTTGCATTTCGGCGATAGTGTTGTTCCAATCTCCAACAATAATGTATGGCTTACCTTGAACTTTGAGATAGTTGCCAACCTCATCTAGAATCTGAAAGTTAGATCCTGAAATCCCAAGATGTGGGGCCAAATAAACGGCGACGAAAATGATGTCCACCCGCTGCATCCTGACCGTTGTCGCGCACCATTGACTAATCTGATTGATCCCAGTCTGTTCTGTGATGCTTAGGCGGTCCTTCAAGATGAGCGGATCATGCCAAAGATGCTTCCTTGTAAGAATTGCAATGCCTCCATGTCCTTGAAGGCCTCCTCCTGCCGTGTCCACCGCAGGAGTAGCGTTGGTTTTCCAGCCAAGCTTCGCCACGTGCTTCGATGTTTGAATAAGCTTGGCATTCCGAAGATGAGTCTCGACAAAGAGTACCACTTTAGCCGTCTCAAGTGGACCGCCAGGTTTATTGAAATAATCGAAGGTCTTGTCATTCCAGGAAGTGATGTTCGCGAAATAGAAGTCAAACGAGTCTGACTGGGACACGCCCTTCTGCGACGAGGGAGATGGTGTTCGCGAGCCTGTGGGCTTTCCTCGGTCGTCTCCAGTGGGTCTCGCTCCGTGGGGGCTGCTGTGCGCCTCGCGCCACGGGGTCACCACCTTCTCAGACGCGCCAGTGGAAGCCCAAGGGGATGAAGTAGTCGCCCTCGATGGAAATGTGGCCCAGCGCGTACGTGTGGGCTCACCTCCGAGGTCTCCAGTGGGACTCGCTCCGTGGGGACTGCTATGAGCCGCGCGCCACGGGGTCACCACCTTCTCCGACTCTGGAAGGGATCCCAGGCCTGTTGGTATAGGAGATGGAGTAGCCCTCAACGCTGTCGCCGCAGTACAGCCCCCTGGTATGCCGTATTGTCCATCAAAGACGCTTGTCGACTGTCCCTGGTGGCGGCGATCGACTTCGAAAGTCGGCCCTCCTGAGCCGCTCCATGCCAGCCTGGATGAAACGTTCACGCTGCTGCTCCTGACTGTCGAGACTTGGATCATCAGCCCGAGCAGACACAGCAGCCATGCCAACGTCTTGGGAGGTCGGCTGGCCTGCTTCCACAGGCGCCTGGGCCTGCGAAACTGGTGCGACGGTGCCTCCTGTGGCTGCTGCAGGGGTTCCTGCTCCCTCTGCGGCGCCAGCGATCGGAGGGGCTCCCGTTGCCGCACTGGCTGGCTGAGAGCCCATGGCCGAGAAAGCCGCTCCAAGCGTGGATTTGAACTGCCCCACACTCTCTTAGAGCTTCTTCTTCCTCGCCTCCACCCCGTCGGCATTTGCCAGTCCTTCGGCGAAGGACGCCAAGAACTGAGTGAGCTGTTCGTCCATGCCCTGGATGGCCGCCTGCGCCTGCGCCGATGGGCTGCCCACCAAGGCCTTGGCTGCCTCAGCCTTGGCCGTCTCGAGCTGGGCCTTGGTCTCCAAGAGCTGTGTCTGAGTTTCGCCCACTGCCTGGAGTGCCCGCCGAGCTGCCTCGAGCTGTCGTTCTTCTTTCCGTTGCAATTCGACAAGCTTGTGTTGAAGTGACTGAACGCCCTTAGGAACCTCAACTCCGATAGGAATCCCTTGCCCTGCAGCCTTGAGCCTCCTCGCATGAATGAGCTTGTCCCGTTGACTTTGAGAGAGTCGGACCGACAATGAGAAGAAAGTGCTCTCGTCCATGCCGATCCAATGTGCCTTTTCTTCGTCGGTAAGTGGTTGTGTGTCACCCCACCCTTGCCTAGACTGAGCCCAACCTTCTTGACTGCCTTGCTGGACCCATGGAGAGCGGAGAAAGCGACGCGGCTTCTGTGCCATCCACGGGGGAGGTCCACCATGCGGCGGGCTCGGCGGCGCGGGAGGCGGACCGTATCCCCACTGTCCCCTTGGCTGTGGTGGCGTCGCCGCTTGCGGTTGCCTTCCATTGGGATTGAAGGCTCCACATCCGTAGCACTTGGCGCGGGTGCCATTGTTCCACGCGTGACAAGAGCGACAGCCCCAGCCTGGCATGGATGAAATCGTACGTGAGCAAGAGGCCGCAGCCGTGAGGAATGAACCCTCAGTACGGTAGCGGACTCCTTGAGACCAATGAAAGTTGATGGGGCCGTGACTCCCCTTGCCACAAAAACTCAGTCCTCTTGAGCAATGCCTCCGGACTTGAGCCAAAATGGCTTGAGCCAAAATGGCTACGGACCTCCTCCTCCTCCTCCTCCTCCTCCTCCTCTTCCTCCTCCTACTCTGCCTCCTCCTCCTCCTCCTTCTCTTCCCTTCCTTCTTCTCCTCCTCCTCGGGCACCCTGCGGACGAGAGAGAGATGCAACCCCATGCGAACCCTGCCCTGCAGCTCCGATTTCTGGAAAGCTGGCTGGGGCTCAGACCTTGCAGGATGCCTGCAGCCAGGTGAACACCCTGGCGGGGGTGTTCGATACACCCCAGCGTGGATGGGACCCGCAGGGCTTGAAGGTTCGCAGACGAGCGCGCCCGGTGCGGAGGAAAAGCGATGCCAGGATCTCGGAGAACGGAGAGGAGGAGGAGGAGAAGGAAGGAGACGTGAGGCTCGCGTTCTGGAGACCCGAGGTGGCCGGGGGAGGCCCCGTCTGGAAGTCCGGCACCGCGAGGAGGGCACGGCCCGCCCGTCGCGATCGCGGGCGCGGTCCGGCGGGGGGGCTGCTGACGCAGGTCAGGGTCGCCGGGATCGGCGGTCCTGGCCCGCGGGGGGCGGCGGAGGAGGAGGAGGAGGAGGAGGAGGAGGAGGAGGAGGAGGAGGAGGAGGAGGAGGAGGAAGAGAAGGAGGACGAGGAGGAGGAGGAGGAGGAGGAGGAGGCTTTGGCAGAGCGCCCTGTGGTGGAAGCTGCCTGAATGCGTCTCGAGGAGCACCCGTCGACTGGCGAAACCGACTGGGGACTGCACTGGCACACTCGAGTGCCAATGTCGAATGAACCAGTGTATAACTCCTCAGTCGATCTGTCCAGGTGGGCGTTCTGCAATGCCCGGATCGCTCGCTCCCACCCCATCAGGCCATCCCCACTCGATCGTACTCTCTGGGAACCTGGGGGGTAGCAATTTGTATGCTACACCATTTCGCTTGCCAGCTCCTCCCAGGGATGGGGGGAGACGGGGACGAGGATGGGGGGAGGGGAGGCGTATAGGAACAGCAATCGACACACGCACAAGCTGCCGCAGGTCCGAGCCGATCGCCGAAATCCGCGCGGACCTCCGACGGCTCTTCATGTCTCTGTCCCCTCGTGTTCGTCGACGCGCAGGGGGGGGGACGAGAGCGAGGGCGACGAGGGTACAGAGGAGGACGGGGCCAGGGAGGAGGGGGTGGGCAGGGGCGGAGGTAGGGTGAGCCACCCCCTAGGGACAGACCCGGGGAACGCGCACATGGGGAGACCAAAAGGTACCCGTACCGCTACTCCCCGGACCTCTCCCGGGGTGCGTTCCGACCAGGATTTCGAGGCGAATCCAGCGGTGGCGGCGAGAGCCTCCCAGGAGGCCCAAGAAAGGGGAAAACGGGCAAAGGGTAACAGTATGGGTATCTTTTCCTCCTCTGGGGACAAGGGCCACGGGGCACGGCCCTTCCTGCCGCAGCGCAGCCCCCCACAAAGATGCTACGGCGTGGCGGACCTCAGCTCCCCACATGGCCCCAGGGCGCCGCCCCCGCGCCGAGTCACCCCGTCCCGGGGCAGAGGGGGGGAAGAAGCGGGGACTGGAAGGGTGAATGGGAGAGGGGGACGAGAGCGAGGGCGACGAGGGTAGTACGGGGAGACGAGGCTGGATAGGAGGGGGGGTGGACAGGGGCGGCGGCGACGACGACGACGACGACGACCACGACGATGACCACGACGACGACGTCCACGACGATGACGACGACGCGGGGGCTGGAAGGCTGAAGGGGGAGGAGGGGCAGGGAAGGAGGCACTAGAGGCCTCCTAGATGGGGTCGGAGTAGATGGGGTCGGAGGATCGCGCCGCATCGCCGATACATCGCCGATACATCGGCGATGAATCGGTGATGCATCGGCGATGCATCGACGATGCACCAGCGATGCATCGGCGACCTCGGCGAGGCATCGGCGCCGTCGGCGTGGAGCAAATCGGGCTCCGCACCGAGCCGCATCGGCGATGCATCGGCGATATGGCGAGATCCTCCGACCCCATTTACCCCAACCCCATCTAGGAGGCCTATCCTCGGAGAACTGACTACCTACCAAACCACCCCAACCCAACCCGAAGACCCGACTTTCGGGTCGGGGGGGGGGGGGATACGGCCTTCACATGTGTTTTCTCCATGTTCCCCGACCCCCCCCCAACTGGAAATGGAGGGCAGATCGTGGCCTTCCGGTTGGGTTGGGGGTGGTTTGGTGGGCGGTGAAGAACGACCCCGGTCCCCAAAACCGTGCGGCCACCCCGCAGCCCCACCGACTCCCCCGGTGGAGTCGCGGCGCGGTGGCGAGCGGGCACCCCGCGCCCGCAGCCGGAGCGGCGGGGGCGTGCCTGGGCGAGGATTGTGCACAAACGCCGGCGGGGGGGGGGGGGCGGAGGCGGGCGGCCGCGGAGGAAGACGACGTTCATTTGAGAGCAGGGGCCGACCGTCCCGGCAGTCCTCTAGAGGCCTCCCACGACATGTCCCTAGAACCCCCAACACAGTCTTGAATCACGACGAGCCGCGTTCCTAGAACATGGGGCCGATGCGCTGACTAAAGCAAGACGGCCTCAGCCAGCAGCCCGCACGAGGCTCTCAGAATACCCTCTCGTGGGCCTACAGTTAGGTCGGGCGTGTCTCCCTACAGGCAGGTTTTGGACGAAACATGAAAAATAGTGAAAACAAATAGTGGAAAATGCAGAACCGGTCAAAAAATCGTCCCCCGACTGTTTTTTGACTACCTTTGAATGTTCCTCCTGTAGAGGGGCATGCCCGACTTCAGCCTATAGGCAGGCCAGGACGCCTCGCCACTGGTTGGCTTCCTGGCCCCGCTCCTCCTCCTCGGGCGGCGGGTGGTGGAACCCCTCCGCCCCGGCCCAGGCCCGACGCGCTCGCGGAGCAGCGCCGACTGGGGCAAGGGCCGACGCGGGCCTCGCCTCTGCTCGGACGCCCCCCTCCCCCGTGCTTGTTTCGGTTCCGCGCGCGCTTCTTTTTGTTGCGGGGGGATCCAGGATTCGGAGAATGAGCAACGCTGTAAACAGAAACTTTTGGGACTCCGCGCGGATTTCTTGGATCTGCGCTGGACCACCCTCCCTGGCGCGCGGAGCGCGACAGGGGCGGCGCCAGAGACGCCGCCCGGGGGGGCCCCAGCGCGGACCCAAGAGATCCGCGCGGAGCGCCCATGTTTATGCAGAATTTTCTTCTTCGAAGGATGCTCCTCGATAGTCCTCGCCGTGAACAACTGCACACGTCCGAGCGATGCCGAGCCGAACGGACCCAACGCAAGCGATTGCGATGCCGCCAAACGGACCGAACCGCCGACATCCCTGAACCCCCCCCCTTGCGCGCGCACGTCGCCAAAACGACCGTGGGTCGAGAACATGAGCACCTTCGCCGAGGACAGTGGAGGCCAGTCCACAAGAAACCCTCCACAAGACACCCAACCCTGAGAATGCAGGACGTCGATTGATTTTGGGTGTGGTAAACTCACGCTTTCCATAGACCCGGGAGGCAATCAGGGTGTTTCTTGGCATGGGTTTCCACTGTACCACTCCAAGGTGCAAGGCCGAAACGCGAAGAACGCAAGGGTACCCCTCCAATTCTAGCGTGGTTCTTCCCCCTTGTGCCAGCTGCATCATCGACGTCGTTGTCATCATCCAGAGTCCTCCCAGATGGGTGCCGAGTAGATGGGGTCGAAGGATCGCACCGCATCGCCAATGCATCGACGATGCACCTGCGACGTCGGCGGTGCATCGGTGACGCCGTCGTGGAGATAATTGGGCTCCACATCGCGCCGCATCGCCGATGCATCGGCGATGCGGAGCGATCCTCCGACCCCATCTCCTCGGACTCCATCTGGGAGGCCCAGATGTGAACCCTCGTTCCAGCTGTATCATCAGCGTCGTCATCGTCGCTGTGCCGCTGGGTCCTGACTGCAGGCTGAGAGGCAACAACACGTAGTTGCAGCCGGGCTCGAGCCAGCAATCCTGAACCGGTCTGGCGCCCACTGCCGACAATGCTCGCTCCTCCTGTGACTACACGAGGGCTCCAGCAGGCGAGTGAGGAGGAGGAGGAGGGGGCAGGGGATGGAGGGAGGAGCAGAGGGGAGGAGGGGGGACGAGAGACGAGGGATGACGAGGACGGAGGGGGACGTGGAGGACGAGACGAAGGAAGGGTTCAAGACAACGCCGTGGAAGCAATGGCAGAATCCGAAACCTAGCTTCCATGGAATGTTGCCGATGCCCTACGAAAACACACACACAAACACACACACACACACACATGTCTGGATAAACTGGCGCGTCCGTGCTGAGAGGCCAGATCTACTGGCGAGAAAGGGTCACCGGAACAAATCTTCCCCTGGGCCCCTGATGCATCATCCCGCCCGCTTTCCACCCGCAATCCCGGTGCTCTCCCACGGCGAGGAGACGAAGGAGGAAGAACATGAAGAGGAAGATTTACAGGAGGAAAGGGAGGGTAGGAGGGCAGGGAACTTGGGAGGGGAGGGGAGAAGGGAGGGGAACACCCATGGTATTCTATACTTCTGCGCAACTCCTGCCCCGCCCCCTTCTTCTACCCCCCCCCCCTCCCTATCCCACGCTTTCTGCACCATGCCACTATCCGCGACCATCGCGCCCCACCCATTATCCACTTCTCTTCCCCTGCTGCTCTCCCCCTGCACGCCAATCGGAAGCATGCAGACGCGTGAGGTCGGAAGGCGTTTAGAGTGTGGGTGCTGGCCCGCCCCTGAACAACTAATGGAAAAGGAAGGCCCTTCGAGTCTCGGGGTAAGGGACAAGTAAGGGGAACGAGAAGGAGGAGGAAGCGAAGAGGAGAAGGACAAGGAGGAAGAGGAGAAGGAGGAAGAGGAGGAGGAGAGGGAGGAGGAGGAGGATGAGGAGGAAGAGGAGGAGGAAGAGGAGGAGGAGGAAGAGGAGGAGGAGGAGGATGAGGAGGAGTAAGAGGGTCCCGGCCTCCTCTATTTCTCCTCACTCCCTCTCCTCGTCTGTCTGTCGGTTTACCTTTCGCACTTCTTACACACACACTCACACACACACACACCGCTGGTGACCCTTGGAGATGTGCTCCAGGGGTTACCTGGCCTTGGATTGATCACCCCGGGAGGGAGGAGGAGGACGAGGAGGAGGAGGACGTGACGTGACCCCCCCAGCAGCCTTGACCCCTTCTTGGGGACCAGTTTTCCATCCTGAATCATCTTCTGCCAGTCCCGAGGCCCGGCGAGGGCCCCTGGAAGCCAGAAGTACCGAAAGACCTCCCGTTCTGATTTTTTGGCCACGGCGCGAGGAGGTCTGGGGAGGGAGGAGGGAAAGGCGCTTCGGAGCAGAGGCCAGGACGTGACCTTCCAGAGTGCTCCCTCTCGGCAGCGACGACTGCCTCCCCGCCGTGCCCACCCTCTGCCTCCCCCCCCCACCGCGGGAGCCCCCGCATCCTGCGCCCCTGCCCCTGGGGAGGCACTCCGCGCACGGGAGCCGGAGGCGCCAGGCGGCAGAGGCCGGGGGGACGCCAGCCTCGTAAGGGGGTCTGGACCCTCCAAGACAAGCCATTTCAGACCCCCCCCCGTGGGAGAACCCTGCAAAACATCGTCCCCAGACCCCCCCAGGCCCTCCAAGATAGCCTGGAAGAGACCCCCCCCCCCGAAATGAGACCCCCCTCCCTTTATTACGAGTAAGCGTTTTTTGTTGGTGTGCTGGGCTTCGACACTTGGGCGACGATCCAAAACGGGCCTGGCGCGAGATGACGTAGCGACCTTACACCGCGGCTTACGCGGGCCGCCGGCGCGGCACGGCGCATGGGAAACGAGGGCGCTCACGCGCGAGCTTACGCGGGGAGCTTGCGCGCCAATGTCGGCGCAGACGACCCCTTTTGTTTGCGTCGCTCACCTGGCCGAAGGGTGGGAGAGAAGGGGGCACCTGATCCGGAAAAATCACGGACAAAGCGCCAGATGAAAAAAAGCGTGTCCTCGGATCTCTGGGTTCTCCTCTCCCCTGCAAGCGTACGCCTTCTCTTCTGTGTACAACCGGCCTTTATTGGACACGACACGCGAGAGGATACGAGACCCTTCCGAGGGCCACATTGCCAGGGGGGATGCAGGAGGCATGGGTCGCGAGGCACAGGACACAAGGGCACCCAAGGGCACCCTTGATTTGGCAGGGTCGACCTACTAATCAGGGCCGACTATACAGAAAAGCCCCGATCAGCCGCGGAGCGAGCGGCCGGCTGGGAGGGAGGGGGTTACGTGGTCTGTGCCTGTGCGCGGCCGATGTGCTTCTGCCAGTCGCGCAGGCGGGCCGGGGGACAGGGGCCCCGACCAGTCGCCAAGAGCAGCCGCCAAGAGCAGCCAAGATCTGGTCTATGGAGGAGGGGAGGTGGAGGAGGAGGAGGAGGAGGAGGAGGAGGAGGAGGGGAGGAGGAGGAGGAGGAGAAGGAGGACCAGTGTAAACCCAAGGGAGGAGGAGGGGGAGGAGGAGGAGGGGGAGGAGGAGGAGGAGGAGGAGGAGGAGGAGGAGGAGGAGGAAAAGGAGGATGAGGAGGAGGAGGAGGAGGGCAGGGAGGGGAAGGAGGAGCAACATGGGGGAGCAGGAGAGAAGGAGCAAGATGGGGAGGAGGAGGAGGAGGAGGAGGAGGAGGACCAGTGTAAAGCCAGGGGTCATCAACGATGTTGGAATGGGCCCTCCCTCCAAGCTCCGTCTTCATATGCTCCATAGAACGGTTCGTTTCCACTGAAGGAACTGTCCCGTTGGAAGACAACCGTTGGAGACCCTCAAGCAGACCAAAACATTGTTCTCGGGATTCCAACGCCACGGATAAACCTGACTGTTTCGTCCTGCGATCCTGAATCGTGCCAAAAAGCCATTCCTGGGACCTCAACGACGCGAACCAACGTAACTGTAGCAATCTTATAATCCGGAATCCTCAAGAACACACTCAACACACCAAATGACAACACAAAACGAATGTGCGCGGCGCTAAAGCGAGAGCCACATCTTGAACAAGAGCCGCCCTCAATCAGTGAAATTCTTACAAAACTTAACAATACTTGTGCGCGGCGCTCAGGCGAGAACCACATGTTGGAAACGACCCGCCCTCAATCCGTCAAACTCTTGCAACTGTTCAAGCGGAATGTGTGTGTGTGGCGCTAAGGCGAGAACCACATGTTGAAAACGGCCCGCCCTCCATCTGTGAAACCCTTGCAATTCTCTAACGGGATGTGCGCGGCGCTATGGCGAGAACGACATTTTGAAAACCATTCGCAATCAAACCGTGAAACTGCTGCACAATCTCAAACGGAATGTGCGCGGCCCTAAGACTAGAAACACATGTTTAGAATGACCCGCCCTCAATCCGTGAAACTCTTGGTGTTATTTTAAACGAATGTGCGCGGCGCTACAGCGAGAGCCACATTTTGGAAACGATCCGCCCTCAATCCGTGAAACACTTGCAACTGTTGGGACGGAATGTGCGCGGCGCTAAAGCGAGAACCACATTCTTAAAACGACCCGCGCTCCATCTGCGAAACTGTTGTCACTTTTTAAGCTCCAGGGTCCTAAGTGGTGGGGAAGTCTCAGGCGAAACGCCCGTCCCGCCCTAAAAACTGGCCTCGGGGTGCGACAGGGAGAAATTATTCATAAGGAACAGGAATGGAGGAGGAGAAGGAGGAGGAGGAAGAGGAGGAAGGGGGTCCTGGCCTCCTCTGTTTCTCCTCCCCCCCTCTCCTCGTCTGTCTGTCGTTTTACCTATGGAGGGGGGGGGTGGAGGGGGGTGGAGGGGGCGTGGGCCCGCGCCGATCGGCGAAGCAATCAATCAAACAACGGAGACCTCGAGAATGGGGGCTCGAGATTGCCTGACAAGGTCGTGAGAAAATGACGGGACCTAGCCCCCCCAGCAAACCCTCAAACGTGGTGAAAGATTCGCAGATCGCAGCCCCCGCTGGATGGCGAGGTCCGAGCTGAATCTGCGTAGGGCGTTACTCCGCTGGACCCCCCAGCAGCCTTCAAAAGTGGCGATAATTGCACCCCCCCCAAGGATGGCGAGGTATAATCTGAATCTGCGTAGGGCGTACTCCTCTGGACCCCCCAGCAGCCCTCAAACGTGGCGACAAATTCGCAGATCGCATTGGGATGGCTAGGTACAGTCTTAGGTCGGGCGTGACCTCCTACAAGCGGATTTTGGACGAAACATTAAAAATACCCCGACAATGCCCCAAAATAATCAAAACTCGTCAAACAATCGTCCCGGGTGTATTTTTGTGCTGTGTTCGAATGTTCCCCGTGTAAAGGGACAGGCCCGACTTTCTGCGTAGGACACCACTCCGCTGGACACCTCGGCAGCCTTCAGCAGTGGCGGCAGCTTCGCAGAGCGCAGCCTCCGAGGGAGCCTGGAGGCAGGACGGCGAGCCTGGACGACGACCTGCGAGGCAGGACAGCAAGCACACAGGAGAATAGAGGAGGAGGGAGGCGGGATCAGAAGGAGGACATCGCGACCGCTGCTCTCTTAAAACGGGGGCCCAGCGCAGGAGTGCTGGGGAACAACAAGGGGAGCCGAGCAGCGGCGAGATTGGCGGCTGCCGCGATCGGCAGCGGCCGCGGATCGGCGGGCCTGGACGACGACTTCTGGGGCAGGAGCAGGCGAAGAGAGGAGGAGGGAAGCGGGATGAGAAGGAGGAGGTCGCGACCGCACTGCTCTCTTAAAACGGGAACCCAACGCAGGAGCTGAACGTTTTCTTATTCGGCGTTTCGAAATGGGGCGGAAGGGGGGGGAGGAGGAGGAGGAGGGAGGAGGATGGAGGAGGAGGAGGGGAGGAAGGGGGAGGAGGAGGAGGGGGAAGGGGGAGGAGGAGGAGGAGGAGGAGGAAGGGGGGAGGAGGAGGAGGGGGAGGAGGAGGAGGAGGAGGAGGGGGGAAGAGGGGGGGGTCTGGCCTCGGACCTCTGCTTGATGCGACCGTCTGCAGCAGTGCGTCCTCCGGGGGGAGACTCCACCCGCTCGAAGCAGGCGCCCCAAAAACAGCCCACGCAGATCTACTCCATGGGGGGGGAAGGGGTTTGGGATTTTTGGGGCCCGCGCCGATCGGCAACACAATGCATAAAACAACGATCGCGAGCGTCGGGGAAAAAGGGAGTCGAGCAGCGGCGATCGGCGGCTGCCGCGATCGCAGCGGCCGCGGAGCGCTCTCCTCCGACACGGCGTTGCAGACGCGGAAGCCCGCGGTGGCCTCGAGGGTGGGGCGGGCTGGGGCCAGGACTAGGCGGCGAGCGAGGGGCGGGCAGTAGGAAGGGGCGGGCCTTCTCAGAAGGCTCGGAAGTCCCGCGGCCTTCTGCGACGTTTTCTCTGGCTTCTGAGAAAACCCGCCGCCTTCTGAGAAGGCCTTCTCCGGCTCACTTCCCCCCCCCCCCTCGCTCGCCGCCGAGGGCAGGGGCAGATCCTCCAACAGGGTGCCGGGCACACGCTGGAATGGATCAGGGCTCCGTGGACCTGGCGAGTGGGCGCCAAGCTGTGCAGATTGGGGAGCGCGCCCCCGACACACGAGGCCAGTGCCCCCCGAGTTGGCGACGGACCGCGCCGCTTCTGTACGCACGGAACCCGACCCCGTCGCTGCCCCACGCGCCTGCATCGCTTTTTTGTTGCGCTTCCTCGATGGGGGGGGAGGTCCTCGATGGGTGAGGGCAGGGGGAGCGTGTCTCATCGTGCTCCTCCTCCCCTTCCCTCCTCATCCCCTGCCCTCCGCCATCCATTCCTCCGTATGCCGTCTTCCATCTTCCGTCCTCGTCCTCGTCCTTCTTCAGCCTCGTCAGCTCTTCCAGCTTCCGCCTCTTCCTCCTCCGTCTCCTCTCACGTCCTCCTGCTCCCCCTCCTCCTCCTCTTCACTCCTCCTCCTCTTCACTCCTCCTGATCCTCTTCACTCCTCCTCATCCTCTTCACGTCCTCCTGCTCCTCCTCCTCTTCACCCATCCCCATCCTCTTCCTCTCGTGTTGTTGTTTCCCTTCCTCTTCCCTGTAGAAGTACTTCTCCCCGTCGCACCCCCGAGGCCAGTTTGCAGAACGCGGACCGGGCGCTTCGCCCGAGACCTCCTCGCCACCTGGGGCCCCGAAGCTTACAGTGTTGGCACCCAGTTCCACGGACGGAGGGCGGGCGGCTTTCACGCTGTGTGGCTCTCGCCTTTCGCGCCGCGCGCCGTCGCTTCGAACCATTGCAGGAGCGCGTCGCGGGTGAAGGGCGACGGGTTTTCAACGTGCGGCGCTCGCGTCAGCGCCGCGCGCTTTCGTCTCCAAACCGCTGCAAGAGGGTCACGGATGGAAGGCGGTGCCTTTTCGAGACGTGGATCTCGCCTCAGCGCCGCGTGCTTTCGCGCTTTACACATTTGCAGGAGCTGCACGGATTGAAGGCGGTGCCTTTTCAAACTGTGGTTCTCGCCTCATCGCCGCGCACATGCGTTTATACGTTTTACAAGAGTTTCCCAGATTCCCATGATCAACGTACCAGAAAGAGTGCATCGGAAGTATTATGGATTGTGAGGGTGCAGCAGTTACGTTGATTCGCGGTGTTGAAGTCCCAGGAAAGCATTCTGGCACGATTCGGGCTCGTCAAGACGCAACAGTCAGGTTGATCCGCGGAGTTGGAATCCCGAGAACGCTGTTTTGGCATGCTTCAGAATCTTCAAACGGTTGTCTTCCGACGAGGAAGTTCCCTCAATGGAGATGAACCCGTGTAGGAGCCTTCGAAGAGGGAGCTTGGAGGGGGATTGTATTCCAACATCGTTGATGACACTCGGGTTTACACTGGTCGTTTTCCTCCTCATCTTCCTGCTCTTTCTCCTCCCACTTTCTCCTGCTCCCCCTCCTCCTCTTCCCTCTGAAGACCAAGCCATGATGATCTCCCGGGCGTGGCCTCTTCTTAGGGCACCTGGAGGCGAAGGAGTGCCCTGTGGCAGAAAGGGAACACGTCCACCACATCACATGTACGGTGCGTGTCTGTTACAAGATGATGGCCTTTTTACATAGAATTAAAAACAAAACACTTTGTCAAGACTTGTTCACCAAATCGGACCACCGACGCGAAAACGAACCGCCTTGAAATCGTTGTCTGCCTGAGGTGATCCAGCCGCCGGCAGGTCCAGCCACGGGCAACATAAGTAAGCAGGGGGGACGATCTAAGACAACTTCAATGACGACGGCGACGCCCACGACTGGGCTCACGACCCGCTTCATTGATGATCGCCCAAAACACTGTTGCGCCTCGGGCCCCCCGGGCATCCCTTCGTCATACGCCCACGGTGATCGTGTCATCGCGCAACCCAAACGACCTTGTTTTCTGACCTCGCCGCCTTCACCTCCAACGAAACACACACCAGCAGCGAGGGACCTGCAGGAGTCTTGGAAACTGATGGTGGGAAACACCTCCGACGGAAGCACAAACGATTCACCCTCACATCGCACGGAGCGCCAGAAGTGGGACGACACACCGACATGCCCACCCCTGCCCTCGCCATCGCTCAGACGTCCATTCCCTGTGTTTTTTCCGGTTTCGTGCTTCGTTTTTTCGCCACATGATCAAGGATGCTCCTCGACGGTCCTCGCCGAAGGTGCACACGTCCGAGCGATGCCAAGTGCCAAGGAGTCCAATGGCAAGCTGGCCACGGCGCCTCGGCCGCGAACGGACTCCCCGGCCTCGGCCTTTTGGGGGGACGGCCCAGAAGCCAGAGCCCACCCCGAGCCCGAACTGTCCTGATGCCAGCGCCATGGCCGTACCCGCCACCCTTTCCCGTCGGCGGCGAGGCAGAGGCAGTCCGCTCCGGCGCGTGGCTGTTCGGGGCAACCGGAAGGCGAATTGCCCCGCGGCCGCGCCACGGCCTCACCGCCCGCCCTGGGGTGCACGCGAGGTCCGCCGCACCACTGCGCGGCTGCCTGCCACTCGCCCCAGATGGCCACTGAGGCCGGGCCCTCACTGCACCCGGAAGGGCCGACTGCTCTCCGCCACGGGCTGGCGGCGCGCAGGGTGGGGCAGGGGGAGGGGGAAAGGCGTCTTAGGAGGCTGCTTCTTAGAAGGCGCTGGCGTCGCATCTATGGATACGGCCCGCGCCTTCTAAGAAGCAAGCTCCTTCTAAGAAGCCTTCCCCGAAAGTAGTTCTTAACCGTCAACGCGGCACCAGTCTGAAGCACCAGGCTGAAGCACGAGCCTGGTGCCTCAGCCTGATGCCTTAGACTGCTGCTTTAGCGTGGTGCCTTAGCCTGGTGCGATTAGCCTGGTGCCTCAACCTGGTGCCTCAACCTGGTGCCTTAACCTGGTGCCTTGACCTGGTGCCTTAATCTGGTGCCTTGGCCTGGTACCTTAGCCTGGTGATTTAGCCTGGTGCTTTAGCCAAGTGCTTTAGCCTGGCACCGTGCTTACTGTCAAGAACCCAGCGCTTACGGTTAAGACTTCCCTTTTTCTCCCTCCCCCATGCCCACCTCTGCGCGTGGCCGAACGAGTGCCCGATCGAATGCGAATGCCCTCCTCCCTCCTCCTCCTCGTCCGCCGTGGCCTGCTGGGGGGGGAGGACCGGAGGATGTCCCTCCCTCCTCCGTCGCCGTCCACCCTCCGCTTCGGAGAACGCGCGAAGGAGGAGGGAGGGGGGAGGGCCGAGGGAGAAAAAGGAAGAATGAGGAGAAAAATCGTAGTACTAGCAAGCAGACTATCACTGCGAATAAACAACAAAAACAAACTAACAACACTACCGATAGGAATGATCATGATGCCCGTACGGAAAACCATAGTACCAAGTTGAGCAATAGTATTAGTAACACGAATAATAATAATCATAATGAGAGAAGGCTCGACGTTGCGTGTGGTCTCTGTGTGTGACGACCTGCTGACTGCCTAGCATGGTGCTCGGCCTGAGCTAACTTCCGAGGTGAAGGGCTTCGCGGAGAGATGCAGGAGTGGGAGTGGCGGGATGAAGCAAGAAGGGGCGCATTCCGCAAGAAGTGGGTGAAGCGAGACGGTGGAAATTGGAGGGGACAAGGTTGAAGGCAACCGTCTTCTCCCCAGACATCCGGCTTCTCCAATTTTTGTCGAGCGTCGCCGCCGATTTAGGTGGCCGGTCCGGGTGCCTCGGTGCCCGGGTGCCCGGGTGCCCCGGGGTTCCCATGATGCCTGGGTGCCCGGGTGCCTGGGTGCGCGGGTGCCCGGATGCCCAGTAGCCCTATAGCCCCATAGCCCTATAGCCCTAAAGCCCCATAGCCCCATAGCCCTATAGCCCTATAGCCATATAGCCCTATAGACCTGTAGCCCTATAGCCCCATAGCCCATAAGCCTAAAAATATTGACAGTTGTTTTCTCCGTTATCATGTTGTCGATGCGTGGGGCCTGGAGGTCTGGACCACTTTCCGAGAGTTCGGTCGGGCATGTGCTCCTACAGAGGCAAATTTTGGAAGAACACCAAATCATCAAAAAATAATCACACATAGCCAAAAGAGGACGACGCATCGCCCCCAGCATCTTGCTTCCCTGATCTTTGACATTCCTCGACATTCCTCCTGTAGAGGGACATGCCTGACTTAGCCTCAGGAAGCCATTAAGGAGCCCCCGGGATTATCATTAGTACCGTGCCGCAATCAAATGACTGTAGGGGGCGGTTTCCGCCGAACGATAGGACTAGCGCCGCGCAAACGGAACGAACATGAATCATCCCCGCGCCCCGGCTCTGGTGGCATATCCCGATTGGAATTGGAATAATAATAATAATAATAAGAAGAAGAAGAAGAGTAAGAGTGACGTTTCCTGCTGCTCCCGAGGCCCCCGCTCTGGTGGTAGAGCCCGATTGGCATTGGAATGCGAATAATAAGAAGAGTAAGAGTGACGTTTCCTGCTGCTCCCGAGGCCCCGGCTCTGGTGGTATATCCCGACCTAGAGATGCGACGTCCTGATTTTTTCAGGACGGCGCCCCTGGAAATCTAGACCCTTTCCCTGGGGCCGGTTTTCCGTCCTGAGTCGTTTTTTGACGGTCCCGAGGCCCGGCGAGGGCCCCCAGGGGCCGAAAATAGCCAAAACCTCCCGTCCTGATTTTTTTCGACGCCATCATGTCTGGGGATTGGAATTGGAGTGCTAATAAGAATCAGATTAACGTTTCCTGCCGCTCCCGAGGCCCCGGCGAAAGGGCCCCCCCGAAGGGCCGACCCCGGCCTCCCCGAACCGCCCGCTCCCCTGCGGCCGCCGCGCCGGGCCCTCACGGGCCTCACTCCTTGCCCCGGCCACGGTCCGGCTCAGAGGCGGCCCCCGGGGCCGCTCCATTCATAGAGGAACAGATTAAGCCCCATGATAACTATCAAATCAATCTCAATCCCCAGGGCCTCTCCCAAGGTCCACCCCCCAGGGCCGCTCCCAAGGTCCCTCCAAAGTCCATTTATTGAGAAACATATTAAGCCCCATGAGAACTATCAAATCTATCTCGATCCCCAGGGCCTCTCCCAAGGTCCATCCCATTTTTTTGTTTTTTCCTTGTTTTTCCTCCCCCTGCCAGAAGCCGGGCGGCGGGGGAGGCCACGGGAAGGCGCGAGGCGGCGGCTATCAGATAAAAGAGGCGTTGTGGCGAACTCCCAAGGTCCATCCTGGCTGGCTCCTCGCTCTCGCCATCGCTCGGACGTCCCGTTCCCCCGTGCGCTGTTCGCTTTCGTGCGTGCAGCTCGTCTCAGAGGAGGAAAGAGCGGCATGAACAGAAGCTTTGGGCGCTCCGTGCGGATTTCTTGGATCTGCGCTGGGCCCCCCAGGGGCTGCGCCGGAGGCGCCGCCGGGGGGGGCCCAGCGCGGATCCAAGAAATCCGCGCGGAGCGCCAAACGTTTATATGTCTACGCCGCTTTTTCTTGCTTGATTTTCGCAAGATGATCCAACATGCTCCTCGATGGCCCCCGCCGAAAATTAACGGGCGATGAAGTATACAACAAACTTTTTCGCTGTCGAGGGCGCCTGCCCCATGGTGGCTGGAAAGTTTACACCCTCACGGTGGCACGTCAAGGTATAAACTTTCGAGCCGCCCTGGGGCAGGCGCCCCCGACAGCGAGAAAGTTGCTTTGATAGTGTTCTTCGCCCGTTAGTTTCTTGTCGATTTTCGCAAGATGATCCAACATGCTCCTCGATGGCCCCCGCCGAATGCACACGACCGAGCGACGTCGAGCGTTCCGCATCGATATCTCCGACGGTCCGGGGGGGGGGGGGCAGGCCGGGGGGGGGCCCGGCACCGCGCTCCGCCGGGGATCCGACCCGAGCCGTGGTCTCCGTGCTCGTCTTGTTTTCGTGTCCACTTGCTTTTCCCCTCCCTCCTGCATGGTGGCAACAAGTGGAGGCCAGTCCACAAGAAACCTTCCACAAGAAACCCAACCCCGAGCGCCCAGGATGTCCACTGATTTTTGGTGCGGGAGCGTCTCGATTCCCATAGCAATAGCATCGAAGCCCAAGAAGCCCAGGGAACCCTGGAGGCAAGCAGGGTGTCTCTTGGCACGGGCCTCCACTGCAATTCGCTTCAACGGTATCCCCGTTGAGGCCATTCCGCTGGCGCAAACAACCCCTGCCTCGCCGACGACGCAAAAGTGTTCGTTTCCCCTCGTTTCGTCTTCGGTCCGCCTTTGCACCTTCGGTCCGCTTTGGCTTGTGGATGCCATGACAATGGACACTCTAAGAATCATATCATTGACTTAAACATGTGTGACACATGTGTAAATCATGTTCTAAGCATGCTTCAAACATGTCTTTTAATATAACATGTTTGAAACATGTTTCAGCCATCTGGAAATCATTTGGCAGCGCACTTCCTCTCCGTGCATCGACCTCCGCAAAACCAGACGGCATCGAAACCGGCACGGCCCGCGACGCCGCCCAGACGCCGTCCAGGTCGACCCTTTGGACGCCCGAAATGGGTACGAAAAGAATGGGTACAATGCCCAACAACAAATGTTGTCCCAAACCAACAACGGCCGCTGTTGGGCAGGCGGCGTTCTGTCTCAAATGGACACAGGCCGTGGCGGCGCGGGCAACGAGTCCTGTTCAAAATGAACAGGAACTGCTGTTGGGCATCGCACCCATTCTTTCCGTACCCTTTTCGGGCGTCCAGAGACCCCCCGGGGCCCTCCGGCGGGCAGGAGGCCCGGGGACGGGGGAGGACTGGGCCCGGGGGAGCCGTCCAGCCTGGGAACAACTCGGCGGTGCAGTGCCGACGCCGAGAGCTCGGCGGTCGGCGCTGAACTGTCGAGCTCGGAGCCCCGCGCTTCCGCGCGGGGCGAGCTCTCGGGCCCCCGTCGGTGACGGAATGGCGGCGGCGAGCGAGAGGGGGGGGGGGAAGCGAGGAGGAGCAGGCCCTCCCAGCAACACCGCCGCTAATGCTGCTGCCGGCGCACTGTTTTCGTTGGTGGGAGATGAACGCGACCTCGTCAACGCGTTGCCGGAGCTTCGGAGGCCCCCCCCCGGCCTTCCGAGCAGTCCCCTCGGCCTTCCCCGCGGGCCCGGGCGGCTTCCCAGGACGGCGCGGGGGCTCCCGAGGAGCCCCGCCGCCCTCCGAGAGGGCCCTCTCCTTCCCCTTCTCGCTCGCCCCGCCTCCCTCGCTCGCCGCCCAGCCGAGCAGGGGCGATCGAGGGCAGCGGCGCTCCCTCCCGAGCCTCTGCCCCCCTGGCCAGTGGCCCCCCTCTCGAGCCCCCGAGAGGAGAGGAGGAGGCAGGGGGCCGAGGAGGAGGAACGGCAGCAGGCACGGGTGGAAACGCTCTCTCTCGCCGCCGCGCATCCTCCTCCTCCTCCTCCTCCTCCTCCTCCTCCTGTTCCTCCTGCTCCTCCTGCTCCTCCTTCTCCTCCTCCTCCTCCTCCTCCTCCTCCTCCTCCTCCTCCGCCCCTGGTCCACTTGACGGGTCGGTGGCCGTCGCGGCGTGGGCACCCCCACATTGGGAGGGACCTCTCGAGCTCTCGTCGGCCCTGCGCGGTGTCCAGAAGAGCAGGAACGCATCCGGGCACAGGAGGGCGTGCAGGCAGCTGCAGAGCTCGGACGTGCAGAGGCAAGGAGCGGACGGCGCTGCAAAGCCCTGGGAGAGCGGAGCATCGACAGCGCGAGCACCAACTCTGCAAGTGGCCGGGGAGCCCCCGCGCCATCCCCACGAGCGTTGCTCCACCCCGGCGGTGTGTGGGCAGGGGACGCGCGCAGTGCGCACAGGGCAATTCAACTCGTCGCCGCGGCGTGGGCCCCGCCCCCCCCAGAGATCTGGGCCGCTTCCTCGGGACCGCCTCCTCGGTCCGAGCCGTCCTTTGGGCCCGCACCTCGCACTGGTAGACCGGCCCCGCGCGAGGGAGAACGTCAGGGCGGGGCTGGCTCAGGGCGGGGGAACATCGACCTGGGATTCGCGGATCGATCGGCGATAGGCTTAGGTCGGGCCTGTCCCCCTACAAGGGGGCTTTGGCAGAAAAATTGAAAATGCGGAAAAATACGCCAGAAATGCTGAAAAATAGTAAAAAATTGTCCCCAGACAATTTTTTTTACTATTTTGGAATATTCCTCATGTGGAGGGACGGGCCCGACTTACCGATAGGCCAACGATAGCAGGTCCCCACCTGCCTGGGTGGGACGGGCTGTCGGGCCCCTATCGGCGATCAGTGGGCGATCGGGGGTCGATGCGCCCCCCCACCTGAGCCCATCCCCCCTTAACGTTAAGTCGGGCCCGTCCCTCTACAGGAGGAATATTCAAAACATGTAAAAAAAAATCAGGGAAATATTTTTTATTATTTTTGACCATTTCGGAATCTTTTTGGAGTATTTGTTATCTTTCGTCCAAAATCCCCCTGTAGGGGGACAGGCCCGACCTAACCTTAACGTTGCCCCTGAGTCACAGCGTGGACCCCGCCCCCAGAGATCTACTTCCTGGGGGGCTGTCGTGTCGTCCCGAATCGTTTCTGGGCCCCGAACTGGCAGGCGGCCTCTGAGACACAACCGCAGCTGCCTCCCGATGGAACCCCGAGGGGTGCCGCGCGCGACGGGCCTCACCATCGCACTCTTCCCGGTCGCCTCGTCGTTCGTCCTCCCCCTGGTGCTCGTGTCTTCGTCGACGTCGTCGTCGTCGTCGTCGTCGTCGTCGTCCTCCGCATCTTGCGGGCCGATCTCCAGCAACGTCGCGGTGGCTTCGGCGCCGCCTGGGCATGAACAGCGCGCTGCCTCTTTCGGACTGTGCGGCCTCCTTGCCTCGCTTTGTGCAAATTCTGCGGGAGCGTCCCACGCAGGAGGACCTCCTTGACGCCAAGGTGGAGCTCACACTTCAGGGCCCTGCGCAGGCCGAAGAACGGTGACGAGCCACCGATGGTGATTCCTTCACGACGCGAAGAATCGCCATGACGGAACCAAGTCCTGAGGGAAACGGGTTCTGAGGATTTTCGTCGTTTTTGGCCTCGTTGGGACCCTCCAAGGGTCCCAGGACGGTCAGAAAACGATTCAGGATGAAGAGCTGGTCCTGGGGGAAGGCCCCAGGGTCCAGGACCCGTTTCCCTCAGGATCCGCTTGATTCGCCTACACGCAGGAATGACCCTAGGCAGGAACGACTTTGGTGCGAGTACGGGGGGGAACCCGACCATGCAAGCCGCTGCTTCAGTCAAATTGCATGATAAGGATGCGCGGTAAGGATGCAAGGGCCTTGGAGGGCCATTTGGCGTTTTGAATGGAGCTGGCCAGCGAAAGTCGCCAAGGATGGGCCGAAGGGACAGGGATGCACGGCTAGCCTTGGCAAGCTGTTCATCCCTACTGTGCGACTCGACCGCACCGCATCGCATGCGGCGATCGGGGTCCCCGGTGGGCCCGCACCAACGGTGCTTCCAGCGAGGGGCAACTCTTGCGTGCAGTCGGGCCTGGGCCATCACCGCCCTCTGGTGCTACTGGACGTGCCCCGGCCCAAGGTGCCCCCCAAATATCCAGGGAGGCGCCCCGGGCCTCCCGGGCATCCCTCACTAGGCCCATGCACAGAGGGCCCCAAGGGGCTCGAGGACGAATCGAAAAGCTGGGGGCACCTTGGGCCAGGGCCCCTTCCCGGAGATCCGACGGCGAGAAACGATGCAGGCATCGTAGGAAATCGCGACCAGAGTCTTAGACCTTATAGACCCCATCTTTCCGCGCCATCTTTTCGAGCTGGACCGATATGTGTGAGACCCGCGGGGTCCGAAACCTGACGACAACGCCCGGCTCGAAAGCCGAGACGCCAGGGCTTGGGAACCCTCGCCCTTCCCTCGACGTCCCCGACGAGCAAGCGCCGCCCGCGCGCCACCCCTGCCGCCTCCTCCATCCTGCCGCGCAAGGAGAGCAAGCCCTGGGGGAGGCGGGCCTGAGGCCCGAACACGACGCATGGCGCTCGCTGCGGAAGCCCGGGCCCGAGCCCGAGCCCTGGAGTCCTCCGCGCTTCTCGGGCTCGCGGGCTCCCTCCTGGGCACTTCGGGAGCAACGTTCGGCTGAGACGAAGCCAGGACGAGGGCAAACTCGGGTGAGGATAGGTCGAGAATCTCAGAGGTTTGGCGGTTCTGCAGGATGTCTCGGGCTCCGCGCCGCGGCCTTATCAGAGCGTTCCAGGACGCTCTGAGAACGTTCCGGATCGCTCTGGGACGGATCTATCCTCGTGCCGGCCCCGTCCAACGAGCCCTGGAAGTCTTCCGCGCCCCTCGGTCTTCGCAGGCTCCTTCCTGGGCCCTTCGGGGACAACGATCGGCCCCCGATCACCAATCTCGCTCGCCGCAGGTCGGACTTGTGGCGTCCAAGACCTAGATAGCAGCGCCGTCCAAAGCGCGTGATACGTATGTGCACTTGCCAGGACGCTCGAAATGAAGCCTGGGGAGGTTGCAAGCTGGGAAAAGGGAACTCGCAGGAGCTCCCAAGGAGCTTCGAAAGAGCTGCGGAAATGCTTCCGGCACGCATTTTGGGAACGAGCAAGAGAACGCTTGCCGGAACACGCTGCAACTTCAAGCAACCTGCTCTGAGGTGTCTGGACCGGCGCCGGAAAAAGCTGCCGGGCCACCCTGCGCTGCCAGCTTCTAATCTGACACCCTCTTAGCGTTAGGTCGGGCATGTCCCCCTACAGGCGGATACATTTTAAAAGAGTCAACAAATACAATCTTCAAAAGATCGTCCCCAGAGTATTTTTTTAAACTATTTGTATATATTCCTCCTTTTATAGAGGGCCACGCCCGACTTAGAGTAATCTTAACTTTAAGTCGGGCCTGTCCCCCTACAGGGGAATGTTTGACGATCTTTTCTTTAATAGAAAAATCCATAAATATCCTGAAATACCAAAACATGACAAAGCATCGTCCCCAGACTATTTTTTATTATTTTTGAATAGTCCCCCTGGAGAGGGCCCCGCCCGACCTAATCTCAGCTCTCAAGAGCCATCCGGGAACCTGCCCGACTCGACGCTCGCCCGGCGGGCAGCAGCGGCCGCGGAGCTCGCCGGTCGAGCGCGGGCCGCGGGCCGCGGCCTCGGCCTCGCAGGCGGAGGCCGGAGGGGGTGGGGGGGGGGCCGCGGCGGGCCTCCGCCTCGGCCTTGCCGCCGAAGCCGGCGCTCGCCTGGCTGGCCCCCATCCTTCTCCTCCGCCTGCTCCTTTTTCTCCCTGTCCTTCTTCTCCTCGGCCTCCTCCATCGCCTTCGCCTCCTCGCTCCATCTTCTCCTCCACGTTTTCCTGAAACCGCACCCTCGCGCGCGCGGAATACGAGATTGCCGCGCCCGCATTCCACGAGGAAGCTCTAAGGGGGCCAGAGTGGCTCGGCGTCGTGCTCGCCGTCGTCGTCGTCGTCGTCGCCGTCGCCGCCACCGCCGCCGCCGCCGCCGCCGCCGGTCGCCGCCGCGCGAGGCGCGCCTGCCGCGCGCGCGCGCGCCGGCGCTCGCCTGGCAGGCCGAGTGGTCCTCAGCACGTGTGCGCTCCTGCCGTCGCTCGGACGTCCATTTCCCGTGCATGTTTTTGTTTGTCTCCCTCGTGCTTTCTTGTTGCTCGAGTGTCCAGGATGCCCGTCAATGGTTCTCTTCGCGATAAGGAGGCACACGTCCGAGCGATGCCAAGTTCTTTGTGCACGAGAACCCCATCCCATGCTGGTGTGAATGGTCCCGTGGGGATGATCAATTCAGGGTCCAAGCGGGATCATACATTTTCCAGGAGATATCGCGGTGAGGATTATTCATGGTTACTGGTGGGAAGGACTAGTCATGCTAATGTGCATGAGATGAAGATCCGAGCTGCGACAGGAACTTTGGGGGGGATCATGAAGTT
>CAUYUJ010014854.1:12353-84853 GCA_963575745.1 Prorocentrum cordatum | reverse complement strand
TGTGGAGGGAAAGGAAGAGGGAGAAGGGGAGGACGCATAGAGCAGATTTGTCTCTCCCACACATACATATATATAGATGTATATATAAATGTTTGTGTGTGTGTGTGTTTGTGTGTGTGTGTGTGCGCGTGCCTCGTCCTCCGTCGTGCCGCCTTTGGGGTCGTCACTGCGCCTCATCAGGCCTCATCCTTGCCGCCTGCACCTTGCACTGCTCTGGCCTCCGCTCCCCGGCCTCCCGGACTCCCCGCCGCCCCTTCGCCGCGGCTCCCCTCGCGTCAGCCCCCCCCCCCACGAGCGATGCTGTGGATCCCCTGCGGTCGCACCCAGGGCAGAAGAACATCCTCCAAGCACACAAGACCCTCCGCCTGCCAGGACACCCCAAGCCATCAGATCACTCGAGGGTGCCTTCCCCCATGGTTTGGCGGCGCGCACAAGGGGGTGGAGGGAGGGGGGAGGGCTTCTTAAAGGAGGCTGCTTCTTAGAAGGCGCCGGCCTTACATCTATAGATAAGGCCTGCGCCTTCTAAGCAGTATAGGGGTGCTTCTAAGAAGCCCTCCCCCCCACCCCCCTCTGCGCGTGGCTGAATGGTACGCAGGAGCATCCAACGATCACGAAGAACCTTAGAGCTCCCTCCCCGAGCCGACCTCGATCCTATGCCTCGGTCCAATCCTATGGGCGGGCACAGCTTTTCTCCACGCCGCGTGCCCCTCGGCCGGCCGCGCACGCCTCTTCGCCCGCCTCGCTCTACGCCAAAGAGAGCGTGCGTGTTTGTGTCGGATGACCTGTGTGGAGACCGCGCTTGCCGGATCTTTGGAAATCTAGGGTTCGATTGTGCTCTGGGCCTGTGGAGCTGTGCGTAATACCATTCCAGCGCTCACGCCACCTGTGGCGATAGCAACGCTCCTCTTCCGACAGCCCTTGTAAGTCCCAACGCTCAGCATCACTTCGAAGCCCATCTCGCGCGAGAGGCGAGGGAGGACCAGCACGGGAGGCAAGGGCAGGGCGGGAGGAGGCTGAGGCAGTGGCACGATGCCGCGGGAGGACGGCAGGAGAGGAGCGGCACCGGGGAGAGGAGGGGCCACAGACCTGCCCCACCCCAGCGGGCAGACCTCCCCCAGATTTCCCCTTCCCCCGACCGCCCTCGGCGCGCCACCACTCTGGCGAATTGGCACCACGGGTGCCTTCCCCCTCCTGTCGTTCGGGGCAGGGCGAACTGAGACCACGAGCTGCTTTTGTGAGCTGGCCCGGCCGGCTCGTGCTGCGCCCAATTGCCCGTCGGCCCAGACACCTTGTTCGCCGCCTGCGCTCTTCGCTCGCGGCCGCGACCAAAAAAAAAACTGAGACCACGGCAACTCCAAATTTATCCCCAGACCAGCTTTCCAGGCTACGTCCAGCCGTGGCGACGAAGGCTCCCCCCCGAAATCCAACTACCGTTGCCCAAACTGGCCCTCCTCTGAGTCGTCCTCGTCGTCGACGTCGTCGTCGACGCCCTCCTCCTCCTCCTCCTCCTCCTCCTCCTCCTCCCCCTCCTCACCCTTCTTCTCGACCACGCCGCCTTTAGCGCGCCGCCCTTGATGAGCACCCAGCCGATGCAGCACTCCTTCTCGGAGAGGCCCTTGACCATCCTCCACCGGTCAGGGGCTGTTCTTTGTGCTACCATGCATGGCTTCCGCCACTGATCGGGGATCTCCTGACCCAGGTCAATCCAAATCCAGGTCAGTCAAGCTTTGCAACATCCTGCAAGATCCTGCGGGATCCTGCGCCCTAACCTGGGTCAATGCAACCCTGGCTATCTGCTTGATCGTGCAAGATCTGGCGCTCTGGCTGACCCCCGTTTGCATTGCCCCTCTTTCTCCTCCTTCTCCTCCCCTCCTCCTCCTCTTCCTCCTCCTCCTCCCTACCCCTCCTCCTCCTCCTCCTCCGCCTCTGCCTCCGCCTACGCCTCCGCCTCCGCCTCCCGTCATCCTCACCCTCCTCCTCCTCCTCCTCCTCCTCCTCCTCCTCCTCCTCCTCCTCCTCTTCCTCCTCCTCCTCCTCCTCCTCCCCTTCCTCCTCCTCCTCCTCCCCCCATCCCTTGAGCCCCAAATTCATCATCCCCCACCTTTCCCGGTCGCACTTCGCCGCACGCAGCGCCACCCACCTTCCCGAGGCCATAATCCTTCGCAATATATATATATATATATATATATATATATATATAGATGTGTGGCAGGTTCCCGCTCTCGAGGCCCAGTATCGCTCCAAGACTTGCCACGTTGGCCCCAAGGCGGTTCAAGATGGCACCAGGACGGCCCGCGAGGCCGTCGAGACGTCACAGGAAAGCCCCAAGAGCCTTCCCAAGAACTTGTTTGATGTTTTCGGGTTCTCGCCTTTTCGACCTTCCGTCGTCTCAAGACGGCCCACGAAGCCACCGGGACCGCCCAAAGACCGCCCAACCCCAAGCGGGTCCCTAGACGGCCTGAGAGGGAGCCAGGAAGGCCCAAGAGGCGCTCCCGAATGCCAAGAAGGCCCCAAGACTTCCCCAAGAAGGCTCTCGAGGGCGAACGCGAACCGACAATTCGAGCCTTCCGCCCCAAGAGGGCCCCGAGATTCACAAACCATTGTTTTGTGTTCTCGCCTATAAGAGCTTCCGACGCTTCAAGACACCCCATGAGGCACACAAGACTCCCCGAGACGGCTCAAGAGACCCCTAAGAGACTTCCAAGACGGCCCCAGGTGGCTCCTAAACGGCCGAAGAGGCGCCCGCAACTGCCCAAGAAGGCCCCAAGATAGCCCCAAGAAAGGTCCAAAAGTGAAAACACGAGCCCATTCGAGCCGTCTGCCCCAAAAGACCTCCTTGCCTTCTCGAGTGGTTGCCAACCAACATGCTGCGCTGGCACGGTGGCGGAATTGCTGGAGGCAGCTGGATACGAAACACACTTTGCGGCAAAATCTGGTTCATGCTCGGGCGCCCCACGATCACTTTGCATTGTTATTTGCTATGGGATGGTGGGGGTGCCCTGGCACACGCGGCGGACCTCGCGGGCGTGGCGCACCAGATCCCGAGGATTGCCGATGGCGGCCCACGCTCATGCCGAGGCTCCGGTGCTACCTTGTGGTGGGAGGGCGGGCGGGCGTAAGCTACACGGCCGTCCTTTGGTGGGGGCGCCTGATCACTGTTTCTGACTACCTATATATACAAATAGACACATACAGGTATACATATATGATACTGCAAATAAAGTGTGTATAAATACAGTGTAATGTATCGGGATTGATGCATGTGCATATGTATACACATACTCCCTCCTCCACTCAACGGCGACACATCTGAGCCAATGCTGAGACCCCCCAAACATCACTTGCAACAAACAATGCTCATCTCACATCGCTCCACAATTTAGATCATACGCGGACGCCCCGTGATCACGTCGCATTGGTTTTTGACAGGGACGGCGGGGGGGCGGCATATTGCCAGATGTGCGGGCCCACCAGACACAATCATTGCCACCCGGCCGCGCGAGACAGGGCCCGGGCAACACGAGGAGAGGAGGGCAAGGAGGTTGGCTTGAAAGGAACAGGTTGCTGAGGGAAACAGGCCTTGGAACCCGGGCCCTTCCCCCAGGACCAACTTTTCGTCCTGCGTCGCTTCCTGACAAATCCCCGGGCCCGGAAGAGTGGGAAGGAGGCGGGAGCCCGAAAACAATGAAGAATCTCGGGACCCGATCGCTTCACGGCGAAAGAAGGAAGGAGAGACAAACAAAGCACACGCTGGGAACCGTGCGAGGAAAGGGCAGAGGCCAGATCATGCGGTCGCTCTGGCCTGTTGGTTGGTTGGCCTTTTGACTAGGGAAACTTACGACGCTGGCCTGAGCCACGAGCCCCCCCTACGTTCCCTTCGAATGAAGCTGTGATCGAGGGCGGACTTTTGCCCAAAACCCCCGACGTCATGATTTTTCCCAACCCTCCTGCGTTGGGTACTCGTTTTGAATAGAGCACTGCGGTCTCCACCTTCCTTCCTTCCGACCTCCTCCCCCTCTCTTCCCTCTTCCTCTCCTCTCTTGCTTCCCTTCTCCGCCTCTCTTCGCTCCTCCTCTTCTCTTCTCTTCTTTTCTCTTGCCTTTTACGTCATCTCTGGGGGGCTGCGATCTGCGGAACTGTCACCACTTTCGAGGGCTGCTGGTGGGTCCAGCGGAGTGAGGCACCACGGGGACTCAGATTAGACCTCGCCATCCCTGGGGGGGGGGCTGCGATCTGTGAAACTGTCGCCACTTTCGAGGGCTGCTGGTGGGTCCAGCGGAGTGAGGCACCACGGGGATTCAGATTAGACCTCGCCATCTCTGGGGGGGGCTGCGATCTGTGAGCCTGTCACCACTTTCGAGGGCTGCTGGTGGGTCCAGCGGAGTGAGGCACAAAGGGGATTCAGATTAGACCTATCCATCTCTGGGGGGCTGCGATCTGTGAAACTGTCGCCACTTTCGAGGGCTGCTGGTGGGTCCAGCGGAGTGAGGCACCACGGGGACTCAGATTAGACCTCTCCATCTCTGGGGGGCTGCGGTCTGTGAAACTGTCGCCACTTTCGAGGGTTGCTGGTGGGTCCAGCGGAGTGAGGCACCACGGGGACTCAGATTAGACTGTGTGAAACTGTCGCAACTTTCGAGGCTGCTGGTGGGTCCAGCGGAGTGAGGCACCACGGGGACTCAGATTAGACCTCGCCACCCCTGGGCGGCTGCGATCTGTGAAACTGTCGCCACTTTCGAGGGCTGCTGGTGGGTGGCCAGCGGAGTGAGGCACCACGGGGACTCAGATTCCTGACCACGAGCAATGCTCGCGTGCCCTTGCTCTGCGGTTCGTGCCATCGCTACCGTCCTTCGAGGTTGCCCATCGGGCCCTCTAACAAATATATTCACGCATGCTGTCGGCCTGCAGCGCCGTACTGGTGGCTGAAGAAAGGCGCCTGCTCCGCGGTCTTAGCAGCGCGCGGGGCCGAGGCGTAATTGCCGACGCGCGCAAGCTGGCGCCTTCGCTAACCGCGCTTCCAAGTTGCCTGTCAGGCGCTCTATAACCACAGCCACAGCGGCATCGCGGAATTGGATTTCTGCTGAAAGAGTTTCTCGCGTGGGGAGAGGGATGGAGGGGAGGAGGAGGGGGAAGAGGAACAGGATGATGAGGTTGTCTCCAACGCAGAGGTGGCCGGGCTCATGTGAGACAACCGCGCAGCTCTCCAAGAAGGCGCTGCCACCGCAAGAAAGAGCGAGCCGCCATGGCCCGCGGCGCTGGCGTTCGCTTGGAAAGCGGACACCCTCGCTTGAATTTCAATGTCAATTGGAGCAAAGTGTAGCTCAGAGGCGAGGTTGCCCATCGGGCCCTCTTATCATTCCACGTTCTTGACCGCGAGCAACGGTTGCGCGCCTTTGCTTCGCGGCGGGCGCCATCGCCGTCTGGGAATGCGTCGAGGTAGCCCATCGGGCCCTCTGACAGCTACCAACAAGCTCTTCCTCTTGGGCCGCTTTCCTGAATGGCGTCGCTATCGCAAGTTTGCACAATCTCGTTTCCCGTTGACTGAGAGCAACGTGGCCGATTTGCCAAATTCACCTCCTGAGTTACCATCCTGAAAGGCGACACTATTGCAAATTTGCAACAATTCGTTCCCGTTGATTGGTGGAAATGTTTGCGATAGTTCAAAGTCACCTCCTGTGTCTTACGTCGCCATTCTGAAGGGCGCCATTCTCGCATTTGTTCAAAAACATGGCTTCGTTGACAGAGCATCACCGACGATTTTTTTGCACGTTCACTTCCTACGCCACCATTCTGAAGGGCGCCACCATCGCAAATTTTCAAAAACATGGTTGCGTTGACAGCGCCACCGACGATTTTCATATTCACTTCTCACGTCACCATTTTGAAGGGCGCCACCATCGCAAATTTTCAGAAACATGTTTTCGTTGACAGAGCACCGTCGTCATTTTTTCACAGTCAATTCTTACGTTGCCATTCTGGAAGGCACCACTATCGCAAATTTTCAGCAACAAGTTTCGCATTGACAGAGGGTTGCTAAGGACATCCGCGTTTGCGTTCGTATGTTTTTGTTGAGATTGGTGACGAATTTCGTTTTCCGGCTAGGGTTGTCCGCATTCGCATACGTTCGTTTCGTTCACTGGTTTATACAAATTCTCATATGTTGCTAACAGCGTGTAGAAACAAGTTGATTTACCCACCTCCCCGACTTTGAGGCTGATTTGTGGGGTGCGCGTTGCCATTTGCTGTGTTTCTAAAGCGCTTCGGACAACAACCCGGTTGGCTTGTTGCATTTGCGTTGCCCACGCGATATTGATTTCTTGTGCTCTTTTAAAAAAGTAGTAAAGCATGCCGCCAAAGAACGTGCCATTGAGGCGCCACCGGGATTGCTTTTGCGTTTCCGGGCTAGGGTTGTCCGCACACACAGAGATTCGTTTTGTTTACGGGTTTGTACTCAATTGTATATGTTTGCCTACGATGTGAAGACAACAACTTGCTTTACACCCCCCCCCCCCGAAATCGAGGCTGATTTCTGGAGGGTGTGTTGGTTTTTGGTGGTTTCTTAGAATTAGTATTAAGTTGACGATTTTATCATATTGTGCTTGTGGTATCAACGTGCTACTATTTTCCTATAGCTCAAAGAAATTTATAACGGCGAGTAAATTGAAAAGGCGCGCCATTGAGGCGGCCCGGTGGTCCAAAAAGGCGCCCTATTGCCCCAGCGGTCGCAGAGGCTGTCATGCCAACAGCAGGTGCTCCCTGGACGATGACCAGGACGACTAGGACGACGACGACGACGAGGGCGACGACGATGATTACGACGACTACGGCCACCAGGACGACGACGACGACGACGACGACGACGACGACGACGACGACGACGACGACGGCGGCAGCGGCGGCGGCGGCGGCGGCGGCGGCTGCGGCTGCGGCGACGGCGACGGCGACGGCGACGACGACGACGAACGACGACGACGCCGACTTCGACGCCGATGACGACGACGACGACGACGGCGGCGGCGGCGGCGGCAGCGGCAGCGGCGGCGACGACGACGGCATCTGAGGCGCAAGCAACACAGATTAAATTGAATGGCTTCCATTGTGGTCGATAGCGCTGCATTCCGGGGTGCCCGAGCCGCCCCCCCTTGGCTGCGGGGGCGTTAATTTCGATTTTTCATGTTCACGTGCTTACTTGTATGTGCTTCAAATGCGTGTTGGCCGCATTTATGCCCGCACGGTCGCCCTTCGGGCCCGCCGATGCTACTCTTCCGACACCTGCACAGCGGTCGTCCTTCGGACCCGCCATTTTTGATTCTGTGAACCCTTGTGTTCCGAAGCGGTCGCCCCTCGGGCCCGCATATGCCACTTTGATTCTGCGCCGCGGTCGTCCGTCGGACCCGCTTTTGCTTTTCGTTAACTAAGGTCTCGCCTGCTGTTGCCGCCGGGAGTTCTGATCCAGAGCGGTCAAATCGCAGACAGACTGGGGGAAATGACGAGGGCCAGGTTGTCCTTCGGGCCCTCCGACAATCATCAGACCATGCGCCGCGTCGGTGTGTCGGCGCGAGCATCCTGGAAAATGGCGCCCTCCATCGGGCCGCTAGGGAGGGCGCGTCGTCTCGGCGGCGTCGCCTTCGGGGCTTCCGATTTGACAACTGCGTGGTTTCATATTTTCGTCGGGTGCGCCTCCGTTATCAGGTTGCTGGCGCACGCGTCAGAAGCAACGCGGCGCTCCTGAGAACCAGGTGGCATGTCCGACGTCGATGCTTCTTGCGCCGTCGGTGCCATCCCCGTCAGCATCGCCGCCCGCTGTCCCACTATTGCACACGTTCGAAAACAGGTTGCCCGTTGACAGAGAGCGCCATCGCTCAGATTCACAGTCACTTTCTAGGTCACCGCTTTCGACGTGTTTGAACAGTGATGCCACGTTGACTTGGGATGCTGTTCCAGACCGACATGAGAACGCCGATGTAGCGACGCGCAACGCACTGGGCTGAAGCGGGAGGTTGTCCGTCGGACCCTCATATTCACTACTTATGTTTGACGTTTGACTTTTCCGACCGATATGGCCTTCCCACACAGGGTGACCGCGCCAATGCATTCAGCTCTGCTTGTACTGAGCGTGATCGTTTTTATATTGGATCAAATGGCGCGGAGCACGCTGGCTGACAGGTCGCGCTGCGTAAAATATGATGGCGCGTTGCATATCATCTGCAGGGCGCTGGGGCGGAAAGAAACAGCATGCTCCCTGCGAGACGAGCCCCAGGCCTCGCCAGTTTCTCTCAGGCCGTCGGTCGCATCACCACCGACGCGCCATCGTTCCAGCGTCCAGCGCGCGCCAAGCAGGGCGTTGCCATCGCATATCATTCGACTGATATCGTTTCCCAGGTAATCTCGTGCTCGCAGCCCCAGCAAGCGCGAGGCGTCATCGGCAGTGCAGCACTGCGAAAGACAGATCTAATCTCCACCGTCGGTGCCCATGTCACCGTCGCTGTCCTCTCCGCCAGCGTCGTCGCATCGCCGTGAAGGGCGACGGGCTTCCCTCTCATCGCCTTTCCTTATCCTGCCCCGTCGTTTGTTGGTTCAAGCGAGAGGTCGCCCATCGGGCACCCCCAGTTCGCTCCGTCGCAGCCCCTGAGACAGGCCAACTCAGCAGGCAACCGCTTTCCTCGACGGTCATGCCGCCGAAGAAAAAACCTGCGGCGGTCGCGGGTGTGACTGGAGTGCAGCAATCGGTGCAGAGTTCAGATAGATCGGTGGGAGTG
The DNA here is from genome assembly GCA_963575745.1 of Prorocentrum cordatum. Classification (NCBI taxonomy): domain Eukaryota; class Dinophyceae; order Prorocentrales; family Prorocentraceae; genus Prorocentrum; species Prorocentrum cordatum. Next base: position 76,094 of record CAUYUJ010014854.1, on the reverse strand, counting down.
CTGCAACGCGTCCTGAAGCACGTGCGGGAGCACGCTGGTAAATTGCCATCGCAGACGAGGGGCGACGAGAAGAAGCTCTATTTCCAGTTCAAAAAGCTCCGCGGAAAGCGGCGCAGAGAGAAGCTGGGCACGACAGAACTTGCGCTGATGAAACAAATTGATGCGGCTCTGGGCCGGCCAAGTATCGAGCAGGCCCAGGCAGCCATGGCGCGCCGCCAACTGCATGGAGGTACTTGCGGCAAAAATGACAGCCCTGGCGCTCAAGCTGCCCGGAAAGTATGTCAAAAACTATTGTCGCCCACCGCCGACCTCACACCTAGGCGGAGTTCCTTGCTTGCAGGTCAGGCAAAGGCAAAGAAGGACGACGATTTGCAGACCTGCCATGACTGCTGGGGACATGCGATCAACGAGGGCCGCTTGCCGCGCAGCGCAGGCTGCGCGCATGGCGATGAGAAGAATGTCGCGCGCAGGTGCGCGCGCTTGCAGACCAGAGCTCTGGGTAGCCCCGACTCGGCCACTGCCGGGGCGCACAGGCTGCTGCGCAGAATCCCGGCGGAGATCGGGCCGTTGGCGCTCGTGCTGGAGAGGCAGCAGGAGGCAGAGCGGGAGTCGGCGGACTTCGCGAGGCGACACGAGGTGGATCCGCCGCGCCATCTTCCCCGCATCCAGACGCAGATGGGCGAGGGCGACTCGCACTGCGGCTCTTCCCCGTTCCCGTTCCTGGTGAACATGAAAAACACCTGCTACATCAACAGCGTGGTGACCTGCCTCGTTCACTGCGCGGGGCCTCGCGCGCACTTGCTGGGGATGGACCGCACGAGCGAGTTGCGCGGGGGGCTCCAGGACCTCATCCGCAACTACACCAGCGGAGTCGCGGAGCCCGCAGAAGCGAAGCCATGGCACTGGGACGTCCTCGCGCCGTGCCGACTGGTCGACGCGGTCGACAGTGCATCGCGTGGTACGCGAGATGCGTCACTCCGGTTCGACTTCAAGGCGCAGCGCGACCCTGCGGCTCTGCTGGGTTTCCTGCTGGACAGGACAGGGATGGGCGCCGCGTGCTTCGCCGCCCACGCGCCCGGGCTGCGCGGCGCCGCTTTGCCCATCCAGTCAGACGACGTGCTCACGCCGAGGGAGCGCGTGAACACAGCCACGCGCCTCGGCAACCTGGTGACGCAGAGCCCCATCGACGGGCCCGCTGTTCTTCAGGAGTTGCTGTCGGCCGAGGATATGAAGCTTCGCTCAACCCCGGCGACCCTGGCCATTCGCCTGCCGCAGTCTAAGGTCTTGGAGATACAGGGGAGCGGAGAGTCGAACGACGAGGAGGTCCTGTCGCGGATTCAGTCGGAAGACCAAAACGACGACTCTTTCTGCCCGGTCACCTGGGGAGAGAGAGGACTCGTCGACCTGCGCGCCTGCTGCGCGGACGGCTGCGAACGCAGGGAGCGCGCCGTGCATCGCCTTCGGGCCTGCGTCCACTACTGCAACCGCGGACACGCGCCGGGGGCCGGCGTGATCGACCAGGGGCACTTCACCGCCTCCTTCCGTGCGGCGGACGACACGTGGTACGACGTGGACGACCTGGACCCCGAGGCGGTCGTGCGTGCCCGGGCGAGCTGCCCCGAGCTGTATCCGCAGATCTGCTTCCTCGAGCGCGTGGGAGACCCCGAGGTGTCAGTGGCGAGCCTGAGCCCGCATCTGGTGTCCGCCGGCGACGACGACGACGCGCCCCCGGTGAAGCGCAGGAAGCTCCAGGAGAAGCCGGCGGCAGTCGACTCGGGGCGAGTCAACCACGATGACCCTCCGTTGAAGCGCATCAGGCTCAAGGGGAAGCAGCCCCCTGGCCCCTGCGCGGCTTCCTCGGCGTTCCGAACGCCGGTCAAAGGAGGCATGCTGTCGGGGGAGCATGCCGCCCGCAAGAAGAAGCGGCGCGATGATGAGCGGAACCGCAAGGGCCGGAGGCAGGAGCAGAACCGCGACGGGCGGAAGCAGGAGCAGAACCGCGACGGGCGGAAGCAGGAGCAGAACCGCGACGGGCGGAAGGACCTCCGACAGAACCGCAAGGGCACCGCGATTCAGCAGCTGCGCAAGATACCCGCGGAGAAGGCTGGCGACAACTCCGACGGCAAGCGCTGCGACCTGGACAATGACCTGGCAGAGACGTGCTCTGTGGGTGCTTTCCGCACGGAGCAGGAGATCTTCCGCGAGGCCGAGAAGAGCCGGAAGTGGCTCGGCGACGTGTTCATCTGCCTGCGCCTCCTGGTCGCGCGCCTCCCCGAGCCGCGCCTGGTGGCGGGCGCTCTCCTGAACAACTTGCCCGAGGTCTCGCTCGGCCTACGTCGGCGCCGACTGCAGCTCCGAGTGGCTTCGCTACCTGCTCCTACCCCCTACCCCCAGAGAAGGCTCATCAGATGACCTGCGAGCGCTTGCAGGAGGCGCTGGGGGTCGTGGAGGAGGAGGAGATCCGCGCCGCCGAGGCGCGCGTGCAGTCTGGCACGTGGAGCCCGGCGCTCGTGGCCACTCGGCTGGACGAGCTCCTCTTGGTAAACGACGCATCCATGAACGCGGTGGCGGGCACGGGCACGGCGCTGGCGACCGCCCTGGGACGCGTCGCAGTGCCCGCCGCGGCCACGGCGACCATGTGGGCGCACATGGACGCCGCCGACTGGCCCGCTCGCCCGCGAGACTGCGGACTTGCGGGCGCCGCGGCCATGCCGCCGCGATTGCGCCGAGAGCCTCGCGGAGAGGCGCCGCCCTGCCTGCCGCGCGCCTGCCATCTCTGCGAGGCATCCTACCCGACCAAAGAGGCTCTGCAGAAGCACGTTCGGCGCGTGCACGGGGGTGACCAGCGCGCGCGGGAGGCGTGGCTCAGCTTGGAGAGCGAGAAGCCCCACTTCGTGGAAACCGCAGAGAAGCGCAGGATCCCCATGCACTTCGCCCAATCACACCAGGTCTCAGCATTCGCCAAGCCGGACGAAGCCCCTCCGCGCAGCCATGCCCACTTCTGGTGCGCGTTGTATCGACGGCTCGCCAGCGACGGCCATCATGACGTCGACCCGCGGCACCTGGACGCCGTCGCCGCCATAGAGAAGGGATTCATCCCGGACATCGCGCAGGCGACCGAAGAGGACCAGCCGCCAGCGGAGGAGCAGCCTGCGCCCGAGCCCCGCCGGTACGTCGCCTGCGCTTTCTGCGCGGTACAGTACTGGAACGACGAGCTCACGCGGGAGTTCATCGCGGGGCCGAATTGCTTCATGAAGGACCCAGCGAAGGTGGCACACCTGCTGTCAGCCAAATGGTACCACGAGCAGTGGGATCTGATACCCTGGGAACAGCTGCTCGCCTCGAGCGTGGACCTCCCGCACCTGGGACCGGACGGGGAGACCATGATGACGACGCCGGTGCTCATGCACAAGCGGCGCGTCCCGGAGGGCGCCTGCGCGGGCACGAAGCACGTTTACGTCTGCCACAATTGCAAGGACTGCTACAAGGGACCGACACCTCGCCTCTCGCCCAGTGCTCTTTCCAATTACCTGTGGCTCGGGCGACACGAGCCCATGTTCCGGGACGCGTCTCTGGGCCACCAGCTCCTCCTCGCACTGGGGCGCGTGGTCTCCATGAAGGTCTACCTGTCCAGCAAGGGCGTCGACGAGAGAGCCAGGCAGCACGCGCAGACGTGGACGCAGCAGTTCCTCCAGCAGGGGATGCAGGGCACCGCCGTCGTGTTCCCGAACGGGAACATCGCCGACGCCATGCAGAGCTTCCCGCCCGAGGAAGAGGTACTACAGCATACCTTCGCGGCGGTGTTCACGGGGCCGGAGCGGCCCACGGAGGAGGGGCAGGCGGCCATCGACGGCGACGACGCGGAGGCAGAGAGACAACGGGAGGAGATGGCAAGGCAGCGGCTCCGCAAGGAGGTGGAGCTCCAAGTCTGCAGGGAGGAGTTCGACGCGCGGGCCCGGCGTCTTCAGGCCACCAGCTGCGTCTACAACGACGCCAAGGTGAAGTGCAGGACTGACCTGAAGGACGCTCTGCCAGAAGAGCGCGCGGTTCCATCGTGCATGCTGGCGTGCGCCCGTTTCGTCAAGGTCGATCCGGGCGACGAGGGCGAGACCCAGGCGCGAGGGCCCGCCTCCTCGACGACCGCGGGCGCGCAGGAGAACGAGGCCGCGGCAGACGCGGACGCGGCGGAATCGACGCCGTTCCTCTCTGTCCTCGACGACGACACTGCCGACGCGGCGGAGCTCTCCACTCTGCCACAACTGCTTCGCATGCTGGAGAATGCGAGCGCGATGGGAGGGCTCGCGGTGGCCAACGAGACGTTTGCCAAGGTGGAAGAGGGCGGCTTCGAGGCGCTGGACGAGGTCGGGCGCGACCGGCTGCTCAAGGCCTGCCGCGACATTCACGAGCTCTGCCGGAAGGTATCCCCGGAGGAAGAGTATCGGCGGCTGCTCTGGCGAGTCCAACAGATCGTCACTTGCAAGTCGCAGGGGGACTATGACATGGACGACGAGGTAGTCCACGCGGCGGGCCAAGGGGAAGAGAAGCCGCGCGGAGAAGCAACCTCTGCCGCGGCGACGGCGGAGACGCCGACCCGCGCACAGACGCAGCAGCAGCAGCAGCCACCGAGCGCGGCTGAGGTCGCGGAGCGCGGCGCGTCGGGCGACGCAGAGGCGCGCGCTGCAGCGGGACGTGGCGCGGGAGCGGGCGCAGCGCCCGAGGAGCAGCCGAGGCGCGCGCGCGCGCAGCTGCGAGTTCCCACGGGGAAAGATCCGGCCACCTGGTGGAATCCCAGTTACTGGAGCATTGCGAGGCCCACAGACTTTTGCTATGGCGACTGCGCCTGGGGCCATGAGAATCAGCCCCACCCGCTGTCTGTGGTCGAGTGGATCACGTTCCTGTTGCGCAGGGAGGAGCTGGAGTACACGCTGCCCGGCGAGGATAAGCCGTACGTGGCGGCGAAGGTCAACCGTTTCAGATGTTCCTGGCAGATGCTTCATCTGATGCACTCGTTCTGGCGCGTGACCGAGACGACGAAGAGCGCGCACGCGGCCCTGAAGATGCCCGGCGCTTTCGGGCTCGAAAGGAAACTCCAGGAGCTCAAACCCGAGGACATCCAGGACGCCATGCTGAAAATGCACGAGAAGGGCAAGAAGGTGACGCTGCAGGGGCTGATGAGCGACAAGGACTTCCCCCAGATGCTGCAGATTGCGCTGTCCTCCATGCAGCGCTGCACCTCGGGCATCCTCGGGTCCAACGGCCGCCGCAAGCTCCTGCGCCGCGAGGGAGTTGCGTATACGCTGCGCTTCGGCCCGCCGCTGGTCTTCCTGACCCCCAACCTGGCGGACACGAAGCAGCCGCTGTTGCTGGTGGCGCAGGGGGAGGAGTGCCACTTCAACGAGCCGGACACGAACCTGAACCCCGTGTACAGGGAGATGGTCCAGAGGCTCGCGCGTGACCCTGTGGGTCAGACGCTGGTGTTCGAGCTGATGATACGGCTCTTCTTCATCCACGTTCTCGGGATCCGCTCCGACGTCGTCGGCTGGCGCCGCGGTGCGGCGCGCAAGAGCTCCGGAGCGCGCTGCTTCGACAGCGTCGCGGCGGACTTTTACGAGGACAGCATCACGGGTCCCGTTGCGGCGGCGTTCGGGGCCATCGAGGCTCAGGGCCGAGGCTCCCTCCATCCCCACGTCCTCGTCTGGCTCGTGCGCATCGCCATGCAGGAGCTGCTGAGCACGCTGATGCGAAACCGAGCCACATTCAAGAAACGCGTGGAGTTGTGGATGCGCGAGCTCGTGCACGCGGTGACGTCGGTGCAGGAGTCGGCGGTCTCGGAGTATGCGGGGTTCCTGCGAGGCGACCTGGCCGGCCCGCTGCCGCCCTACCTGGAGGTCGAGGAACTCCCTCTCGGCCCGAAAGAGCGCGGGCAATTTGGCGCTGACGGCGAGCGGGAGATAGTCCCGGCGGAACGCCTTGACTTGGACGAAAGCAAGGGCGACCAGGAGCTCTACTTCTGGCGCCCAGATAAGATCGAGGAAAACGAGATGGAGCAGGAAGCATGGCGCCCGAAGCTGCCGCTGCGCAACGAAGAGGGCAACGAGGTGGACCTGGACACCTGGCGGGAGGAGCAGATGGAGAAGAACAAGAGCCTGTGGTCCACGAAGTTGAACGAGTTTCCCTCCGGACAAGTGCCGACGTTCCGGCTCGGCCACAGCGCGGAGAGCGCCATGGGCGAGTTCCGGCAGGCGCTGCCGTCCGATGACTGGATCAGAGCCGTGTGAAAACACGCGCGCGACCTCGTGATCGGCTGCGCCGTGCACGTCTGCAGCCCGTCTTGCTTCAAGTACCACTCGAAGGGCTCATCGCAGATCTGCCGCCGCAACTTCTACCACGTGGTGAATCTGTACAGCCACGAGTCCGAGCAGACGGCGCGCATCCGTCGACGCGGCAAGCCTTTGCGCGGCTGCGTCGGCATCTTCCGCGACACGAGGTACGGCATGTCTGGCCGTATCATCACCTTCCAGAAGCATCCGGGCGAGTGCAGCACGAACTACACGGGTCTGGTCACCATCGGCTCCAACCTGGACGTGCAGGATCTCCGACGAGTGCTGCCGCCCGAGCTTTGGATGGACCCGTCCGAACTGGAGCCGCCTGCCGATGCCTCAGAATCGGCGCCGGACTGGGCCCACGGCGCCTACCCGCAGCGGTTCAAGGACATCAGCATCGGCAAGCAGGAGCACTGGGGCTGGATGCAGCACCTGGGAACCACGGAGCACCGTCGGCACGCCGTCGTGACGTTCGAGAACTGGCACGAAGCGCTGAAGAACCTCGGGGAGATGCCGCCGCATGAGATCGGTCGCCCCTCGGGCCCGGACGAACACTGTGACGGAGACGAGGCCTGCGGGGAAGCACGCGACCAGGCAGGGCCGCTCTTCGAGGCAGGAAGGAAGTGTGCCATAGCGATGTTCGTGGACGCTCACAACGCAGGCTACTACATCAACTCCTGCACAACGAAGGTGAACCCGACGATGGACACCGTGCTCGAGAAGCTGCTGGCCGGAGTGCGCCGCCTGACCGACGACTGGCGCAAGGCAGACGATGCGCCGCGCGATGAGGAAAATGATACACCTGCCGCGCGCAGGCAGCAGGCCTGGAGGCGAGTCGTACTGCTCCTCAGTCGCATGGAGTCGTGCTTCCGCCGGGCCTCCTGGAAGAGCGGTTGCGAGATGGCGTTCCCGATGCTCTTCGGGCACATGTCGTTCTCGACACACCGCTGCTGGAACATGTTCCTGCGCAAGGCCATCTGGCACGCGGGCTCGGCCTGGCGCGCTGCTTACGGCCAACTGGAGACACAGCAGAAGGAGGATGAGCACTGCCAGCCCACCTACACCTGCTCTGACGGCACCGAGGTGGAACTCCCTCCCGGCTGGCGGAGCCGGGTGAGTGACGGCTGGAGAGTCTACACGGACCCCGACGGCAAGGAGTTCAATTCCCTGGACTTCCTCGAAGAGACTCTGAAGTCGCAGAGGCGCTCGGGGCAGGCGAGCGCCGACCCGGACGCGGCCGTCAGGACGCTCAACAAGTTGACCAGAGAACTGAAAGAGGGCGCCGCCGAGGACGAGATGCCCGCCCCCGCCGACCCGACGGGCAGCATCCTCGGCGCCGATGCCACGGGGCGCAAATCTACTACTTTCGTCATGAGTCAGCTGGACGACTGGCTGCATCGAGGCACGGACCCGATCGTCCGCGACATGAACCTCTACGTGTACAGCATGTGGGTGTACCGCGCTGAGAAGAACATCACCGCGCGCGGGAAATCTTCAGACCGCCCGCCTCCGACGCGGCACGTGGACATCCCCTTCGACGACGCCCACCCGTCACGGGGGACCTTCGTGCAGCGACTCGCGATGGAGCCGCGGGTGCCGATGCCCGAGGGCATGCAGTTCATCTCAGAGTCGGACGCAGAACCGCATTACATGATGCTGTCCATACTTCTCCGCCCCGTGTACCCTCAGCCCATGGACGAGAGCAACTCGCGGGAGATGCGCGTGGAGCAGGCGTGCCAGGCGCTGTGCACGGCACCTCCCGGCGAAGAGAAATGGCCCGTAGAGAACCTGGGCCCTGGGAACCCGGGGCCGTTCCAGCGCGGCCGGCAGTCCTTCCTCTTGGAGCAGGAGAAGGCAGCTTGCGAGGCGCGGCGCAAGACGCGACTGGCCGCCAGCGCGCCCAGTCTGTGGCGGACAGCGGAGGTGCACCAGCGGCTGTTCCAGATCGACGCCGAAGAGAAACGCAGCAAGGGAACCGGCGCTGCGCTTCCGGACGACGATGGCGCGCATGCGCTTCCGGACAGGGAGGGCGAGCTGCTGCCCTCGGTCCAGGAATACGTCGCGCTGATGACAACAGAGACCTCGGTAAACTTCGCGCGCATCGCTCGAGCGCGCGCGGAGCCCAGACAGAAGAGGGAGGCCGACGACGACGTGGCCGTCCCCGAGGTCATCGAACAACATGGGAGAGAGGACGACAGCGAGGCGGACGGCCAGATCGAGGCGGCCGCCCTGCGTGCCACGGCAAGCCTCGCTACCCTCGGCTCAGACACGACCATTACCCATCATTTCGATATTGAGCGGCTGAACAAGATCCTCCGCTTCGACACTGCAGACCGGACCCAAAGGTTCGTGAAGGAGCTCATGAGCACGTCCGTGATGACCCTGGACGACGGCGGTCTGCCCGCGCCACGGAACCGCGAGGACGGTGCCGATCAGCGCGCGACCCGCGTGAAGGACGACATCCTGCTGCGCTACGACATGCTGGCGCACCTGGAACCAGCCGCGCTGACACAGCTGGTGGACGCCCAGAGGAAGTCCTGGAGCATCAAGAAAGATGAGGGGGAGTCGTCGGCACAGGACGGCCCCGCGCCCCCTGCGTCAGATGACAGTGGTCGTCCTTCGGACCCGCATGCAGAACACTCTAACAGCCGGCCTCCGCGGCGCCGCCCCGAGCCGAAGGCGTACTTCGCGCCCAATGACACCTGGCGCCGCCCGAGCGATTACGCGGCACATCTCGCGGAGAAGTTCGAGCGGGGCCCCGTCGACCCGACCACCGGGAAGCGAGTTCCGCGCACGCTGAAGCGGGACCAGACGTTGTTCCTGGCGAAGTTCGCGGAGGCCTGCAATACCGTATGGGATGACGAGAAAGAAGACAAGCCATGGGCACAACGGCAGACCTTCCAGATGCTCCTGATGGGCCAGGGCGGCTCTGGCAAGACGGCGATCGTCCAGCAGATCGCGCTGCCCGCGATTGACTTCCTCCTCGTCGGAGAGAATGGAAAGAAGACCACGCAGATCGTCTGCGCCCAGTGGTCCCAGGCCGAGAACATCTCCACCGAACACCACAAGGCGACCACGTGCCACAGGGCGGCGCAGATGGGCATCGGGGAGCACCGCAACCACGCCATGCTGCCAACGGCCGATGTCCTGAAACGACTGCAGGACATCTGGTCGGAGCTGCGCTTGTTCGTCATCGAGGAGGTCAGCATGGTGTCGCCGAACCTCTTCAACATGCTGGCCTACCGCGCATTCCTCGCCAGGCGCGCAAAATGCAACCTGCAGGAGGCGCACTACCTGCGTCCCAGAGGCGCCTTCGGCCGCGTCCCCATCGTGATGTACCTCGGAGACTTCCTGCAGCTGAAACCTACCGGCTCCGGCATGTCACTGCTGACCGACCTGCGGCGGTTGGGGTCCGCCGACAAGGTCGGAAGGAGGGGCCGCCCGTCGAGCACCAGACGGCAATGACGTTCTTCTGCGACACGAAACTGTGCTTCGAGCTCCAGGCCACCAACCGCTTCAAGGACCCCGATCTTGCCGATCTCATGAACTACATGCGCAAGCCGAAGAAGGGCAAGGTCCCTCAGAAGATCGCGGAGACCTGGAGACGCATTCAGATGAAGCCCAACGACCCCCGACTGGGGGAAGAGCGGTTCCAGACTGGACACATGATCGCCTGGTTCTGGGACACCGTGGCTCGGTGGATGATGATGCGGGCGAGGAGGGGCGCCGCGTCTCTCGGGCGGGTGCTCTACCTCGTCCAGGCAGCCGACAAGTCCTCGCCCTCGCTGCCCGTGGACTTGGCCGCGAAGCTGGTCAACCGCGTAAACCCGGGCGACACGGGCGGCATTCACGGGATGCTGCCGCTGCACGTGGGCATGCGCGTACGCCTGCTGGAGCACCTGGACCTCGACAAGGGGCTCGTCAAGGACGCCGAGGGCGAGGTCGTGCACGTGGCCATCAACCCCAAGGATGAGGGCGTGGTGGAGAGAGCGAAGGCCGAGGGAGGTCGGGCGTACCTGCGGTACCTGCCGTACGGCGTGTGGGTGCGCATGGACAAGTACAAGGGTGGCCCCTGCGGAAAGAAGCTCAAGGAGCTCGATGACAGCATCGACGCTGAGAACGCGGCGGGCCTCGTCTTCATCGAGCCACAGAGCTCGAGCCAGTTCGACTTCCGCAAGTGCAAGGTCACGCGCACTGGCTTCGTCATTTCCCACGCCGGGGTCCTGACGTCCACTGCCTGCCAGGGCCGCACCATGCACCGCGGAGTCATTGTTGACGCAGGGTGCAAGGATGCGAACGACCTGGACGCTCTGTGGCTGCACCTCTACGTGATGCTGTCCAGGGCGACGACGATAGACAACCTACTGATGGTGCGCGACCCCGGCCTTGACTTTCATGCCCGCGGCCCACCAGCAGACCTTGCGGAGAAACTGCGGAAGTTCAGTTCCCGCACTGCAACATGCAGGAAGGAGGCAGAGAAGTTGGCGCGCGAGCTAGGTCTCGATCGCTTCCTGCACTAGATATAAACAGGTATGATCCTGTGGACAGGCAGCAGGCATGCGCTGACCGAGCTCCTGCAAAAAAACGGTACAGTCTCTTCCTTTCTCCCGCCTCTGTCATCATCGCCGCCCAAGGCCTCCTGTCACCTTATGTAGTCACGCTGCTGCTGCTGCCGCGATGGCTCCTCGCCCCTTGCTATTAGGTTAGTCCTTCTCCTGTCCCTCGTTCCCTCCCCCGTCAATGTTTAAAAAGCCTTGAGACCTACTCCTCGTCTTATCGATTGCTGTTCTGTGAGTCGTGCAACATTACGCATCCCATGTAGGTCGCACTACAAATCGCCGCGCATGCACTGTCACGGTTCCTGCTAATGTTTCCCTACTCATCTTGCCATGTGATGCCATCGGGTTGGGTACGTCGCAGGGTAATCTTTTATCACGTCGATACCCAGGGAGGTTTCGACCCATTCCCCAGGACCGGTTTTTCATCCCGAGTCGTTTCCCATCGGTCCCGGGGCGCAGCGAGGGCCCCCAGAGGCCGAACATAGCAACAAAAAAAACACTCCCGCCATGATTTTCAGTATCGCTATCCTTTCCTCCTGTGCTGATCGCTCGCCGCCGATCCCCTTCCTCTTGCCAGCGCTCGGGCGTCCCCTTCCCGTGCACGTTCCCGCAGAAGGCCCGGAAGTCCCCCGGCCCCCGGAGAAGTGTGCGCCCGCCCCTTCGTCTTGGGCTTGGAGGTTGGGGCAGTGGTCAGAGGCGGAGGAGAAGATTGAGGAGAGGAGGAGGAGGAGGAGGAGAAGGAGGAGGAGGAGGAGGAGGAGGAGGACGACGACGAGCCTTCCCCGAAGGCTTTCTCCCTCTCACCTCACCCTCCCCCTATCGCTCGCCGCCGATGCTGCCCTGCGACCCCCCCTGCGCTCCCGGCGGGCGAGGGGGGGGGGGAGGGGGGGGGCGGCGAGGGGGCCCTGCGGGCCGCCCACGGCGCCGCGGCGGCGGGCGGAGGCACCCGCCCCTCGACCTGCACCTCGGCGGGCGGAGGGGAAGGGGGGACGGGAGGGGCGAGGAGCAGGACGAGGACATCTTCCCCTTCCTCCCCCCTCCTCCTCCTCCGCCTCCTCCTCCGCCTCCTCCTCCTCCTCCTCCCGCCTCCTCCTCCTCCTCCTCCTCCTCCTCCTCCTCCTCCTCCTCCTCCTCATCCTCCTCCTCCTCCTCCTCCTCCTCCCCCTCCCCCTCCCTCCCCACTCCCCCTGCCCTTGTCGATCCTGCGGATCCTTGCGCAGCCATGCCCCTCCAGGCGCAAGGCCACTCCGCACGCGCAGGGCGGCCTCGACTGGCGCGGAAGGGGGACGCAGCGCCCCGGGGAAGACCCCAGGACGTCCACTGACTTTTGTGGTGTGGGCACGTCACGCTCTCCATGGCAAGCCTCTCGAAGCCCAAGTAACCCAGGGCACCCTGGAGGCAACCAGGGTGTTTCTTGGCATGGGCTTCCACTGTATGCCGGGGGGGGGGCAGGTCTGGAGGGTCGGGGGCGCAGTGCGCTCGGGAGGCGTGCCCGATGTGCAGCGTCTGTGTGGGATCCGCTGGCCGCCGGGGGCGACGCGTCGACACCCTCAACGCTGCGCCGCGGACCAGACAAGAAGGCTGTCAGGCTCCTGCGCGCAGGTCCATAGAAAGGCAGGGAGCCTGGCCGGGGAACATGCTCGAGTCCCTCCCTGATCCTTCGGCTGCCTGGGAGCCCGCACTCTCGGCAGCCAGGCCCCCGGGAGAACGTGAGAGGGGGTGCGTGCCTTCTCAGAAGGCTCGGAGGTGGGGGGCCTCTGAGAAGTTGTCGGAGCCTTCTCCGAAGACACAGGAAACCTTCCAGACGGCGCGAAGACTTCTGAGAAGCCTCGCCGCCTTCCGACAAGGCCTCCCCCTTTGCACTTCCCCCCCCTCGCTCGCCGAGGACTCTTGCCCCAAACCCCCGACGTCATGATTTGTTCATCACGTCGACACCCTGAGGCTTCGACCCATTCCCCAGGGCCGGTGTTTCATCCCGAGTCGTTTCCCGACGGCCCCGGGGCAGAGGCCGAACGTAGCAAAAAAAGCTCCCGCCATGATTTTCGGTATCGCTATCCTCTCCTCCTGTGCTGAGCGCTCGCCGCCGATCCCCCTCCTCTTGCCAGCGCTCGGGCGTCCCTTCCCCGTGCACGATTCGGTCTCGTGCGTGTCTTTTGCTCGCGGGATGATCCAGGGCCGCTTAGCACACGCCGATCGTCGGGGTCAGGGTGTTTTTTCCTCCCTTGACATCCCGCGTTCGTCCGGCCCGAGGAGTAGGAAGAGTAGGAAGAGGAGGAGGAGGAGGCGGAGGAGGAGAAGGAGGCGGAACTCCATCGACAGACTCGCCCGCAGCACCGTGCGGCTCGAGCGAGGAGGGCTCCCGGCTCCTCGGCCGTGCGGGCCCGCTCCTCGATGGTGATCTCCGACACCAGGGGGAGGAGGAGGAGGAGGAGGAGGAGGAGGAGGAGGAGGAGGAGTAGGAGGAGGAGGAGGAGGAGGAGGAGGAGGAGGAGGAGGAGGAGGAGGAGGAGAGGAGAGAGGAGGAGGAGGAGGAGGAGGAGAGGAGGAGGAGGAAGGAGCAGAGAGGAGGAGGAGGAGGAGGAGGAGGAGGAGGAGATGCACACGTCCGAGCGATGCTGAGTCCTCCGGCCGCCTGGGAGTCTGCGCAGGCGGCCCGTGCGGGGGCGCCTCGCGGGCGCAGTGGCCCGAGCAGGCGCACCCTCCTGCAGCCCCAGGGGGCGGCGCAGTCCCTGCACCAGATCCCCCTCCTCCTCCTCCTCCTCCTCCTCCTCCTCCTCCTCCTCCTTCCCCTCCTCCTCCTCCTCCTCCTCCTCCTCCTCCTCCTCCTCCTCCTCCTCCCCCTCCGTCCTCTTCCTCCTCCTCCTCCTTCTCCTCCTCCTCCTCCCCCGAGGTCCAGAGCTTATGGCTGGGATGCATCGGGGATCGACCCAGACAGCGCTTTGGCCACTTGGGCTTGCCCAAGGGGTTCTGACTTGGTCAAAGGTTGGTGCCTCCTATTACTACCTTGCCCCTTGTTCGGAAGTGCTTCGGGTTCCTAGGGTTCTTCGGCTTCCCCGCCCCCGGTGCCTCCTATTTCCCCAACGAAGCTTGCCTAAGGGGTTCTTATTTGGTTAAAGGTTGGTGCCTCCTATTGTTACTTTGCCCGTTCCCCGGAGGTTCCTCGGGTTCCCAGCCCCCGTCGCCTCACGTTCTTGCGATGCCAAGCAATGCCAAGGAATGCCACGCAATGCAAAGCAATGCCAAGCAATGCCAAGCAATGCCAAGAAATACCAAGCAATGCCAAGCAATACAAAGCAATGCAAAGCAATGCCAAGCAATGCCAAGCAATGCCAAGAAATACCAAGCAATGCCAAGCAATACAAAGCAATGCAAAGCAATGCCAGGAAATGCCAAGCAATGCGAAGCAATGCCCAGCAATGACCAGCAATGCCAAGCAATGCCAAGCAATGCCAAGCAATGCCAATCAGTGCTAAGCAATGCTAAGCAATGCCAAACAATGCCAAGCACTGCGCCCACGCAGTAGCAAACTTTCCCCCAATCGGGATCGCGCAGTAATCATTCGTTTTCGTTTTGTTGTTGGTTTCCCCAATTTCAATCCGCCTGTGCCGCAACACGACATCGGCACGAAAACGGCTTATGACATCGCCGAAACACTGTTCTGGTCAAGCCCTGCTGTGATCCAGAGCTCATGGCTGGGATGAGCCCGCCGTGCCAAAGAGAGGAGTCGCTGAACCCTGTAGCTCGGCACTTCGTGCATCTGAAACTGCCCCTCCACGTCGTGCCTGCCACTTGAACGGCTTGCCCATTCCGATCACAGACTTACCAAAGGGGGGTCATGCTTGAAACGGGAGGGGCCTTGCCTGTCTGAACATCGGGAAGACCCCTACCGATTAGCACCTCCCTGAAACAGGTAATGTCCTTGCTGAGATCTGATATGGCCGATTTCGTGAACCCTGAATCCAAACATGTTGCCGTCTCTTGGGGGCGCATCTTTTACTTCCGCCGCCATCCGCCAGCCTTGCGCCGGCTTCCGCCAACGGAGACGGCCTCGTTTTATTTCCGCCGCCTTCCGCTGGCCTTCCGCCGCCTTCCGCCGAGGAAGCGATGGCAACTCCTTCGATCCCCGAAGGCAAGGCCATTTTTGGAACGCTCACTATCTGCGCACTTCAATGTTTAGAGCGATCGCTGAGGCAAGGACTCCTTCCCCACATTTTGCTGGCGCGACTGGTAAAAACAGATCGACTAAGCACCGGCCCAGATCCGAACCCAGTCCCCCGCCCCGTTCGGCCAAATTTCGGAATCCATACTGAGAAACGACGCTGGCAATCTGATATCTGAGCACTCCAGTGCTTAGAGCGATCGTTGAGGCAAAGACTGCAAGGATGCGTTCGTGCACCGCGCTTTGCAGGGCCACCAGCGAGATCGTTTCCCCTCCAGGCCGAGTGCGGGGCTAGCCTTCAGTGTGGACAAGCAGCGAGACCAAGATGTGACTCTATATCTCATGCACGCTACGGTCGGACCTAGGACAGAAACACATCCTTTCAAGAGCATGAGACTCTCCGCTGGCCAAAACACGCAAAACCATCAGATCACTCGAGGGTACCCTCCCCCAGGATGCACAAGAGCATGGGACAAACACGAATAACGCTAGGGTACCCTCCCCGGACCGACCTCGATCTTAGACCTCGGTCTGGCCTATATCCCACCAGCCATTTAGGGCGTGAGCGGTTTAGAGAGTTTCCTCTTCCAACCCCCTCTTTACCCTGCGGGGAAGGGTTTAACCCTCTCCTTCCCCCCCGCCTGGGTCTGCACGTGGGGGGCTCGCGAGGTGTCACAGGGTGTTTTTCTGGCCTCGGCGAGGGAACCACCAAAATTGTTGTTACTAAGGTGTTGGCCAAGTGTTGGCCTTCTGGGGGTGGGGGGAGGGGGGATCTAATTGGGGAGTTCCCCTCTGTTGATCGATCTTTTCCAAGATGGCCCCCGAGGCTCCCAAGGGTGCCTCAAGACGGCTCCGAGAGGTGCCCAGGCGAAGGGTGCCCAAGAGGCCCCCAAGAGGCACCCAAGAGGCACCCAAGAGGCGAGGCCCCCGAGAGACCCGGAAGATGCCCCAAGAGGCGCCCCAAAGGCTTTCAAAACGCCGCAAGAGGCCCCTGGGACTGCCAAGGAATTCCCGAGCCACCCCAAGATGACTCCACGAAGCTCTCGTCAGAAATCCGAAGAGACTCCGAGAGGTATCCAAGAGGCTTCTGGTCTTTCTGTTCGCCCTCCTCCTCCTCTTCTCATTAATCCGCCTGTTCCTCCTCCTTCCTCCTCCCTCCACAATCACACAATATGAATACGAATCTCCTCTCCCCCCTGGTGACGTCCGGGAAATATTCAGCCCACCTCCGCGCGCTGATTTTTCACACTCAAGATTCCCGGGAGTTGGGGCTTTTCGCTTGGGTTTGTTTCAAAAACCTGCTCTCGCTGAAACGCTGGCCTCATTTTCGGGCTACCGCTTGTTCCGAATCGTGCTCTCGCTGCAGCGCTGGCCTCATTTCCGAGCTTCCGCTCGTTCCGAACCGTGCTCCCGCTGGAGCGCTGGCGTCATTATTGTCAGCGCCATTCCACGGCATGGTTTTCGGTCTTTCCAAATAGGCACCAAAATCTAGAACATGCCCCACCCCCGCAACAAAAAACATCAGAAGTGATTCCACGTTCAGTGTCGGTTCGTTGAATTTTTCGGCCGCAGAAGCCCCCCCATCACTTTGGGGCGTTGCCACGACATACTATGTCAAGCGACGCGTCCTCCGAATCGTGCTCCCGCTGTGGCATTGGCCTCTTCTCCACTCCTCCGCTCGTTCCGAACCGTGCTCCCGCTGCAGTGCTGGCGTCGTTGTGTCCAGCGCCATGCCACGGCATGGTTTTCGGTCCGTCCAACTGGGCACCAACATCTGAAGAATGCCCCCCCCAAACAACCATCGGAAGTGATTCCACATTCGGAATCGATTCGTTGAGTTTTGCGCCGCAGAAGCCCCCCCCCCACGCTTTGGGGCGTCGCCACGCCATGCTATGTCAGGCTACGCGTTGATCTTCACCACCATGCTATGCCGTGTAATGTTATGCCCTGCTACGACATCTGACTGTGTGCATTGGAGATCTCCGCCATGGTAAGGGATGGGATGGAGAGGTAGGACGTCAGATCTGACGCGAGTGCACCTAGCTTGCCCCACTCCCCCTTTCCCTCCTCCTCCTCCTCCTGCTCCTGCTCCTCCTCCTCCCCCTGCTCCTCCGATTCCTCCTCCATCCTCCACCCTCTTGGAGCATGACGTATTACCCGGCCCATTCTGCCACTGCGTGCTGCATCACACCACTGATCATGGCAACTCGTCTGGGCACCATTCCTGGATGGGCTGATGAGTTTACGCGAAGCGTCTAGAATACGTTCGCAAACCTGTGCCTTGGACTCTATCCCAGATCTGGACCCAAAGCTCGGCAAACGCAACCTCACTCAGATCAGCTTCGGGCCCGCGGGCCCAGACGTCCAGGACAGCCCGACAGTCAGAGTACACCTAGATCTGAGGGGCAACGCCGACCAAGGTCAACGCCACGAGGAGGGTATACAATTCTTCTGTCCCTGCTTCGTGTACTGGGTGAAAGGTCCGAACGCACTACCCGTAAGCATACTGGTGTCGTCCATTGGCGCGGCTGTCCAACCTGCGCGTGCCGCTCACCAAGAACTGTAGTCGAAACCCCAATTGTCGACGCACAGCTTGGGTCCGAGCAGGCCTCCGAACGGTACCTTCTCCCAGCGCCAGCCTTTCGACGTCGAGGGCATTGGCCAGTCGTGGTCGGGGCCAGCTGCGAGCGCTCGGGTCGAGAGGAGCTTGTGCTCCGAGCGGGCCTGGCCTTGTGACACACACTGGGGCATGCCGAAGCCCCCGCGGTCAAGGAGGAACCCGTCGCACCTGGAGAGCCTGTACCGCTCGCGTTGCACATCCGTGAAAAAATCCGTGTGTCGCGGAACCAAACACCCTGGGTCGGGTGTCCTCCGGCAGCGACATCGCACAAACATGCAGCAGCTGTGTTCCCGTTGGCCTTCCTGAGCTCCATCGGGGTGTAGAGCGCGGGGCCCAACGTGGGAGGCGCGATGCTGTGTGGGTCCTCTGGATCTGGGGCCCACGTGCGGGATCCTCTTGTCGAACACGTGCAAATCTAGAGCAACTCGTCGACAATCATTCCCATGCGTCCTGGCTCCTGAAAAGCGGGCCGAAACGATCCAGCATAGCCCATGCCGCACTAGCCGGACTCCGAACCGTAGAGCAGGGCCTGGACTCCTGAGTGGGTAAGCGCTGATTCATGAGCTCATGATGCGCAGGGACCCAAGACTGCTTGACTGTCTGCTGCCACATGTTGGGTGGGGGGGGCTGGCCTGGAACACTGGGTCGAGGCGGTCCGTGGTGCTCACGAGGAGCTGAAGCGTCCTGGACCCACCTCGTGTCTTGCCGAAGGTCGACTGGCCTATGACAAAATGCAATATCATCAATGTCGACGTCGGCGCGTGAATCGCTGGAACGTCTCACGCGTTTCGTGGCCCCATAGGGAACTCCACCGACGGAACAAGTGGCTGCTTTCGCATGCGCCCACCAGACAAACTTTGGTACACCCCTTACACGTTTCGTGGCCCTATAGGGAGCTCCTCTGAATGCGGTGCATACAACGGCGGTGCTCACAATTGCATGTGGTTGGGTCCTTCGCCAAGCTAATTTTGCGCCCTCCGAGAGCTGTACCTCTGAGTCCTCCTCTGGGGCTCGAGCGAAACCGTGTTTTCCGTCCTCATGTTGTTCGCGTTTTCCCTCGGTCTGTCTTTGTTCCGCCATTTGCCTCAAGACAAGATCAGAATGAAGACGGTCAACAACATCGCCAAACACTCGTTCAGTTCGCGCCCTGTCCTCCTCAGCCTCTCTCCCCCTCCAGTCCCCCCTTCCCGAAGCAAACGGGCCCGGGAGGGGTCCTGGACCCCGGGGTCGTCCACCAGGACCAGCTCTCGGCGGCGAGCCCCGGGAGGAAGCGAGAAGGGGCGGGCCTTCTCAGAAGGCGCGGAAGTCCCCCAGCCTTCTTAGCACATTTTTCTGAGCCTTCCGCGGGGACGCAAGAAAAACAACTTCTCAAAAGGCCGGCGTGCTGCTGCGAAGCCCCGCCGCCTTCTGAGAAGGCCTTCTCCTTCTCCTTCTCGCTTCCACCCCAGGCGCGCCGCCGAAGCTCATCATCCTGTGGTGGGCTTGTTTTCCACCGCCACCACCGTAGGTAGGAGGGGGAGGGGGTCCTCCTCCTCTTCCTCCTCCTCCTCCTCCACCTCCTCCTCCTCCTCCCCCTCCTCCTCTTCCTCCTGCTCCTGATTCTCCACCTCCTTCCACCCTCTACCTTATGGTGGTGGTGGTGGAGGAAAACAAGCCCATCAATTTGTTGACGGTCCTGGGGCCCGTGGACGGCCCCGAGGGCCCGAAAATGGGGAACACCCTCCGGGCCCATTTCCCGCAGGACCCGTGGACCCGATTGGGGACCTCCCCCCCGCATACAGAACCCAACCTTCGGCAAAGGACGCTAAACGCGTCGTCGACTACGCCCAAGAGCGCGGCCGACTGTAGTTACTCGGAGCGCGCAACCAGGCATCCCTGCTAAGAATGCCCCAGATATTATCAAGTTCGAGGCTCCAGGGGTGACAATGAAGATTTGCCTGGCAAGTTTCAAAATAAAAGGCGCAACGCACTAACTGAAGAGGAGGGGGAGGGGCAGGAGCATGAGGATGAGGAGGTAGGGCTTGCGAGAGAGCGGGATCGAGACGCGAAGGCGGCTGATTATCTTCGCGCCCCCGCGGGTGACCTGGACTGCATGGCGACCGCTCTCCCCACCCTGGGGAGACTAGAAGGTACTGATGCCGCTCCGCTACTCCCCGGACCTCTCCAGGGATGCGCTCTGACCAGAATTTCGAGGCAAATCCGGCGGTGGCGATGAGGGCCTCGAGGAGGCCCCCAAATTGGCGGCGCGCGCACATGGGGTCGGGGGAGGTGGGAAGGCTTCTGAGAAGCAGGCTGCATCTTACCAGTCGCGGGCCTTGTATCTATATAGATCAGGCCCGCGCCTTTTAAGAAGCAGGGGTGCTCCTAAGAAGCCTTCCCCCTCCCCCTACACCCCTTCTGCGCGTGGCCAAACAAGGGTACTGTTTCCTCCTCCGAGCTCCCCCGCCGAGGGCCGCACCTTTCTTCTGGCTGCACCAGGCTCAGCATGCACTCGGTCTTCTCGGACGCCTCGAGGTAGGAACATGGAACAGCGACACCAACACACCACCAGGGATCACCAGCGGGAGGAGCCAGGGAGGGTTGCCCCTGCTGGTGTGGTCCACCCCTCTCGCTCGAGACATCCCCTGTCCCTAGCTCGGGGAGGCATCGTAGACCTCCTCGCTGGAGGTGGGTCCCTGGTGGTGTTGGTGTCGCTTCGCCTCGATCGGCTGGACGCGAGAGTGCTCCTTGGGCACGAGGGACCTTGGGTGCGCGCCTTTCGGTGGCCGCGGGCAGGCCAAGCCCGAGCGCGCAAGACGCTGCCATCGCCAGTCGCTTGGTCATCTGGGGGCCCCAGTGCGCCCGCACCAAGTGCCACTCGGGCGCAAGGCGATCCTCCTCCTCCTCCTCCTCCTCATCATCCTCCTCCTCCTCCTCCTCCTCCTCCTCCTCCTCCTCCTCTCCTCCCTCCTCCCTCCTCCTCCTCGCTCCTCGCTCCTCCTCCTCCTCCTCCTCCTCCTCTTCGCTCCTCCTCCTCCTCCTCCTCCCTCCTCCCTCCTCCTCCTCCTCATCGCTCCTCCTCCTCCTCCTCCTCCTCCTCCTCCTCCTCCTCCTCCTCGCTCCTCCTTCTCGCTCCTCCTCCTCCTCCTTCTCCTCCTCACTCCTCCTCCTCCTCCTCCTCCTCCAGCAGCCGCGGCGGCAGCGGCGCGGGCGCGGCGGGCCGACGGCAAGCGTGCACGCACCGCGCGGGCGGCCGCGGCCACCCCCCTCGGCGCAGCACGCCGCGGCTCGCTCGGGCGCTGCGGCCCCTCGCCGGGGCGCCCCGTCCTCGACGAGGGCTTTCGGGGCGCACGGAGGAGCAGGAATGCCAGATGTCCTTCTCGGAGGCGCGCGCGTCCGACCCGAACATATAATGTAGTATACCCCAGCTTCTAGCACATCGTTTCCCGAACGGTGCGGCCCGAACGCGCTCGCCGTGACGCATTCACTGGAAGAGCTCTTGGTGCACGCGTCGCCCCGGGGGGGGAGGGCGACGCACATATGGTATGAAGATGTCGGGGTGACGCCGAGCTCTGCTGGAAGAAGATCGGGCGACGCCTAACTGGCCCCTGGCAAACCACCCCCTTCCGTGACGTCGCCCTCGCCCTTCAGGCTTCCCTCGGGCCGCACACATCCGCCTCGGGGCGAGGCGAGGGGCACGTCACGGAAAAGGGCTGGTGTGCTGGGGGTCGGCTGGGCCGCCCCTGAGAAGGAGCGCGACCGCAAAGCTCGCCTCGACCGCCTTGGACGCCCGGAAAGGATACGGGAAAAAGGGGGGCTGATGCACAGCAACACATGTTGTCCGAAACTTCCCTCTGGCCGCACACATCCGTCTTGGGGCGAGGCGAGGGGAACGTCACGGAAAGGGATGGTTTGCTAGCTGTCCGGTAGGCCGCCCCTGAGAAGGAACGCGACCATAAAACTTGCCTCGACCGCTTTGGACGCCCGAAGTACGGGAAAACAGGGGCTCGATGCACAGCAACACATGTTGTCCGACACCGGCAGCGGCCGCCATCGGGCAGACGGCCTTCTGTCTCAAGTGGACAATGACCGCGGCGACGCTGACAGGGAGTTTTGTTCAAAAAGGATAAGGAATTCTGAAATTCTGACAAACTTCGTACCCATTCTTTCCGTACCCATGTCGATCGTACCGAACCGCTGTGCGAATCAAACGGTCGCCAGACTTTGCACACTACAAGAGCCGACCTGCGATGGCCGAACTCATGCAATGAGCCGTGGCCTTAAGTCGGGCCTGTCCCCCTACAGGGGGATTTTCGACGAAAAGTAAAAAATACCCCAAACATAATCAAACAATAGTCCGAAAATAGTCAGAGGACTATTTTTTGAGCATGTTTTAACCTTCTTGGGGTATGTTTAGGGTATTTTTAATTTTTCGTCGAAAATCCCCCTGTAGGGGGATACGCCCGACAGAACCGTGGCCAGAAAGAGGAACGAGCATGCTGAGCCCAGTCCTCGACGAGGATGTAGCGACAAGGCGAGGGACGCGAAGGGCTGGGATGATCAGGGGCAGGAGGAACAGGAGGAGGAGGAGGAGAAGGAGGGAGGAGGAGGAGGAGGAGAGGAGGAGGAGGAGGAGGAGGAGGAGGAGGAGGAGGAGGAGGAGGAGGAGGAGGAGGAGGAGGAGGAGGAGGAGGAGGAGGAGGAGGAGGAGGAGGAGGAGGAGGAGGAGGAGGAGGAGGAGGGGGGAGGGGGGGGGGGCAGGGCGGGACGGACTCTGGACGATTGTGGGGAGAGTTGCGCAATTTTCTCGGTGTCAAGGGTGTTTCGCGCTGCCCCCCGCGGGGGCGCTCCTCCGCCAAGTCTCTGCGGCGGCATGGGTGGCCGCAGCGAACTCACTGAACGCAACAACGCCCAAGGCCAGGCTAACGGCTATGTTGCTTAACGGTGATGTTGGGAACCAACTTGTAGGAAGTCACGGGCCACACTTTCTTACACCTCCAACCTGCGAGTGGATCGAGCGATCACGACACAGCGAATGGAAGGAAGACGCGGGCCACGTGCTCCCACACCACCGAAACCTACGTCGCCGTTGCCTACACCGCCGTTGGCCCGTCTACGGACAACGCTTGCCTTCAGCGAGGGACGCGAAGTGGCGAAGTGCGGGGATGGACGGGGGGGCCCAGGGCAGAACCGCACAGGGACGGAGCGACGGGGTGAACGGGGGCACAGGGGATGGCCAGGGCGGAGCGGGGCAGAACACTGGAGGCCTCCTGGATGGGGTCCGAGCAGATGGGGTCGAAGGATCGCGCCGCACGGTCAATGCATCGCCAATGTATCGGCGATGCATCGACGATGCATCGCCGCCGTCGGCGACGCATCCGCGACGTCGGCGTGGGGAAACTCGGGTTCCACATCGAGCCGCATCGTCGATGCATCGGCGATGCGGCGCGACCCTTCGACACCATCTACTCGGACCCCATCTAGGAGGCCCAGAGACAAGGATTACACTCGTCACCACTCCCCGTAACAACAACAACTGGGCTTTGATCAACCAGGATGTTGGCGCACCCAGCAACTCTGCAGACGCGGGCCGAGACATCCCCCACTCCTCGTTCTCTCCGGGTGGATTTGGCAATGTCCTGGCTTGCAGTGTCCTGGTCTCCGCAGCCCTGAGCCCCTTCTCCCCGGACCCCAGACGTCATGATTGGAGCAGGTGTTGTTCAGCTGACTTGCATGGCGTTCGACAACCCCGCCCCCCCTCCCGCCCCTCTTCAAGCGAATACTAGCGCGCAAGTGCCTTTCGACTTGCATGATTTCTGCACGTGCAAGTCGTTTGCGGCTTGCTTGCATCGACTTGCGTGCACGTCATGCAAGTAAACTTGGCCGAAGTCTGAAAAGAACAGGCTCCCAGACCCCCGACTTCATGATTCATGATTGTGTCAGAACATCAACCCACACAATTCTGGATCCATTCCCTAGGACCGGCTTCTCATCCTGAATCATTTGTTTGACGGTCCCGAGGCTCGGTAAGGGCCCCCGGAGGCTGAGAGCAGCTTCCTGGCCCGAGAGGGTCTGGGCCCTCAGCCTTCCCGTCTGACGCCTCTCTCTCCAGAGGGCGCGGCCAGGGGGATTCTCCGCCCACCTCTGAGCTCCGGCGAGCCGAAGCTAGCGTGCTGGGTGGGCCGCGGCTTGGCGGCGAGCGAGGGGTAAGTGAGAAGGAGATGGCCTTCTCAGAAGGCGGCGCGACTTCTCAGAAACCCTCGCGCCTTCTGAAAGGTTTTCTGTGTCTTCGGGGAAGTCCTTGAGAACTTCTCAGAAGGCCGGGTGGCTTCCGAGCCTTCTGAGAAGGCCCGCCCCTCCTCACTTCCCCCCCTCGCTCGCCGCCGAGCGGCTCCTTCGCCCCTCGTTGCGAAGGGGGGGCAGTGACCCGCGCCTCCTCGGAGAGAACAAGACCGTCACTGTCCCCCTCTCCCCCTTCTTTCTCCCTGGGCTGCGGCCCGCCCCGCAGGGCCGAGTCCTAAGGGACAATACCCCCCCGCCCTGACGCAGATGTCGGCACACGGCGCGCGGTGGCCGCTACCCCGCGGGGTACAAGAAGCCACGGATAGCTCAACGGGTAGCTCTCCCTGTCCGTTCCCGTGTCTTGCCATGGCTCTGCCGTGCATGCCCTGTGCAGTAGTCAATGCTCTTGCGTGGACCTTCTTGCCGGAGGATCCAAGGTGTTCCGCGATGGTCCCCGCCAAAGAAAAGACGCACACGTCCGAGCGAGGTCGAGGCGTCCCCCTCCCCCTTCATTCGACCTCGCCGTCCCCTCCCCTCCCCAAACGCGTCACCCCCTTTGCCTTGTTCTCTCATTTCATGCAGGAAGAATGCTACATACTAGGATTCAGATAGTTCCCCCCTCCCCCTCCCCAAATCCCCTTTGCCGTGTTCCCTCGTGTCATCCAAGAGGAAATGCGACATCCTGGGATTCAATGTTAAAAGCTGCCGCCAGGAAGTCGGACTTATATCACCGTTGACTTTCCTTCATGCCGGGGGCGCACCCCTATTCTTCCCAAGACGAAGGCAAGATGAGGAATAGTCCGGATGATGATACATCGGGAATCTCTGTGAGCAAGCGGGTCGGGAGGATGCATGGGGCGCATGGCAAAATAAAGACTTGCTGCGCGGGCCACGATACGCGACATCAGCCGTAGTTCCCGAAGTGGCGGTGTGGTGTCAGATGAAGGGTCCGAGGGACACACACACATAAATACACACAAATCCCAGGACTCCCCATATTTGCTGTGTTTCTTGGATGTTCGTCTTCCCCCCCCCCGCACTTCCCCTATGTTCCTTCTATTTTCTAGCGAATCGACGATCAATTGTGCCTGTGTGCCTTTTTCCCCCTACTGATCAGAGTGGCTTCCAGGTCGGCTGGCTACCGAGGCCCTGCTGGGGCCACCGCACCAGCGGGGGGGTCTGAAACCCGAGGGGGGCCGCGGGAACCACGCCTCAGGAAGGTTTCGGCACTACGTCGCTGTCTTCCCACCGGCTCCTCCTCCTCCTCCTCCTCCTCCTCCTCCTCCTCCTCCTCCTCCTCCTGTTCCTCCTGCTCCGTCTCCTTCTCCTCCTCCACGCCTCGGGAAAGGAAAGTTTGGGCGCTGCGCCGCTGTCTTCCCAGGGGCGCCGCGGCCGTTCCAGAGCGCCCTGTAGAACCTCCCGAGAGCGTCCTGGAACGCCCTGGGGCCACTCGTCCTCAGCCTGGGCCCGCCGGGCCTCCCCCCCCTCCCTCCCGTCCCTGCTGCGCCGCCTCTGGACGCGGGCGTGCCCGCAGCACCGCACCTTTTCGGCGGGAGGCCACGGTGCTCCAGCGCTTGCCTCCTCCGACTTCGGCCAGATTTCGCCAGAGGGGGAGGAGGAGGAGGAGGAGGAGGAGGAGGAGGAGGAGGAGGAGGAGGAGGAGGAGGAGGAGGAGGAGGAGGAGAAGTAGGAAGAGGAGGAGCAAGACGAGGAGGAAGAGGATGAAGGAGGAGGGGGTGCCAGACGAGGAGGCGGAGGAGGAGGAGGAGGAGGAGGAGGAGGAAATGGAGCTGGACGAGGATGCGGAGGAGGAGCAGGAGGACGAGCAAGAGGAGGAGGAGGAGGAGGAATAATAATAATAATAATGGTAACGCGGAGAAGGCGGGGAAGGTCCAGAGCCTTGAGCGTTAGCCCGACGCACGGGGCGTCGTTCTCGGGCAGGACCGCCTCCTTTCTGTCCTGGGCGCTGGCATGCGGCCTTCTCCCCCGCCCTTCGGCGGAGGAACAATAGCACGATGCAAGAGGAGGAACAGTGCGAGCAGTATAGTTAGACCGTACACTAAGGACGCTCGGTAAGGATGCAAGGGCCGTGGAATGCCATGTCGACACTTCGCGAGCGGGGCGCGGCCGGCAAGCGGCCCAGGATGGGCCGAAGGGGAACGATGCAAGGGCAACCTTGGAACATCGCCCATCCTTCCCATGTGGGTTGACGGTATGACGAGCATGGGAGGATTGATAAAGGTGATGAGGCATATGAGGCACGATAACAAAGGGTGAGGGTGTGGAGGTGGAGGAGAACGGAAAGGAGAACAAGGTGGATAGAGTTGGAGACGAAGAAGATAAGGACGCATGACGGAGAAAAGGAGGATGAGAGGAGGCGAAGGAGGAACACAATATTGTGAAGGATGAAGATGACATGAATGAGGGGAATAGGATGAAAGAGGCGCAGGAAGCGAAGACAGATGAGGAGTGCGAGCGGGAGGTAGCAGAGAAGCAGGGGTGGGGAGAGGGGAACATGGGAAAGATATGGAACCGACCGATGAAGACATTTTGACATTTGATGGGTTGAGTGTCAGAACCCGGCAGCCCAAGCGGATGATGCACGACA
Organism: Prorocentrum cordatum; assembly: GCA_963575745.1. Lineage (NCBI taxonomy): Eukaryota > Dinophyceae > Prorocentrales > Prorocentraceae > Prorocentrum > Prorocentrum cordatum. The sequence continues at coordinate 49,564 of CAUYUJ010014854.1, read as the reverse complement.
CTACTACCACTGCTACGACTGCTGCTGCTACTGCAACTAACGATGAGGGAACACATAGGACAAGTATGATGATGGTGGAGATGATGACGATGATAAGGATGAGGATGATGATGCTGATGATGACGGTGGTAATGATGATGACGATGGCGATGGCGGTGGTGATGATGATGACGATGATGATGCTGATTCTGATGACGGTGGTACGGATGAGGCTGGTGATTAGTATGATGATGATGATGCTGCTGATGCTGCTGATGATAATAATGGTGGTGATGCGGTGGATTGGTGGGATGATGATGACGATGATACTGATAATGTTGATGATGCCGATGCTGACGATGCTGATGATGATGATGCTGATGATGATAATGATGATGATGATGATGATGCAGATGATGATGATGATGCTGATGATGATAATGATGATGATGATGATGATGATGATGATGATGATGATGATGATGATGATGATGATGATGATGATGATGATGATGATGATGAGTATCAGGAAGAGGGGGGAATCTGCAGGGGGAGGGGGGGCGGACGGTGAGGCTCGGGGGAGGAAGAAGGACGATGATGACGAGGAGGATAACGTGATGAGGACTCATCAAGGTGAATACTACAATCATGGCTGAATCTGCCGAGAGACAGCAGGTGAAAGAAGGGGAGGAGAAGAAGGAGGAGGAGGAGGAGGAGGAGGGGGCAGATGAAGATGACCAGGAGCAGGAGGATGAGCAAGCAGAGGGGGTGCGACAACGCTATGCGTCGAGTGCGCGTGGGCTTGGCCATCTTTGTCATTGACGGGCCGCAGAAGGTCACGCGAGTTCGGGGCGATGGCCTGCGCCACCAGCCATACGCACAACACGCCTGGGCATGGTGCGAACACACATAGGGCGAGTGTCGGATCTACTGGACATGTAACATCGGGTTATAGCAAGAGGCGAGCTTGTGCCATGATGGTTACCACTACAGAAGAGGATCCTGAGGGATGAGGATGATGACGAGGGAGGAGGGAATATGGAGAAATGAATGAAAGCGGAAGGACGAGGCGCGGAAAGAAGGGGGGGACGGGGAATGGTAACAAAGAGGGCAGGGCGAAGGAGAAGGCAGCGGAGGATGAGGTGGTAGAGTGTGATTGGGATCTTGGAAGGAGGTGCAGCATGATGAGGAGGCCCTCCTCCTCCTCCTCCTCCTCCTCCTCCTCCTCCTCCTCCTCCTCCTCCTCCTGCTCGCCCCCTCCCCCTCCTCCTCCTCCGCCTCCTCCTCCTTCTCCTCCTCCTCCTTCACAATTGAAAATTCTGAATACTACGCTCTTCTCTCCCCTGACTCTGTGGGGAAGATGTTCGGCCCTCTCTGCGTGCTATCTCCTGGTATTGGGTCCTCGTTTTGAGGGGACGGTGCCCCGCGATCTCCTCTTCTCCTCCTCACCCTCCTCCCTCCCCCTCTTTCCCTCCTCCCTGCGTTGCACCCACCCAGTACAGCGTGTCGTGGCCCCATAAGGAGCTCCACCGGTACACCCAATGGGACCGCCCGCATGCGTCCCACACACCCAGTACACCGTTTCGTGGCCCCCTCATCCCTCCCCCCTGCGTTTCACTCGCCCAGTATAACGTTTCGTGGCCCCATAGGGAGCCCCAACGAATCCCCCAGTGGGACCGCCAGCATGCGTACCACACACTCAATTTGGCATTTTCGCCCACCCAGTGCAGCACTTCGTGGCCCCATAGGGAGCTCCACCGAAGCCCCCAGTGGGACCGCCCGCATGCGTCCTACACACCGGATTTGGCATTTCCACCCACGCAGTTTCGCGCTTCGTGGCCCCATAGGGGGTTCCACCGAAGACCCCAGTTGGACCGCCCGCATGCGCTCCACACGCCCAATTTGGCACTTGCATCCACCCAGTACAACGCTTCGTGGCCCCATAAGGAGCTTCACCAAAGCCCCCAGTGGGACAGCCCGCATGCGTCCCCCCCCCCACACACACACACAGACACATAGACAGACAGACACACACACACACATACAGACACACACACACACAGACAAACACACACACACACACACACACCCACACTCACACACCCACACACACCCACACACCCACACACCCACACACCACACACACAGACGCACGCACGCACGCACGCACGCACGCACGCACGCACGCACACACGCACCCACACACACACACACACACACACACACACACACACACACACACACGCGCGCGCGCGCGCGCACACGCACACGCACACGCACACGCACACGCACGCGCACGCGCGCACACACACACGCTTTCGCATATTCACCTGCCCAATACAACGTTTCGTGGCCCCATAAGGAGCCCCAACGAAGCCCCCAGTGGGACCGTCCGCATGCGCCCCCCGCACCCATTTTGGCATTTTCACCCACCCAGTACAGCGCTTCCTGGCATCACCGGGAAATCCACCGAAGCCCCCCGTGGGACCGCCCGCATGCGTCGCGTCCTACATACACCCAATTTGGCGTTTTCACCCACCAGTGCAGCGCTTCGTGGCCCCATAAGGGAGCTCCACCGAAGCCCTCAGTGGGACCGCCCGCATACGTCCCACACACCCAATGCAGTTCCATTTGCCCAGTACAGCACTTCGTGGCCCCATAGGGAGCTACACCGAAGCCCCCAGTGGGACCGCCCGCATGCGTCATACATGCAATCAATTTGGCATTTCCACCCGCGCAGTACAACGTTTCGTGGCCTCGAGCTCCACCGAAGCCCCCAGTGGGACCGCCCGCATGCGTCCTACACACCGGATTTGGCATTTCCACCCACGCAGTTTCGCGCTTCGTGGCCCCATAGGGAGCTTCACCGAAGATATTCACACTTGCGGTACCCACAACTGCATATGGTTGGGTCGTTCGCCTGGATAATCTTTTACACACATAATGTGGAGACATTGAACTCCTTTTGTGTTTGTACACTCCTATTAGTTCCCGGTTCAAATGAAGGGGCCCTGGGACACACAGATAAATACACACAAATAAAAGGATTCCCCATATTTTCCTGTATTTTCTGGGTTTCTGTCTTCCCCCCCACTTCCCATATTTTCCCATATTTTCATAGGAATCGACGATTCATTGTGTCTGTGTGTTTCTTTCCCTCCTGATCAAAGTGGTGCTCCCGCTGCAGCGTGGGCCTCGTGTTCGGATCGGCGCTGTGCTCCCGTCGCTCAAAAACTGCGGTCTCGCCCCAGCGCGGTCCACTAGTTTGGGCCCGAGTCTTGTTTCCTCTGTGTGGTCCCCCCAATTTCCCATCCTCCGCCTTCTTCTGGTCCTCCTACTACTCCCACTCGTTTCACTCTGATTCCTGCTGCAACTGGTCGTCCTCGTCCTCCTCCTTCCTCATCATCCTCCGTTTCCTCGTGCTTCCTGCTCACCCGCCACCTCCTCCTCCTCCTCCTCCTCCTTCTCCTCCTCCTCCTCCTCCTCCTCCTCCTCTGTACGCAGCTAGCCGTTCAAGGCCCAGGTCGGGCCTTGCTATCTCGAACTTTGGAACGGCACATTTAGATTGCGAGCCAATCTCCCCCTCCCAGTCGCCACGCCCCTGTCTCTTTCTTTCAGCTGGGTCAAGCCATGGCCTGTGCAGACTGGCGCACAGGTGGAGGAGGACTTGCGCCCTGTGGCAAAGGCGGCAAGGCCGAGCAGACCAAGGGGGGCAAGGGCTGGGAGAGCGTATATTCGAGGAGGACGGCCACGCCAAGCAGCCTCCGACGCCAACGAGGCTCTGCTCGGCTGGCGTCCACGTCGCAAACCTAAGCCGCCTCTCGCTCTCTGAGATCGTGCGGGCGCCGGAACCCGCTGAAGCTCGTGAAGCACCACCGCCCCAGAGCGACGATGACCTCGACGCTGAGGAGCTCGAGCAGCTCATAGCCTTGGCGGGGCGAGCTGGAGACACCGGCGTTGCCAGGAGGTGCAAGAAGAGACCGGACGGCCTGCTCAAGCAGACTTCTGCCGAGCCCCTCCAGCAGCGCCTCCGGCTGTGAAGCCGAGGTGGTCAAGCTGGAGGCCCTCGGGCACGAGCTCGCCAAGCTGGACACATGCCAGACACGGGTCCGCCAGCAGCGTGCCACTATTATAGAGTTGTCCGGTGACGCAGACGAGGAGTATAAGACCCTGGTCTCCGAGTTGGCAGGCGGTGTTGGACAGTAGCGTGCGCCCAGTGAAGGTCCAGTTTTTCAGGTCTCCATCACCGACATCTGCGACGGCAACGGTGGCCTCACCCTCAAGGAGAGAAGTGGCGGACCTTTTGTTCCAAGGCGCCCTCGACCGCATGGAGAACATCAAGACCGAGTCGACGGAACACCACAATAGGCTCCAGAACAAAAAGAACAATAGGAAGACGAAGAAGAAGAAGAAGAAGAAGAAGAAGAAGAGCAGGCGAACGACTGAAGCTGGTGACGTGTCGGCCGCCGCACCTCCTGCCCTTGCGACTCCACGTCCTGCTGAACCAGCCGCGCCCCCGACCGACGAGAAGGAGCAGGCCGCCTTCAACGACGCGGGGGAGAGGCACCCATCGGCGGCGAGCCCGAGGGGGACGTGAGGAGGCGCGGGCCTCCTCGGAAGGCTCGGAAGCCCCTCGGCCTCCCGAGATGTCCTCTGGGACTTCCCCGAAGGACGCAGGGCACTTCTCGGAAGGCGCGAGGGCATTCTGAGGAGCCCCGCCGCCTTCTGAGAAGGCCTCCTCCTTCTCACTTCCCCCCCCCTCCCTCGCCGCCGCTGCTGACCCAGCCGCGCCCCCGACCGGCGAGGAGGAGCAGGCCACCTTCAACGACGCGGGGGAGAGGCATCCCGGCCCCCGCCGAGGAGCTCGGCCAGCGCGCCGGCAACCTCCGCAGGCGCCTCCCGCGTCCTCTGGCCCCGCACGTGAGGAGGCAATACGTGCAGTCAGCAGCAGCAGGAGAGCCCTCACTGTTGTGCTGTTCCCGTCGTGCTCGAGGGCCACGTCCCAGAAATGATTCCGAGCACCCAGAAAAAAGACCAAGACAGTGTCTGCCCCACACTCTGGCGAAGCGTCGAGCGAGTATCGCCACCCATGGCACGACACGTGCAGACCCTCCAATTTGGGTGCTTTCATGGTGCTCGAAATTCTTCCTGGTGGTTCAAGCCAAAACAGGTTGGAACATCGTAATCCCCATGACCGTTTATTTCAGGCAACGGTCGTTACCCAAGGGGGGCGGGGTTCGGGCGGGAGGGCAATGGTAACGACGGCCGCGGCGTGCAAACGCAAGGGTGCGTCTGCGCCACCGGCGAATCGATCGCTTGTGTGCTGTGTGCACCACAGCAGGTAGGGACGGGCCCCCCCCCCGCCAATACGATCATTAGCCTTACCCGGGGGGGGGGGCGGGTAACGAGTGTTACCCTGGGGGGAACTAACAAAAACGCTGACCCGCTCTCGCCACCAAGTCTGAGGCTGTGGCTTAAGAGCGGCTGCTAGGGGGGACATCGTAGCATGCAGTACCTTTACACGTATCGAGACGAGGAGCGACTTGTCTCGCCAAGCATCAGTGCGCGCGTCAGGCATGTACGCCTTTTTGGCGGCCTAAGGAGGGTAGAAGACGCGGGCAGGCCTGCCTGCGTTCTACCCTCAGAGGTCCCCCCTCAACCCGCGGGTGGCCAGACGAGTCGGTCCCTGGTGATGCTGCCAGCCCGTTCTCCTGCAAACCGTCGGTCGTGGGCAGGAGCTCGTCTGCCGCAATCCGACTCGCGTGATCTTCCCTCTCCTACGTACTCCCCCCTACAGTCGGGCCGCTGAAAGAAGGAACGCCAAGTAAGGGAGCAAAAACAAGTTTTGAGCCCAAAAGCGCCTCCGTGCCCGAGGAGGGCAAGAGGAACAGCAATGGAGGAGCCCAAGGAACATCAAGCCCCTCCCGAACCCACATTGTTCCTTATTCCAGCGTCTTGACCGTACCACTTCAGTGCCAACAGCAGGCTTCAGCTCTGCAAGGGAGGCGCAGATGACAGCTGCGTCAGCCGAGAAGACTCCTCCGCTCGTGCCTGCGCGAGGCTCAGCGAAGCCCGCGCCCTTCTGAGGCACCAGCTCTCTCAGGATCACCACGGATATTCCAGGCTTGCGCAGCGTCTTCCCAGCCGCCCACGCCGGGACCTGACGTTAAGGCACCAGAGGGCGAGACTCGGCCGCGCCCTCGCGAAGCAAAACTTGCTGGCAACGCCCCTTGCTTCTGTCCCGGCCTGTGTCGACCAGGTCCTAGGCTCAACTCGAGTGCCCCGAAACCCACTGTGGAGCCCAGACAGCTGGAGCCCACCAGTGCCACGCGTGTCTCATCTAATTTGTTGGGCCCACCCCCAGGGGTCGTCGCCGTCGTCGTCGTCGTCGTCGTCGTCGTCGTCGTCGTCAACAACAACAACAACAACAACAACAACAGCAGCAGCAGCAGCAGCAGCAGCAGCAGCAACAGCAACAACAACAACAACAACAACGACAACAACAACAACAACAACAACAACAGCAACAACAACAACAACACCACCACCACCAACAACAACAACAACAACAACAACAACAACAGCAGCAGCAGCAGCAGCAACAACAACAACAAGAGCAACGCCAGGGCCGAGGTGGGGCGCTGGAAGGGGCGAGGGCACGGTCGAGGATAGCATTGAGCGCAGAGGGAGAGGGAACGAGGAGAAGCTCAGTTTGACCTCAAAGTTGAGACAGTGAACTGCACAGGATGGTCGACGATCCAGAAGTGGCTGCCGCACACCGAAGCGCACGCAAGCTTACTGCAGGAGCATCGCCTTCGAGCTTGTGTTGAGGCGGATCGTGGTTCTTCTTGGGCAAAGGCGCACGGGTGGCAACTATGCCTCACCCCAGCCCTGCCCACCCCCGCGGGGGGTACGTCCGCGGGAGTCGGGATGTGGGTTCGCTCATTTCTGTGGTTCAGACCACCTTCTGGATGCCATGTATTGGTTCCCCATCGGCTTGTTGCAGGTATTCTCAATATTCCAGGTGGGGACTCCTTGCTCCTTGTGAGCCTCTATCTCTGCCACACCCAGGGGTTGAGTGACGCCCACGCTGACATCATCGCGCTCACGGCTGCAGCTGTTGAGGTTTGGTTTGGGCCCTACATTCTCGGAAACGATGTCGATCTCGAGCCCCAGGCTTTGCTCGCGTCGGAATCTGCGAAGGCATGTCACGGGGAACCGTGGTGCCTACGGGAGACCAATGGACGTGTACGTACACGTGACTTTCCCGCTTTGTTGTGGCTGTCTCTGACGAGGGAAAGACTGATCCGGCCGCCCAGGTGTCCGCTGGGATCTTTGCCTCGCCCACATTTCTGCAGGATGGCCTGCTCCAGCACGGCTCATGGCACAAGACTGTCCTCAATTCCCTCGCCAAAGAATATTGCAGTCAGGATTCGCAAGACCTCCTCGCCCAGCTTGAAGTCACCATGAATGCTGCACAGGCTCCTGCGCAGCAGAAGTCGTTGACAGGTGGAAGGCAATGGACCTGTGATGAGGTGGTGGCGGGTGCTCAGAGGGCCCACTCCGTGGTTGAAGGTTTTACCCCATGGGCCCCCGCCACCACCCTCTCGGCCCATGGTGCTGCTGTTGCGGACACCAGGGCCATCGTACAGACCGAAGGAGCTAGATCCCCAGGCTCCCCCCTGAGGACCTCAGAGGTTTTAGCAGAAAGTTCGATCGACACACGGCGATCTCAGTGGAAGGTTTCCATACGAGACATTTCGCCTCTCTTTCGGACCCTCTCTCGAAATGTTTGCTACCATGTGTAGCGCCATGGATGCCAGCAGTCTCATTCCTGTTCAGGCTAGCCTAACCATCATGTTCCATGACCCTGCTGATCAACCAGGCCAGTGGATTCAGACCCATTGGCCTCTTTTTCTCGATTTACCAGTTGTGAAATGAAAAGAGCGGGTATTACGCGATGTCTTGGGAGGAGCAGACCAGTATAATGTGTTTTGCCGTGGGGAAGTTTAGCTCCTCCACTGATGTGGTTTGGAGGCACGCTGCCCGATCGGAGACAACGATGAACCAAGGCTTTGCGTCGACCACTCGCCTGTGGGGTCTCGACATATGTTTTGGAACCGTCAAGCTCGACCTACGGCTTGCCAGATGCAGCGAGCACGGTTTTGACCCCACCATTTCGCACACGGTGATCTCCATGATCGCCAAGACAGGTTCGTCAGCTTAGGCGGGTTGGTTATGGGACCGAAATTTGCCATGATAGGAGTGAGCGCTGGATGCCCGCTCGCCACGACGATGGTTAAGATTATTAGCACTGACCCGCTTGACCGTGCCAATCTTCCACCTTCTGTGCCGCCCGGCGCCTACACAGACGACTACGGACTAGCCTCCTCAGGCAAGCCATCCAATGTCGTGTATGACCTCGTGCTGGCAGCACAGCAGCTTTGAGATACCATAGTCGGCGAGCTTGGTGACAGCATTTCTGAAGACAAGGCCAACCTTGCTGCCTCTCACAATTGCGTGGCCATGGCGCTGCGCGAGAAGCTCGGCGCACTTGCAGGCAGGGCAGTTGTTTCTCTGGGATTGATCACACGTAGGGAAGGCTCCGAAGGGCCACCGAGTGCTCTAAAGACGTTCGGCTGCGAACGGTTCACCGCAAGGTCAAAACACGTAAACTGCACACGATACGACAGGCCTGACGACGACACACCGGGAAGCTGCTTATTCTGAGCCCCCGGCCAGAATTTTGACATGGATGTTAAGTCCATAGAACCTAGCCTCAAACCAGCCACAGGGTATTGCCAAGCGTGCTTACGGTAGGCGTATCAGGCAGGAGTCGAGATCCCGCCCCTTGACCTCCGCCCTGATGTTAGACAAGGACCTCACCCACGATGGCCCCAGCGCGCCCATCCTCATGTACTCCAGACAGGATTGGGGGGATCCATATGAGAACCTTGGAAGGAGTTCAGAGATGCGTGGCCATCTGTGCTTCCTAGACCAGGACCCGACAACTGGTCGGAAGTCGAGGGTCCCATCTCTACCATGACGCTCAGCCTTGCCAGGATAGGCTGGTCTGTGCCCAGTTTCACTGTCATGGTTGACCAGCTCGCTACCACGCTGGCCCTCACTCTCATGTCGCCCACCATGCTCGAGAGGCGCCTCAGGCTGGCCATCATTCTCTTGCATGGGAAGAGATTATGCGCTAAGCTAAGCTGCCCAGCCTGCCCCAGCCAACCAGGATCTGTCATGAGCAGTCCAGGAAGTTCACCGCTTACCAGAAAAGGATGGAATCTAAGGCATGGGGCATGCAGTGCAGCTTGGTGCAGAAGCCGAGCAGCAGCAGCAGCAGCAAGATCCCAGCTCGAGAACCTTGCCTGCCAACTGGGGTGTGGAGCGCCCGGCAGCGTGATGCATTGCGCTTCGTCGGAGGAGGGAGACACGCTCGGGAAGCGGACGACCTTGCGCCCTCCTGCGGACCTTCTCTGAGGGCGATGGCCCAGAGTACCTGCTGCTTATTCGTGGGCTGTTTTTATGTGAACCCAGGACATCAACCATTCTAGACCTGCTAGCCAAATCGACGGGCCCGAATCCGGCCTCAGGGCTGAGTGGCCTGAAGGTCCTTGATGCGACTCGACGGCCCTGGAGGGCCGGTTGTATGTGGATGGTTTATGTCTCACTCAGATTGGTCCAGAAAACTCCGGGGCTGGGTGGTATGTTCGTTCCGTCTCCGAAGAGACGGGGCTTGTTCAGTGTACCCCGAGTTCCTTAATAAGCGTCGGGGGGGGGGTCATCCCCGCAGGCAGCCCCGCATCGACCCCCGTCGCGGGCAGCCACCGCGCGCCGAAGGCGCTCCGACCCCCGTGGCGGCGAGACGACGAGGCGAGGTTGACCCCCGCCGGGGGGGTACCCCCCCACGCTTGGTAAGAAGCCCAGAGTATTCTGTGGGGCCCCTCCTCGCCCATGCGCCGCGGACGTCACAGGCTTCCGAGCCTGCGGCCTCCTGCACGGCCGCTCTGTGTGGCAGAAGTTATGCCACCAAGTGCAGTGATTGTGTACACGTCTTGCGCCAGGCCAAGGAGTGCGTCGAAGCCAAGCTCTCGTTCTCTCTGGCCATATGCCGGATTCGTGCTCCGAGCTCTGGGTCACAGAACGGGGACGGTCCTGAAGGTCGAAGGCCATGTGGCCGACAATCCTTGCCTCACGCCAGAGCAGCTTGAACATGCGTATGGCAACGACCTTGCTGACAAGGCGGCAATGGCCGCTGTTCTGCGGCACCCGCAGCCATGGCCCAACGAGGTTGAGCAATTTGCCCGTGTACTGCGTGTCTCGCGTTGCCGCGTGCAAGCTTTTTGCCCAAATGATGCCTCTTTGACCCAAGTTGGACCTCACGAGAGTTCCCCACTCCGCTCCGAGACCTCCCCCTCCGCCCCCTCACGACTGGCATTGGGAAAGAACATGTCAGCCCGGATCAGCGTGCATCCGTGCAGCCAGAGGGTCCTGGAAGCTGGAGCCTGGTCGTTGCAAAGATGCGACGACGATCAAAGGCATCTCAAGCCAGACTTTGAAAGATCTCGATCATAGGCTTGTGTACTCCGACACTAACAACGGTGAACATATTTCAGTAATTTGCGCCAGATCTTGCCACTACACGTCTGGCGGGCAAATCGGGAGACTCCGTGAAATGTGCTCGGGACCCCTGACTTCAACACCGACTGTTGTCCAAAACCAATAGCAGCCGCTGTTGGGCAGGCGGCCCTGTCTCAAACGGATAATACCTGTGGTGACGCCGACAGCGAGCCCTGTTCAAACATGCTCACACTGAAAAGGAGCGGCTGTCAGTCTTGGTCTTCGTACCGATCGAACCTCGCCGCGGACACACCGACAACTAGTCCTGTTCAAACTGAAACGTAGCTGCTGTCGGTATTCGTACCCATCGAGCCTCGAACCTCGAAAGCGCCCCGAAAATCGACGGCGAATCTGGGGGGAAGCGAGAAGGGGCGGGCCTTCTCAGAAGGCTCGGAAGTCCCCCGGCCGTCTGAGAAGTTTCCTGAGCCTTCCCCGAAAGACGCAGAAAGCTTCTCTGAAGGCCAGAGAGCTTCTGAGAAGCCCCGCCTCCCTCCGAGAAGGCCTCGCTTCCCCGACTCGCTCGCCGCCGAAGCTGGCATGCAACTGCTGTCGGTCTTCGTACCGATCGAGCCTCGAATCTCGAGAGCGTCCCGAAACTGACCCCCCGACCTCATCAGCAGGGGTGGGACCGGGTCCTGAGGGAAACGGGTCCTGGAGGAGGAGGAGGAGGAGGAGGAGGAGGAGGAGGAGGAGGAGGAGGAAAGGGAGCAGGAGGAGGAGGAAGAGGAGGAGTAAAAGGAGGAGAAGGAGGAGAGGAACTTTCCCCCAGGACGAGATCTTCCTCCCGAGCCGTTCTCTCACAGCCCAGAGGGCCAGTGACAACTGGCGAAACACCTCAGGACCTCAGGGGAGGAGGAGGAGGAGGACGAGGAGGAGGAGGACCAGTAAACCCAAGAGTCATCAACGATGTTGGGATAAACCCTCCCTCCAAGCTCCCTCTTCATGGGCCCCCTACAAGGATTCATTTCCACTGAATGATCTGCCTCGTCGAAGACAACCGCTTGAAGCCGCTGAAGCATGCCAAACACATGATTCTCGGGACTCAAACGCCACAAATCAACCTGACTGTTGCGTCTTCACGCTCCGGAGTCGTACCAGAACGCCATTTCTGGGACTTCAACACCGCGAACCAACTTAACTGTTGCGCCCTCACATTCACCAATCTTTCCCGCAAAAATCTGGCACGTTGGCCGTGGGAACCCGTGAAAGTCTTGCAATGATTGAACAAGAATGTGCGCGGCGCCCAGGCGAGAACCACATCTTGAAAAAGAGCCGCCTTCAACCCGTGAAAATCGAACACAATGTTAAGACGAGTGTGCGCGGCGCTAAGGCGGGAGGAGCCACACTTTGAAAACGACCCCCCTCAATCTGGCAACTCTTGCAATTGTTCAAAACGAATGCACGCGGGGCTAAGGCGAGAGCCTCATGTTGGAAACGATCCGCTCTCCATCTGTGAAGCTGCTGACAACTTTTAAGCTGCAAGGTCATACATAGGGAGGAAGTCTCAGGCGAAACGCTTGGTCCGCTCTTTCGACCAGCCTCGGGGTAGGAGGAAGAGGAGGAGGAGGAGGCGGAGGAGGAGGAGGGGAAGGGGGCAGGAGGAGGAAGATGAGGCGGAAAGGCGGAGGAGGAGACGGAGGAGGGGGAAGGAGGAGGAGGAGGCGGAGGAGGAGGAGGAGGAGGAGGGGGAGGAGGAAGAGGAGGATGAGAAGGCCGCCTTCCCTCAGGACCCGCTTCCCCCATGGCGATCCGCACCGATCGAGCCTCGAACCTCGAGAGCGCCCCGAGACGGACCCCACGACCTCCTCGCCGTTGCTCGGGCGTCCGCTCCCCGTGCGGTGGTTTGATCTCGTGCCTTTGTTCTTCGCACGAGGATCTCAAGATGCTCCTCGACGGTGCTCGCCGAGGAAAAAAAGTGCACACGCCCGAGCGTTAGGTCGGGCATCTCCCCCTACAGGCGGAAGTCGGACGAAAAATAAGCAATAGCCAGACAAGATTCAAGACATATTCAAAATAGTCAAAAATCGCCCCCAGAATATACGTATTCTGACTGCTCTCGAATATTCCTCCCGTTGAGGAGCATGCCCGACTTAAGCCGAGCGACGCCAGGCCTCAGCTCGCAGGGTCGCGTGGGCGGAGGCGGGCCCGCACGGCGCGCGTCCTCGTGCCACTCGCTGCTGCGGATGCGGCAGATGGTGCAGTGGGCGAACTCCTCGGAGGGGCCGCGGGAGGATGCTGAGAATCGTTGAAGCCATCCCCATCCCCAGAGGCGTGGCCTGGGCCCCTCTGGCCGATGTACCCCCCTAGATGGGGATATAGGTCGTTCCCTTCGGGCTTCGATGGGTGTATCCCCTACTGGTGGGGGCCTCAAAGGGGATGGGGATGGGGACGGGGATGGGTTAAACGATACCGAGATGCGGCAGGGCTCGCCCTAAACTGAGACGAAGCCAAGACGAGGATGAGGACACCAGGCAGCACAGCCTGCCCGGGACCAGCGTGGCGGCATGCAGGGCTTCGGCCAGAGGACCTGCAGGAATGCCAGTGATCCATGTCCTGTGTCAAAGTTGCGCGCACGTGTTTTTGTTGCGCTTTATGCCGACTGCAAAGGCATTGTCGGGTGAGGATGAATCGAGAATCTCGGGGAATCCGAACGGACATTTCGAGCCCTCGGCCCCGAGAAGCGCCCAGGAGGCCCTAAGAGGTTCCCCGGAGGCCCCAAGGAGCCCACAAGAGACCCCGAGGACATCCGAAAAGGCTCCCAAGAGGCCCCCAAGAGGCTCCCAAGAAGCATCCCTGAGGACTCGGGCCCACGTCAGCGTCGTCGTCGTCGCAACCGCCACCACCGCCGTCGTCGTCGACGTCCCCCTTCAGGGTCGGCGGTACTGGCCGTAAGGCCTGCGCGATCGCCAAGATCCAGCGGTCCTTGGGGATGTCTCGGGCGCGCGGCCATTCTCAGAGCGCTCCAGAACGCTCCGAGAGCGTTCCGGGACGCCCTGGAGCAGATGTGTCCTCGTCCCAGCCCCGCCCTGTTTTTCCTCGTTCTGTCTTCAGTCCGCCTTCTGCTGCAAAACGAGATCGGAGCGACAACGGGCCACCGAGATCGCCCAAGACAGCGTCAAGGTCGACCCCTGGGATGCGGGATGAACCCAGCTCGAGCATCGGCCGTCGAAAGACGCCCAGACCTTTGACACATCGGCTACACGCAAGAGTGACCCTAGGCAAGAATGACCTCTAGTGCGCGGACTAGGGGTGAGCGAGGTGGCCAATTCCAAAGTGCAAGCAGCCACTATCGCATCGCGCTCAACGATCGGGGGAACCACGGTGAGCCCGCACAAAAGGTCACTCCGGTGGAAGGTCACTCTTACGTGCAGTTGAACATATCATTCAAGAGCATGAGTCCATCCGCCGGCCAGGCCGCACAGAACTTCCCAGGGTGCCACCCCCAGGATGCACAAGAGCACCCAACAAGCACGAAGAAAATCAGGGCACCCTCCCCGAACCGACCTCGATCATATACCTAGGTCGGGCGTGTCCTCCTGCAATGTCGGACTTTCAGGGGGCGAAAACCTAAACCTAGTCCGCAAATATTCAAACACAGTCGAAAAAAATAGAAGCATCGTCCCCAGACTATTTTTGGACTACCTTCGAATATGCCTCCTGTAGGGGGACAGGCCCGGCTTCATCTGATTCGGGCGTTGGCAGAAATGGGTTTAATGGAACCTGGTTTAATGATCTGTACCAGGGGCGCCCCCCCGTCCCATTTCCACCCGAAAAAAACACCAGCTACGGCAAACCTGGTTTAGCGATTCTGGCCAATTCAACGGCTCTGGGGCCCTACCACTAACCGGGTCCCTTTACCTGGGGTCCTGGCCATACCCGACTGATACCTCGGTCCGACCGCACATCGAATCGGCACAGGTCGGCCACCAGGATCGGCGGTCGCCGGCCCGAGCCGAGGCAGACACGAGGAGCTCGGAATCAAAGCCGGCGTGCCGCTTCCCCCCTTGGGGGGCCGCGGGAGGATGCGAAATCAGGATCGGAAAAACACGAACACAAATAAACGTCCATTCCCAGGGAGAGATGGAACATATGGGAGGTGGAGGGGAAGGCGAACATCCAGAGCATATGGCAAAGATTGGGAGTCCTGGGATTTGTGTCTGCTTGTTTGTGTCCCTGGGCCCCTTCAGTGATGATGGGAGGGATCGTCTTCTAAAGTGCGCTTCGCTGGTGCAGAATCACCCCCCGCTCTGGTTCCGCCCTCGCCCCTCTCAACAGTCCCCCCCTCCTCGCTGGAACCGCCCCTCTCCCCTGCCTCACTCGCCGGCGAGAACCCCGTCCCCCTCCTCTCACCCCCCGCCCCTGGATTGGAGAGCGTCTGTTTTCTATGGTGAATTATGAGCCACGTCTGCATCGCAGAGCGAGGGGGGGGCAGGGAAGGGGCATGCCACTCTTTGACAGAAGCTTTGCCTCTACTTGCGGCCGCCGCGACCGACGCGGCGACCTCAGAGGTCTGGTTCGCAAGCGAGCCCAGAATCAAACCCATAAGCCATATCGACGATCGACATGAATCGGATCGGGGGAAGTCGGCAGCCGAGTCGCGAGAAGTCGAATCGGCGAAAATCGGCAGGCCAGCAGGGCTCCGTTTGGACATCGGAGCCCAGGTCGGAATCCAAACTCGGATCGAATTGGAAACCATCAAAATCGAATCGAATCGACTCGGAGGCGTCGATATGGTCGGCGACTCCAAGGGGTGTGGTTTGCAAAGGGTGCGGTTTGCAACCGGCGCCCTGAGGGGCGCCCTGGGGGGCGGACGGGGACCTCGACAGAAACCTCCGCCGTGTCCCAAGGATGCCCGACGAGGACAGTGACGTGCACCCCAGCCCCCAACGGCGCCGATCGCAAACCACCACGCCCTTTGTAGGGCCGTGGTCGGATGCCACGAAACGAGAGACTTCCCCGTCGTCGCTTGCTGGCGTCAGGGCGGGGGAGGGGCGGGCGGGAGCTCGGGGGTGGTGGTGAAGTAACCCCCTCGCCGTCTTGAAAGGGGGGGCAGTGAGAAAGACAGGGATTGTGTTGGGAGGAGGATGGGACGATCCCAGGCCTGACAAAAACACGACGAGGGGCGCTTTCGCTATTTTCGGCCTCCAGGGGCCCTCACCGGGCCTCGAGACAGTCATAGAACGACGCATGATGAAAAACCGGTCCCATTCCACACACGCACACACACACACACACACGCACACACGCACACACGCACACACACACAGACACACACACACACACACGCACACGCACACACACACACACACGCACACACACATACACACATACGTATATATATACACACACACACACCCGTAGTCTCGGAGGGGGGCCGATTCAGACAATGGCGGCGCTCCCACCCGGCCAAAACTCCGACCGAGAACCGTCCTCGAGCGCGACGCCCAGTGCTGGCGCACTGCATGGGGCCACCCGGGGGCCCCAGCGTGCCCGCACCAGAGGCCACTCCGGCGAAGGGTCACTCTTACAGCGGGGGCCTGACCACAAGAAACCCTCCACAAGAGCCCCCACCCCGAGACCCCAGGACGTCCATCGGTTTCTGGTGTGGGGAAGTCACGCTTGCCATCGCAACACCATCGAAGCCCAAGAAGCCCAGGGCACCCTGGAGGCGAGCAGGGTGCTTCTAGGCATCGGTCTCCACTGGAAGCCGGACCACAACGATCGGAAGAAATCGGATCGACGGAAGTCGGCAGCCGAGTCGGGACCTCCTTATCATCCTCCTCCTCGTCCTCCTCCTCCTCTTCCTTGTCGTCCTCGTCCTCCTCCTCCTCCTCCTCCTCCTCCTCCCCTCCTCCTCCCACTTAGGCTGGTAGGACTCCGTCGGGAGATTGAAGCCCAGACCGGAAGCCGAACTCGGATCCGCTGCACGTGCAGCCCAACCCGAAACCCCTCCCGAGTTCCACCTGCTGCCCCGGCTGCCGAGGCGGACCCCGGCCTTTGTCGGGGAGAAGCCTCGCCCGAACCGGGGTCTGCCGGATAGGTGCCCCTGGCCCAAGAAGGGCCCCCAGCGTTTTGCCCCCACATCCTCCTCGTCCTCGTTCTCGTCTTCCTCCTCCTCCTCCCTCAGCTTTTCGCTCGATTTGGTGGAGCCCCTGGGGCCCCCTGAGCCAGGGCCTGCCAGATGGCAGGAGAGCCCAGAATCGAGTCGACAAGCCGGATTGGCGATCGAAAGGAATCGGATCGACAGAAGTCGGCAGACGTTCTTCCTCCTTCGAGGGGACGAGGAGGAAGACGAAGACGACGAGGAGAACGAGGCAGCAAGTCCGGCTGCCTTCTTCGGCCGAGGGCCCGAGCGGCCGCCGCGGGCACCGCGCTGGGGCACCCGGCGCGCCGCTCCTGCAGGAACTCGCCGAGCGTCATGAAGAACACGCCGGGCCTGCCGCCCTGCGGCGCAGGGAGGGCCCGGCGGCTGCCGCTGCCGCGGGCCCTCCTCCTCCTCCTGCTCCTGCTCCTCCTCCTCTTCGATCCTCCTCCTCCTCCTCCTCCTCCTCCTCCTCTTCGACCCTCCTCCTGCTCCTCCTCTTCCTCCTCCTCCTCCTCCTCCTCCTCCTCCTCCTCTTCGATCCTCCTCCTCCTCCTCCTCCTCCTCCTCCTCCTCCTCCTCCTCCTCCTCCTACTCCTACTCCTACTCCTCTCCTCCTTCTCTACGATCCTCCTCCTCCTCTACGATCCTCCTCCTCTTCCTCCTCCTCCTCCTCCTCCTCTTCCTCCTCCTCCTCCTCTTCGATCCTCCTCCTCCCCATCATTTTCCTCTTCCTCTTGCTCCTCCTCCTCCTCCTCCTCCTCCTCCTCATGCTCCTCCTCCATCTCCCTCATTCTAAGTGCCGGCTGCCTGGTGCACGCACCTCCTCCTCTCCCCCCTCCCCCTCCTCCTCCTCCTCCTCCTCCCTCCTCCTCCCTCCTCCTCCTCCTCCTCCTCCTCATCCCCCTCCTCCTCCTCCTCCTCCTCCTCCTCCTCCTCCTCTTCCTCCTTGATCCTCCTCCTCCTCCTCCTCCTCCTCCTACTCCTCCTCCTCCTCCTCCTGTGTGTTGGGCGCTCGTCTTGAATATGACTGCGGCACCCCTGAACGCTCTCGGCGGGGCGCAGCTGCGGGAGGGAGCACCCCGAGACCGACCAGCGGAGGGCCGCCGAAAGCCGACTGAAAACGGCCCAAGCCCTGGAACTTGGAACCTCGAGCCTCGAATCTGGACGCCAGGAATGGCCACGGCCGGACCTGGGCGATGCAGGGGGGAAGAGTGGACGCACGATGGGGGAGGAAGGGAGGGACTCGCGACGTGGCGAGGACCGGGGGGCGAGGCCAGGAGGGCAAGAGGAAGAGGCCCCCAACAGAAAACAAGCTGGGCAGAGGAGAAGGAGGAGGAGGAGGAGGAGGAGGAGGAGGAGGAGGAGCAGGACGAGGAGGAGGAGGAGGAGGGACGCTTGAAACAAACAGTTGCCTCTCGACTGGGTCGCTGGCGTCGGCCTGGCGGCAGCGACGGCGGCGACGACCCCGGGCCGGCGGCTCAGAGAGGCAGTCGCAAGGTGCGGATGCGGAAGCAGACAGCAGAAACCTGTTGTACAGTCGGACCCAGGCCAGAATCACCTCCCCCAAGCACGTGCGGCCCTCCATCGCCATGAGAAACAACACATCCTAGGGTACCCTCGCAAGGATGCACAAGAAGACTCAACAAACACGAAGAACTTTCGCCGACAGCCCCACATCGACCCCCGTCGCGGGCAGCCACCGCGCGCCGAAGGCGCTCCGATCCCCGTCGCGTCGCGACGAGGAGGCGAGGTTCACCCCCGTCGTGGGGGGGCCCCCCCACGCTTATCAAGGAACCCGGAGCGCCCCCCCCAGGAGGCACAAGAGCACTCCACAAACACGGGGAACATCAGTGCACCCTCCCCGAACCGACCTCGATCTTGTGCCTTGGTCCGACTGCAGTCGGCAGCGCCAGCGGGCGCGGGCGCGAAGGCTGGTGCCGGCGGGGCGCGAGGGGGGCGCGGGGCGCGAGGGGGGCGCGGGGCGCGCGGGCAGCAGGAGGAGGGGAGGGCAGCCGCGGAGGAGGGGAAGGAGGAGGAGGAGGAGCTGGCGGAGGAGCAGGAGGAGGAGGAGGAGAAGGAGGAGGAGGAGGAGGAGGAGAGGCTGGAATTCGGTTTCGGATTCGGAACGCTTACGAAGCAAGTGACATAACAAACTACTTGGGGATGAGACCTCTCACAAATCGCGAAAGATGCTCCCTCCTCTGAATGATCTGAAAGGGGCTTGCATGGGCTCGAGAGGCCTCGCAACCCGAAAAACCCGCGGCAATGCACGCGTACATGTGTGTACGTGTGTGTGTGTGAATGCACGTGTACGTGTGTACGCGTGTGTACGCGAATGTGTGTGTGTGTGTGTGTGTGTGTGCGTGTGTGTGTGTGTGTGTGTGCGTGTGTGTGTGTGTGTGTGTTTGTGTGTGCGTGCGTGTGTTTGCGTGTGTTTGCGTGCGTGTGTTTGCGTGCGTGCGTGCGTGCGTGCGTGCGTGCGTGCGTGCGTGCGTGCGTGCGTGCGTGCGTGCGCGCGTGCGTGCGTGCGTGCGTGCGTGCGTGCGTGCGTGCGTGCGTGCGTGCGTGTGTGTGTGTGTGTGTGTGTGTGTGTGTGTGTGTGTGTGTGTGTGTGTGTGTGTGTGGTGTGTGTGTGTGTGTGTGTGTGTGTGTGCGTGTCTCTGTGTGTGTGCGTGTGTGTGTGTGTGTGCGTGCGTGTGTTTGCGTGTGTTTGCGTGCGTGTGTTTGCGTGCGTGCGTGCGTGCTTGCGTGCGTGTGTGTGTGTGTGTTTGTGTGTGTGTGTGCGTGTAACTGTGTGTGTTTGTGTGTACGTGTGTACGTGCGTGTGTGTGTGTGTGTGTGTGGTGTGTGTGTGTGCGTGTGTGCCTGTGTGTACGTGTGTGTACGTGTGTGCGTGTGTGTGTGTGTGTCTGTGTGTGTGCGTGTCTGTGTGTGTGTGTGTGCGTGTGCGTGTTTGCGTGCGTGTGTTTGCGTGTGTTTGCGTGCGTGTGTTTGCGTGCGTGCGTGCGTGCGTGCGTGTGTGTGCGTGTGTGTGTGTTTGTGTGTGTGCGTGTAACTTTGTGTGTTTGTGTGTACGTGCGTACGTGCGTGTGTGTGTGTGTGTGTGTGTGTGCGTGTGTGCCTGTGTGTACGTGTGTGTACGTGTGTGTGCGTGTGTGTGCGTGTGTGTGTGTGTGTGTCTGTGTGTGTGTTTGTGCGTGTTTGTCATGTGGCCTGCCCTGTTCTCACTTCCTGATCCTCTCGGTCTGCCTCACCGGCCGTACTGCCGCGGTCCTGGGACCCGAAAGCGGCCTGCGGAGGCCGGGAAAGGCAACCAATACCAACAAAAAACCGCTCCGCAGCCAAAGCTCGACCCTGCCCGCCCTTCCTGCGGGGCTGGAACCAGTGCTGGGCCTCCTCAGGCTCCAGACGGCTCCAGGTTCTCCGTGCGTCTCTGAAGGGGCCCTGAGACACACCAAAAATACACACAAATAAAAAGGTTCCCCATATTTTCCCATATTTTCTGGGTTTTCGTCTTCCCGCCCAATTCCCATCCTGAGTGTCTGTGTGTTTTCTTCCCTCCTGAGTCTCCATGGGGGCGCGTATAGAGGTGGGGCACGGGCAGAGGGGGTGCCCGAGAGAAACGGATCCCAACGGTTCCTGGAGGAGGGAGGCGTGCGCATCCGGCTGGGCTCTCGTCCCCGGGCCCAACCTTGGAATGACCCACCCTCCTCTCGGCTACACTTAAGTCGGGCCTGTCCCCCTGCAGGGGGGATTTTCGACGAAAAAAAAAAATACCCCAAAAGTAGCAAAACAATTGTCCAACAATAGTCTGGGGACTATTCTCTGAATATTTGTTTACCTTTTTGGTGTATGTTTGGGGGGTATTTTTCATTTTTCGTCGAACATCCCCCTGTAGGGGGACGCGCCCGAAATACGGCTACACGCAGGAGTGGCCCTGGGCGCGCGCGACCTCTGGTGCGCAACTTTTTCGGGGGGCCGCGAGGGGGAGAACACTGGAGGCCTGGAAATAGGCACCAACACCAACACAGGGGTTTGCTTTCACAGGGGGAAGATGATCCTCGATTTCGGTGTTGGTGGTAATACTTCGGCCGAGATCGGGATCGGGATCTTCTTCCCTCGGTGGAGGCACACCGCCGAAATTGGTGTTGGTGTCAACCTCTGGTCCTGCGACGAACACCCCAACGCGCCAGCCGCTGCCATCGCAGCTCGTTCCGCGACTCGGGGAACCCCCGCGGGCCCGCACTGGAAAGCCACTCCAGCGAAGGGTCGCGCCTGCGTGCAGTCGATCTACGGCGCCCCGCTTCTCCTGCCCCGTCGTCCCCCTCCTCCACCACAGCCTCCTCATTTTCTTCCTCGTCCTCGTCCGTATCCTTGTCCTCGTCGTCTTTCTCCTCCTCCTCCTCCTGCTGCTCCTCCTCCTCCTCCTCCTGCTCCTCCTCCTCGTCCTCCTCATTCTCCTTCCCCTCGAAGCCCGGCCCCCGACGTCGTCATTTTTTCTGATGGCGTGACCCTCAGCAGCGTGGACCCCTGCCCGGGGACGGGTTTTTCGTCCCGATCCTCTTTTGTTGACGGCCCCAGGGCACGGCGAGGGCCCCGGGAGGCCGAGGATAGCGAGAGAAACCTCCCGCCGCGACTTTGCTTTTGCCACGCGAGGAGGCCTGGGCACGAGCTCCCGATGCTCTCGTGTGCACGCTGTCTTCCTCGGCGCTTCGACATTCGGCGGAAAGAGGGGGGGGAGGAGGGAGGGTCCGGCTCCCGACCTCTGCTTCACGCGACTGTTGGGGACCCGTGCGTTTCTGGGGGAGGCGCCACCCTCTTGGGAACAGGCGCCCAACACAGCCAAGATCTACTCCACGGAGGGGGGAGGGAGCGGTGGTGCGAGGGCCCGCGCCGACCGGCGACACAACGATTGGGGAAACGATCACCCTTCTCCTGCTCCTCGGAGCCGGCCTCCGGGTAGTCCAGCTGGCGGCGCAGTGGCCCAGTCCAGCTCCCGGCCGAGTCGCCCCAGGCGCCGTTCCACCTCTGCGACTTCCTCGGCCACGCGCACGCGTGAGGGGGGCTTCCCCGAGTGGGTCCCCCCGCTCGGGACGCCAAGGGGGACGGCGACGACGACGTCAACGAGGGCGCTCGGGATGAGGAGGGTGGAGGAGGACCAGACCAGTGTCTTTCTATCATGTTGTCTTCGCTTTCCCTCGCTTTGTCAACAATCCGCCTGTGCTGCAAAACGAAGTCGAAACGAAAACGGTCCACGAAATCGCTCAAACACCGTTTAGGTCGAGCTCTGCAACAGAAATCTTTGGACTCGGCGAGAGACAAAAATGAAGCCCGGCAAGCCTGGCAACACTTGAAGAAGAGAAAATGCTACAGACATAAACTGTTGGCGCTCTGAGTGGGTTTCTTGGATCTGCGCTGGACCCCCCCTCCCTGGCGCGCGAAGCGCTCCAGGGGCAGCGCTGGAGGCGCCGCCAGGGGGGGCCCAGCGCGGATCCAAGAAATCCGCGCGGAGCGCCCAAAGCTTATGTGTATGGCCTTTTCTTCTTCGCAGCACTGTCCCCGAGCCTTCCCCGAAGACGCTGAAGACCTCTCAGAAGGGGCGAGGGCTTCTGAGAAGTCCAGCCGCCTTCCGAGAAAGCCGGAGGAGGAGGAGGAGGAGGAGGAGGAGGAGGAGGAGGAGGAGGAGGAGGAGGAGGTGGAGCTTCTCCTTCTCACGTCCCTCCGGGCGCGCGCCGGCCAGAATTTGGTATTCGGGTCATCCCTCGGGTCTCCAGCGGCCGCTCGGGACGATCTGGCCTGCCCTCGGAACGCCCTCGGCGAGGCGCCGCTGCTGGCAAGCATGCCCGCGGCTGGAATACCGCCGAGAACCGACGAGGGCGCCCGCAAATCTCCAGCCTCGACCTTCGAACCCGACGCTTCTCCCCTGGCCCGCCGCCGAGAGCGAGGGGCGCGCCCCTGCTCCAATCGGCAAAGGCCGACACTTTCGGTCCACCCGCCCTCGCTCGCCGCCGAGCTCTTCGCAGCATGCCTTCGGCACTGGGTGCGCGGCCGCGCGCGCGTCCACGCGGGCGGTCGCAGCGCCCCGGCCTCCGCGGGGACGCCCGGCTGCCCCCGAGGAGGAGCCCGACTCTGGCCCGGACGCCCGCCGATATCCGACGCTCTGCGCCGGCGGCCCCGGAGGTCCCGACCGCTTCCCCTGGGGGGCAGCTTGTCGCCCCCGCGGCACTCCTGCTGGCCCCCAGGGCCGAGGCCGAGAAAGCGCGCCCATGCCGAAAGTATCGGACCGTCGCCCCCCTCGGCGGGGACACCTCGGCCTCCTGGGAGCCCCGCCCAGGTGCCGCCCCAAGAGGTCCCCAGGGGCCCCCCAGGGCAGCCCCGAGAGGGGCCCCAAGGGGTCCCCTAAGAGGCCCCCCAAAGAGGCCGCCACGAGGCCCTCCAGGGGCCTCCCAAAGAGAGACCCCCAAAAGCTTTCCAGCGAGGCCTCTTGTCCACGACACGGTCTGGCCAAAGGCCACTGATCGCTACATATAGGTCGGGCATGTCCTCCTACAGGCGGATTGTGGAAGAACACTTACAATAGCCCAAACCAGTCCAACCTGAATCAACAGAGCACGACAAGTCATCCCCAGACTATGTTTTAAAACTATTTGGGGACACTCCTCCTGTGGAGGGACATGCCCGACTTAACACTACACACAGCAACATGGGCCGGCGGAGTGAGCGAAGCGATTGAAGAATGGGGGCCCCGTGAGGGAATGCCCTCACAGAGACATGGAGGGGAGGGGGGGAGGAGGAGGAGGAGGAGGAGGAGGAGGAGGAGGAGGAGGAGGAGGAGAGGAGGAGGAGGAGGAGGAGGGGCAGGAGCAAGAGAGGAGGAGGAGGAGGAGGAGGAGGAGGAGGGTGGAGGAGGAGGAGGAGGAGGAGGAGGGGTGGGAGGGGCGGGGGCACGCGGAGGAGGGCGGGGGGGGGAGCGGGTATGGGGGCGAGGGAGCGGATGGGGGCGCGGGCGCACGTACGCAGGGGGTGCGACAGCGGCAGAGAAGGAAGGCCGCGCGCAGGACGGAGGCGACCAGGGCCCGCGGGAAGGCGGCGAGCCCGAGGTATGCGAGGAGTGGCCGGAGGCTGGAGTCGACGAGAGCAGAACTGAAAGAGGATAGTGAGGGGGAGTACGTAGGAGAAGAAGGACGAGAACGGGAAGAGGAACGAGAGAAGGAAATGGAGGGGGATGCGCTGGAGGAGGAGATGGCTGAAGAGTTTTCATTGACATGTCCGAGCAGTCTGGTATGGTCGAGCTGCAAGCAGCCAGCCGAACGTGGCGGGGGGGGGGCACGGCGGGATGGGGGGGGGCGGGACGGCAGCTTCCTGAATGAGGCATGCGGCCAAGGATGGAAGATGGGCGAAGGAGGAGGACGAGGATGAGGATGAGGATGAGGATGAGGATGAGGATTAGGGTGAGGATGAGGATGAGGATGAGGATGAGGATGAGGATGAGGATGATGATGATGATGATGATGATGATGATGATGATGATGATGATGATGATGATGATGATGATGATGATGATGATGAGGATGAGGATAAGGATGAGGAGGAGAAGGAGAAGGGGGAAGGGCGGAAGGAGGAAGAGTGGGGAGGGAAAACTGTACTAGCAAATGTTCACTCCCGTCACGAGGGGGCCGCTTCCGATAGTTTTAAAGCTTCTTTTTGGGACGTTCGAGGTTGGATGACTTTTGTAAGAGAACTCGTCAAGACAACAATTTCGTACAACCAGCACGCGCTCCAAGGGCCGATACCAGGGAATGGAGAAATGGTGCGGAGGGGGCTGGAGGGAAAGGAAGACGATGAGGAACATGCGGGATAATGATAAGGACGATGAGGGTACCAACTTGTACACTGCACAGGATGGGGGGATTGGAGTGGGGGAATCGGGAGCGAATGCGCTTCTCGAAGAAAGCGAGCAGGTGAGGATAAGTGACCAGCGTAGAAGGAGGAATGGCATGGAGGAGTGAGAGAATGGAAACGTGAGACCCGGAGCACGCGTGCAGCTGGTGAGCAGGAAGGCGATGCGCAAAAAGAGAACGCGGATGGGAGAGGGACGGATGACGGGTAGAGACCGAGCACTGAGGTAGGACGCCGTGCGTCTGCCACAGCATGGGCAAATGCGCTGGGCCAACAAGCAACGTGTTGGCATGGACGTTTTGAGCACGGCTCGCGTTGCGTTGCAAAACGGGCGCGTCGAGGCAGCTGAGATGGGGAGGCACAAGCGCGATGAGCACGGGCAAGCAGGCCAGAAGGACTGCAACCAAGAGGGCAGATGCGGCTCAAGGGCCGGTTCTCTGAGCCGTCAGGAGCGCCCTGGGGCAGTGGCCCCTCTTGCATGCAGTATTTCCCTCCCTCGCCTCCCTGTTTCTCGTCCCTTCCCTCACCTCCCTTCCTCCCCAGAGCCCCTCGCGCTGTGACAAACATCACGACGAGAAACTTTACGACCTCCGGGGGCCCTCACCGGGCCTCGGGAGCGCCAACAGAAGACTCAGGATGAAAAAAAAGGTCCCCGGGAACGGGTCCAGACTTCTGAGGGGCACGTCATGCTTCCCCCTCCCCCTTGCCTCTCATCCCTCCGTGCCACTTTTCCTGCATTCCTGTCTCTCTCCTTGCCCACTTCCCTCCCTGCCTCCCGCTTCCTCCTCTACGGCGAAGACAAGACGAGGATAACATTGTGTGACGATAAATCGAGCATCCTTGAGAACCACCGGCTCTGGAAAATGTCTCGGACGCCGCGGACCGCTCTGAGAGCGTTGCGGAACGCTCTGGAACGGATTGATCCTCGTCCTAGCGCCGCCTGGTTCCTCCAGTTTCCCCCTCTCCCCTGCCTCTCATCACTGCGTGCCTGTACCTACTCCTCCTTCATTCCTGCCCCTCTCCTTCTCCGCTTCCCACCGCAGTGGACGGGGCGAGAGTGGCCGCGGATAGTATCGGAAAGCAAGCGGGTCAGGGAAAGGCACGCAGCGAAGTTCAGGCATGACGTGGGCGCGAATTACTGGGGGGCGATACGCCGGGGGGGGGGGGAAGAAGGGTGCCCCCTTCGGGCCCTAAAGGCCCCCTTCTGGGCCCGATAGGGCCCCCGTAAGGATCCTCATGAGGGCTCCTCTTCTGCAGCCCTCGCCGCCCCCCGTTTCTATCGCCCCTCCGTTACGCGGCCTCCGAATGATGAGGCAGGTGTCTTGGCCGGGCGGAGCCACTCTTGCTGGTCCCGGATCTTGACGAGGCGCACGCAAGCTTTTGGCGTTCGCACCTCGGCGCGGGAGGGGAAGGGCCGCTCCACCAGGCAGATGAAGAGGAGGAGACGCAGAAGTATGAGAGGTAGGAGTAGGAGACTGGGGGTGGAAGAGGGGACCGAAAACAAGAAAGAAGAATACATAAGATGTGGACAAGCAAGGTTATGAGGATGTGCACCCGCTTGCTTATGGGTCATGTAGGGATGTCATGCGCTCGGGATAGCATCAGCATCTGCACCAGTGGGGGAAAGAATGGGAGGAGAGCGGAGGGATAGGCAAGTGAAGGGGGAGGGGTAAGACATGTAGATTCTGCCCCAGACATCCTCCTCGTCCGCCACCTCCCGACCCTCCTGCTGTTGCTTCTCGTCCTCCAGCGTCGGGCAACAATAGCTGAGCGAGGAAGAGGCACATCTTAATGGAAAGGATGGGAAAAACCATTGCGAGCTCGAGTCACGACGCTACCGGGAATCCGCATGGCGCGAGGTTAGCGGCTGGCGAGTAATGGGGAACTTGGGAACTTCGCTTCCTAGGGCGGGCTTGCAGCAACGCAATACCTGCATGCGTCTTCGAACATGACCATTGGAATCGTTCCATGTGGGCACAGCACGCCCAACAAGTTACTCCCCCTCGTGCCATGATGTTCTCGCAATGCCGACTGAAGCCGCCCGACTTCCGACATTGCCGACAGAAGCTAATTCCTGGATCCGAAAGGGTTGTGAGTGGAAGACTTATTTGAGAGAACAGCCTAGAAGGGAGAGAAAACGACTTCGCTCACCGAGACGCCCCGACTTCGCCCACGCCCAAATGCTCAACTCAACACTCCGCATGCACGCGCCATCATTGCAGCCGGCATGCGCGTACCTTCTACACCTCATGGGCGTACGATACCTACATAATGTCCCTCAAATGGGTGATGACTGCGACGTTGGAGAACTGACAAGAAGGCCACAGAGGTAGAATTCACAGTAAAGGGAGCCTCTACTGCGTCCATCAGCGAAAAAACATGGTAAGGCTCCTGCGGCAGACCATCGCATGCCCACCGAGAGGATGAATACTATGATGCGCGAGAGGCGGAGACGGGGGCATATGTCCTGCGGTGGAATCCAGCAGCCTTCAGATAGACGAACCAACCAATTCGATATGGCAAACATGCCATCGCTGCTTCATGGCGACACCAGCGCGCATGCGGTGCACATTGGGTGCTTGCGCATCAAAGCGACGTCAGACCACTGTGTCAGATCACCGTGCGCGCACGTGAGTTCTGGCTTCGAGTAATGAGCTTGTCAACCAGTCTGCGCGCGCGTGCCCACCTCCATCTCCGCTGCCCCTCGCCATGCCCAATCGCATCACCTCCGTCGCTCCCCAAAGTGAGATTGCTCTCTCTCTCTCTCTCTCCCCCTCTCTTTCTCTCTCTCTCTCTCTCTTACTCTGATTCTCTCTCTCTCTCTCTCTCTTTCTCAGGGGTCGCACTACAACATGTGTGTTCGCTGTCGTATTGTTCTCGCTCTCCCTCGTCTTGTCTTCAATCCGCCTTAGCTGCAAAATGAAGTCGAAACGTCAACGGCCCACGAAATCGCAAAACCACGGTTTAGGTCGACCCCTGCTCTCTCTCCCTCTCCCTCTCTCTGTCCGCAAGAGCCTTAGCTCTCACGCCTCGCTCTGCTGCTACTGCTGGCCCAGCTGCTTCTATTGCGGATCGTTGTGTGCTTCTCCCGTTGATACTGCTTCTGCTGCTGCTCACTCGTGTTCTTGATTATGCTTGCCTTCGCAAGCGCCATCCTCAGCGCCCTTCCCCGAGCCCAAGTCTTTGACTCGAACTCTGCCACCCTCTGCGCGGGGCTCCAGCGATTTCGACTCGCGGGTCGAGCAAGTCGTCAAGAAGCCAGCGTCCTGGGCTGGGTTGGCGGTCCCCTCTGGAATACGGCTCCCAAACCAGCCCCGTCCTCTTACTTCTGGCCCTCTACCTCATCCGCCAACGTGCCTCTGGGCACGGAGTGGGCGTGCCCTCAGGTCCTTTGCCTACCCGCCCAAGCCTCAGCCCTCAAGCCTCAAGCCTCAATCCTCAAACCTCCGTCCTCATTCCCGAGGAGTCTCTTAAGGGCCTCCGGACTCCGCACCCCAACTTGCCAAATCTACCTGGGCTTGCCCCGTCGCGTCGAGGATCTGGCGCATCTCCCCGCACGTCGTTGTGGGGCACAAGGCGGCCCCAAGACGGACCAACAGAGCCCCAAGAGGATCCAAGAGGGCCCAGAGACGCCCACAGATCGCTTCAAGACGCTCAAGATGAGCCCACAGACGGCCCAAGAAGCCTCCAAGGCGCTCCAAGAGGTCCCCCCAAGAGGGCTCCAAGAGGCACAGACCACTGATTTCTAATTTTGGGTTTCTGAGAGTTGTTTGGCGTTCTCGTCTTTTCGGCTTCCCGACGCTCTAAGACGGCCCAAGATGCGCCACAAATCTCCTCAAGACGGCCGAAAGGCCTAGAACGGCCCAAGAGGGCCCCAAGACGGCGCACGAGGCGCCGAAGACAGCCCCCAAAAGACTGCTCCAACAGGGGGCCAAGATGGGGGACCCGAACGGACATTTCAAGCCCTCGGCCCCGAGGGGCCCCAGGAGGCCCCCAAGAGGCCCCAAGAGGCCCTACAGAGGCCCTACGAGGCCCCCAAGAGGAGGCGCCCAAGAGGCCCCAAGAGGCCCTACAGAGGCCTTACGAGGCCCCCAAGAGGCCCCCAAGAGGCTTCCAAGAGGCTCCCAAGAGGCCCCCAAATTGCCCCCTAGAGGCCCCCGAGAGCGCTCTGAGAACTCCGAACCACAGCAAACTTGACGGATGCGAATGGCACTTCTGCCACGTAATGCATGCATTGATGCTATGAGAGATCTCTGGGGCTAAGCATAGAAATCGGGTCAGCTACGGCTTCATATTTCCATACGCAGGCCGCGACTAACTCGTTTAAAGCAAGTCATGCGTGGCTCCACGTTGCGCATTCCAAGAGAGAGAGGGAGAGAGAGAGAACGTAGGCTGTCAGTTCTGGTGCACGATATCGCCATAGGCTCATCAAATTAATGATCGTACTGCCCACAAAAATCCAGTATTTCGTATTCGTTGCCCCAAAGTGCAGATTCGAATGCGGATGAAATCGGAAATCAGCGAGCGAAAACAAGAGCAAAACATGGCAGCCTTGCTTTGGAGCTCGAGCGATCATGGAGCTACAACCCACAGTCTATCTGCATCAGCGGACGCAGATTTTGCGAGTGGCTGTCGAGATACGATGTCAACCATTCTTTTTCGCAGGACCTCGACGACAATGGTGCACCACTGAACTTCGCCGAAAACAATGACCACATCATGGAATATAAAGTTGTGTGCACAGACTAGGCGTTGAAAACGCGCGAGCGATTGAACATGACAAGCTCGACTTCGGCAGTTTGTTCACCACTCTCTCTTCTCTAGTCATCGTTCTCTCTTCCTCTAGTCCTGCAGCTCCTCGTTCTCTCTCCTTCTCCTCCTCATGCCTCCTGTCGCCTCCTTTCCCTGCCCTCAAAGAGTCCCCCTCGTCCTCTTCTCTCTTCCCCCAGGGCGGCCAAGCATGAACTTGTCACACCTCTGCTGCGCCCTGGGTGTCCAACAGGGTGCGGTCTTGCACAAGCGCTCACGAGACCTCGCACTCCCACGAAGCCGGCCAGGGCCTAAAGCGTGCCATTGCTGCGCCCCCAGGGTCCAGCAGACTGTAGTCTTACGCAGACCAGACCAGGACATCGCGCTCCCTGCGGGCCACCATCATAACTGCCCCAATACGCAACACGCAACACGAAGCGTGTTGACTCGGAGCTCAACGCGTAGACTAGTGACTGGACTGAAAACGTAGGCCTGGCGCGATACGCTGGCCAAGACGTGGACCAACACGTGCCGAGCTGCCGCCACGTAGCGTGCCAGCACGGAAGTCTTGAGCACGGCACGTGCGGCGCTTCAGCACGGGCGCAGCAGGGCAGCGAAGGCTGCCGTGCACGCCGCCGTCGCAGCTCTGCTGCGCACGGGGTGGGGGTGGGCGGGCCCAGCGGAGAGCGGCCTCACGGCGCGAGCCAAAGACGATCCTCGCCGATGCTGCCGCCAGAGGCTGCCAAGCCTGCAGCTGCCGCCACTCTGCTGCCCCCCCGTTTCGTGTGTGGGGGCATCAATCGCAGTGCGGTTCTACGATTGTGGATGCCACTGCAATGGACACCCTCACGCTCCTATCACTGAATTCAACATGTGTTTAGGATGCATGATTATTGCAACTGTGCCATGCATGTTTTTTCAGGTTTGAGACATGTTTCAACCATGGTTTAGACATCTTGGAATTATTTGGCAACATGCTTCCTCTCCATTGATCGTCGTCCACAATTCAACGTGCACCCAAGGGACCTTCTTAATATTTGTCTGCGGAAGCCTGGGTCCTCGGGTAGGGGCGAGGTGACGGCCGATGGCCTACACCCCTGCTTCGAATTACCATTTTTTTTTGATACGAACATGGGCTTCACTCGAGACGTTACCTCGACCAGGAGCCCAGGCCTAGCTCTACGGGCATTTTGCGAAAGAAGTAAAGCTCCAAGAAGATGACCAGCGTCCAGTCCGGCTTCTTGACTCTCTGAAGCGGATTTGGAATCCATGGAAATTGATGTGTTCTTGAAATGTGTAGCCTTTCCGCTTTGGGCGACCCGACGGGTGCCTACGCTATGGGCAAAGTCAGGTTATCTGGGAGGAGGGTGGGGGGCAGGCTGGTCCGATAACCCTGGTTATCGCCGATCCCTACAACAACAATCCCTAAATGAGACCTCGCCTTCCTTGGCGACTGCCTCGCGAGCAACTGTCGCAGCGCTCTGGAGGAGTCCAGGCATATACGGTCTTACGCAGACCCAGGCGAAACTTTGCTATCCCTGTGGGCTGTGGGTTGCTGGGCGTGCAGCTGTCGCCGCTTTCCAGCGCAGTGCGGTCTTGCGGCGTCGCCATCCCTGGGCCACTTTAGCGGTGCCACTGGGGCGCGCCTTCTATGAGGAGGAGGAGGAAGAGGAGGAAGACAAGGAGGCGGAGAGGGGGGAAGGAGGAGGAGGAGGAGGAGGACGATGAGGAGGAGGAGGAGGAGGAGGAGGAGGAGGAGGAGGAGTCCTTGGATGCTGCCAAGCGTGCACCTCCCACCACTCTGCTGCTTCCGTCGGGGTCCGGCAGGCGCGCCCCCTCGAGGGGGTCCGAGTGATTCCTCGCCGCCCTGGCTGCCGCCCAGCGTCTTGATCGGGTTGGTTGCGTCTTTAGTTTCGCTGCCATTGCTCGACCACTGTGTCCACACTATCAAGCCTGGTGCAAGCCCGCCAAGGCTCCCACATCTGCCATGCTGGAGGCGTCCTGCACTCAGACGAACACATATCGACACAGTGCGACCGGCTCATGCTCGGTTGCCTTGTGGAAGTGCGCGACGAGTAACCTGCCACATGCTCAGAAGGCTCGTGACCCGAGGTGCGAGCAGCGCTGAATGCAACACAGTCGGCACCGCCAGCATGACTTTAGCAGTGGAGGCCCTGGAATCGCCCGCGGATGCCATGGGCCTCGGTGGAATCGGGCGAAAGTGGGTCTCAAAATCTCGCACGAGCGGATTTCGACGCGCAAGAAACGCACGGCCTGAGAAATGATGGGAGGGACCTCAATTTGAGGCAACACGTCAAGTATTCGTGACTGCCTGGACGATTGCGGTTCTGATCTTGCCGATTGTGACAATGACGAGGTGCGGATTGCGATAAATATGGACAAGGGTACATACGGAGACATCCCAGACGGAGCCGAGAACGAGGACGTTGACTGACGATGCTGGCTGGAGATAGATTGCTGATGGTGGCGACCCAGACATCCGGCTCCGATTTTTTCGACGCGTGGCCCCCAGAGGTCTGGACCACTTCCCCGGGGCCGGCTTTTCGTCCCGAGTCGTTGTTTGACGGTCCCGAGTTCCGGCGAGGGCCCCCAGAGGCACAACACAGCTCAAAACCGCCCGCTCCAGTCTTTGTTGGAGCGTCGGACCTCTGGGGAGTGGTTCCTGAGGGTGAGGGGAACGCGGTTCTCATCGGGAGAAGGAGCAGAGCAGTATCCGGAGCAGAGGCAGCGTAGGGGGGCGCAGAGGAATCTCGGACGCAGGAGCAGGAGCCGCGGCGGGACAGCGGGAACGGGACCAGTGAAGGGGCCCAAGGACACACACACACACACGAATACACACAGATCCCAGGATCCCCCATCTGTTTTCCATATTCTCTGGAGTGTCGTCTTCTCGCCCACGTCCCAGATCTTCCCGTGATATTATTTTCCTGGGCTTCGACGATTCAATGTGTCTGTGTTTGTCCTCCCCTCCTGAATCAGGAGGACGAGCAGGAAGCTGCAGGAGGGCAAGAGGCGGGAGTAGAGGGAGCAGTCAGGAGTTTGGAGTCAACCCAGAGCCCTGATGCGGGCTCGAGTATCGGCGGCGAGCGATGGGGGGAAGTGAGGAGGAGAAGGCCTTCTTAGAAGGTTCGGAAGTCCCCCGGCCTTCCGGGAAGTTGTCTAAGCCTTCCCCGAAGACACAACAACAGAACTTCTCGGAAGGCGCGAGGGCTTCTGAGGAGTCCCGCCGCCTTCTGAGGAGGCCTTCTCCTTCTCACTTCCCCCCCGGCCGCGCCGCCGAATTTGATATTTTTGGGTCATGGCTCGGGCCTCCGGCGGCCGTTCGGGACGATCGGGGCACCCCCGGGAGCGCCCTCGGCGAGGCGCAGCGGCTGGCAAAAACACCCCGAGGCCAGGAAGCCGCCGAGAACCGACGGAGGCGTCCGAAGATCTCGAGCCTCGGACTTCGACCCCGACACTTCTTCCCCCGTCGCCCGCCGCCGAGAGCGACAGGGGCGCGCCCCTGCTCCAGGCGGCAGAGGTGGGCCTGGAGGTCCAACGAGTCCGCACACAGAGGCCGAGGTTCGAAGGCAGAGGGCGCCAGCGCCGCGATCGCGGCTGGCCCGACAAGAGGCTCGACATCTGCCAGCAGCGTCGCCTGAGTCAGCCCAGAGGATGAGAGAGTTTCGGGCGTCGGCAGAACTGGGTTTGAAGTGGGACCTGGTTCAGTGATGTGTACTGGGGGGCGCCCCCCACCACCGCCCCGTTCCACTAACCAGAACTGCCGTCACCCCAAAAAAACACCAGCTGCGGCAGACCTGGTGTAGTGACTCCAGCCAATTTAGGGGCTCCATGGCCCTACCACTAACTGGGTCCCCTTTACCTGGGGTCCTGGCTATACCCGAGAGTTCGAGGCGGCGGGGGGGTCTGAGCTGGTTGAGTTCCGAGAAAGCTGGTCATGAAGAGTGGTGAAGGCAACTTCGCTCAAAATCGGTCTCCGGACCCCTCCCAGGGTTCATCTGGTGCAATGTTTCATCCCGGGTCAGTTTTTGATGGTCCGGGGATCCGAAAGCGTCCCCTGGAGACCGAAAAGAGCAAAACAAAAACTCCTCGCACCCAACACCTTGAACCTCGCCCTCTCCTTCCTGCTCGCCGGATCCAATGCTGCTACACCTCAGAGCTCTCTCAGCTGGCTACAAGAGGAGAGCACTGGGGAAACCAAAAGGTACCCGTACTGCTACTCCCTGGACCTCTCCTGGGGTGCGTTCTGACCAGGATTTCGAAGCGAATCCAGCGGTGGCGACGAGGGCCGCCCAGTGGGCCGCCCAGTGGGCCCCATGAAAGGAAAAACGAGAGAAAGGTCGCGGTATGGGTGCCTTCTCCTCTTCCCCAGACATCCGGCTGCTCCAATCTTTCCGATGCGTGGCCCCCAGAGGAACGGAGCACTTCCCTGAGGTGGGTTTGCGTCCCGAGTCGTTTTTGTTGACGGTCCCGAGGCCCGGCGAGGGCCCCCGGAGGCCCAAAACCGCCCGCCGCAATTTTTGTTGGAGCGTCGGATCTCTGGGCCTGCCTCCGAAGGGCGTCCGTGGAGGAGAGCAGAGACGCCTCCCTGGGAACGCGTCTGCTTGGAAGCTCTGCCCTGCACGGGAGCGGGAAGAGGAGAGAGAAGGGAGAGAGGGAACGACCCGCCACCCGGGCGTTCCCCGGGAGCCCCCCCAGCCTCCTCGGCAAGGGGACGGAGGGAGAGGGCTAGGGGAACAAAAAATGACATAAACATAAAAACTCGGGGGTCCGCGCGGATTTCTCGGATCCGCGCTGGGGCCCCCCTGGCGGCGCCTCCAGCGCCGCCCCTGGCGCGCTCCGCGCGCCAGGGAGGGGGGTCCACGCCGATCCGAGAAATCCGCGCGGACCTCAGAGTTTTTGTGTTTATGCCACTTTTTGTTACCCTAAGGGCGTCCTTGGAGGAGAGCAGGGACGCCCAGAACATGTTGGGCTCGAAGTCCTTGCGGTTGAGCCGGATCCTGTGCGGGGCCCTGCCGCCCCCCCCCCGCCGTGGCCGCGCGCTGCCCGCCGCCTCCCGCCCGCCTCCCCCGGGCCCTTGCCTCTTCTGCCGGCGGTGGACGAGCCTCCCTTTAGTAAACCTCCCTTCGGTGAGAACGGCCTAGGATTAGGTCGGGCCTGTCCCCCTGCAGGACGATTTTGAACGAAAAGTTAAGCATACCCAGAAAATGCCCCAAAAATGTTCAGAAATGGTCAAACAATATTCCCCATACTATTTTTTGACCATTTTTGAATATCCGCCGATCCGGCGTGTGAGTTTCAAGGAGTCTCAGCTACAGCCTCGAGGCTGAGCCTCAGCCTCTGGGGGGGCTGCCGGGGTGGCTCTGCTGGGGAAGGGTGGGTGGGTGGGGGGGGGGGGTGCGAGTTTCCGGCGGATGCGTTTTTTGACACCCCTCACAAGGATCGTGGCCTCCGATGGGGTTCCGAACTCGAGTACCACCCCTCCCGCACCAAGAGGCTCCGAGGAGGCCTCCAAGAGGCCCCAAGGGGCGCAGAAGATGCCCCCAAGAAGCCCCAAGAGGCTCCCAAGAGACCCCCAAGAGGCCCTCTAGTGGCCCCAAGAGGCCCAAGAGGCCCCCAAGAAGCCCCAAGATGCGCCCAAGAGGCCCCCAGAAGTCCCAGCCAACCACGAGATCCCAACCAGCATCCATGAGGCCTCTGACCCACCACCCACGCACGGTGGCGGGATAGGCCGACGGCCACTGGATAAATGCTGAGTGAGAGGAGGGGAGGGAAAAAGAGAGGAGGGACGAGGGCGAAGAAGGATCACATCAGTCGGAACGCCCCGGATCGGCGGCACTGGCCGAAGGCCACTACAATACTCCCTGTAGAGGGACAGGCCCGACTGAAGCCTAGGACCGACACCGACGGACCTGGACCGGCAAAGATGACGGCCGCGACGCCCTCTCGCGAACCGAAAGCGGCCAATTGGCGAATCCACGTGTCATGGCAGGAGGTCTATCAACCTCCGATCCTGGGCCTTCTGAAAAGTTTTCCGCGTCTTCGGGGGAGTGTTAGGATTAAGTCGGGCGTGTCCCCCCACAGGCGGATTTTGGACGACAAATTAATAAACATACTCTAATCAAAAAATATCCAAGATGGTTCAAAAATGCTAGAAAAATCGTCCCCAGGCTATTTCCTGACTATTTTTGAATTTTCCTTCTGTAGAGGGACACGCCCGACTTAAGGTTAGGAACAACTCAGAAGGCCAGGGGACTTCCGAGCCTTCTTCTCACTTCCCCCCCTCGCTCGCCGCCGAATTTTGGCTGCTCATTCTGGAGACCTTCCTGCAGCCACTCGCCACATTCGTGCGTCGACGCTGCGTCGAATGTCCGTCGATTCGAGTCGACCTTGAGTCGAACCTGATCCGAACCTGAATCGAACTTGAGTCGACCTTGAATCGAACTGTGGTCAAACCAGAGCCGAACACATCCGTGAGGTGGGCCCCAGACAGGTCCCCCAAAACGAGCATCTCACGAGCTTCGCTCGCACCCTGGCACAAGGGGGGGAGGAGAGACGGATAAGGCTTCCAGACAAAAAACAGAAACGACCATAATAACAAAAACAACAACAAACCAGAAACAACAACAACAACAACAACAATACCAACGTGTGTTTTAGGGCTGTCCTGCTTGTTTTTGTTGTTTGTATTGTTTTTGTTTTTTTTGTTTTTGTTTTTGTTGTGGTTGCGGTTGTGGTTGTGGTTGTGGTTGTTGTTGGTGTTGGTGTTGTTGTTGTTGTTGTTGCTGTTGTTGCTGTTGTTGTTGCTGTTGCTGTTGCTGTTGCTGTTGTTGTTGTAGTTGTAGTTGTAGTTGTAGTAGTCGTAGTCGTAGTCGTAGTAGTAGTAGTAGTAGTAGTAGTAGTAGTAGTAGTAGTAGTAGTAGTAGTAGTAGTAGTAAATAGTAGTACACGTAGTAGTAGTAGTTATAGATAGAAGTACTAGTAGTATAGAAGAAGTAGTTGTAGTGTTTGTTGCAGTTTGTTGTTGTTGATGTTGTTGTTGTTGAACATTATTACTTCTAAAGAATAATTATTGTTGGGGCCCCTGGTGCACGACCCCCCCGCCGCGCCTAGGCCGCAGCCTCATTTTCATCATTTTCTTGAGGAAGTCTCAGGCAAAACGGGTTGGTCCGGATCCGGTTGTGTTGTTACGATCGGTTTTCCCTTGCAAAAAATAAGCTAAAGTGGACATTTCTTGTTCTAACATAACCAAACTTCAAGAATCCCTTGCAAAAAATAAGGTAAAGAGGACATTCGCGCGCGCAAGACGAAATCCTTCCAAAACCTTAGTGTTCGCAGCGATTTTAACATAAAAACATCAAAAAAACAATGGTTTTTCAACAAAAAAATGTCAAAATCTCATCCCGCGCGCTCTTGCGGTTTCGTAGGAAACCCAACACTTTTTAAACATTTCTGTCAAACGGGCTTTTGCGAGCAACTTTTTCGAACTTCTGCGACAACGGTTGCGCACCTGCCAGGGCCATCATCCCTGTCAAATAATACCATGAGGGACACATTCGTTTTTTCTTCGCGCGCGCACGCCGTCGTCGTCGGCCGCGGGTCCCTGAATAGTAGCCACGGTCGTCCGCATGCCACGAAGTGAAGTGTCCGAACGTCATAGGGCGGGAAGCTGGGTGTGGGTGGTGGCGAAGAGTCGTTTGGAAAATTGGTATAGCTTGAACCGGCCCCCCCACAAAGTGGGGGTATTGCCCGCCTCCTATGAAAACCCTGGCACTGGTGAGAACGGAGTGTCCCCAGTCTTAAATGATTGTTGTTGTTGTTGTTGTTGTTGTTGTTGTTGTATGTGTGTGTT